>OZ010592.1:61945526-62493026 GCA_963932145.1 Acanthosepion lycidas | reverse complement strand
GACGCAAACGGAGCTAGAAACAAGCTTGTAAATAAGCAGAACGTGTGTCTATCTGGCTTGCATCCATTGTGTAGTGCCACGCCTACATTTTCTCCAATTCTAATTGGTCAATAAATACATACTAAAAAATAACAGGATAATTTATCTATCGCATTCCACCATAGTAAATTTGTTCCTACACTTTGTTCAAAAACAAGCTTTGTTACAAAATCGCTGATTGGTCCATTTTCCGTCCAATCGGATATTTTTCATGTATATTCAAAAATATATTTAGCGTCTCTGCTGGGAGCCACCCTAAGTAGTATAAATATTGGATGCATTCTAAAAAAAACAGTAGTAGTTCCAGAACCACAGTCGAGTGTACCCAGAGACAATAGATCTCATCTACTCGCTCGTGTATTTCATCCTACTTACTCCGCACGTACATACATACAATACAGAACTTTATTTGATACACCACCAGTTCTCAGTGGACACGCCAAGTTAAATCAACTCTGTAAGTTGCAACAACTGAACAATTTTCTGAAAGAAATATTGTATTTTCAACACTGAACTCTGAACATTTTACTCAGACAAATCTTCTTTAATACCTTTCCTTACAGTCGAGGGGAAGCTACTTTTTTCTCCCTTTTTCCCTCATATTACAACTACTTTATATTATTGTTGAATTTAATATACATATATTTCTTTGTTAAACAAAATTGGTTCTCATTGTTTTTTCCTTGATGTTTTAAATATTATGTATGAATGTTTATTACCTTCTCAACACGCAGCCACATTATCTATTTAACCCATTCAACATTGGTGACCACAACACACAAGAAGCAATACATTTACAAATGGTCAACCCGACGTTCTAATCAACATTCAACAATTGAAATTGTTGATATTTGTTTAGTGAGATTGTAGAGGAATAATTCCGTTTAAACTTCTTACAGTCGGCGAAACAATAACTCCGAAGTAATGCAAACAACTCAACAATCACAATGCAGTTATTCAAGAAAAACGACTGATTTTTGCAAATGGTCTCATTTTCCACTACGACAATGCAAGACCGTATGTTGCTAAACAGACCTTGCAGAAGCTTAAAGAGTTGAAAAGGGAATTAACCCAGCATCCACCGTATTCTCCTGACTTGTTTCCTTCGGATTTTCATTTGTTTCGCCTTCTACAGAATGATTTAAAAGACAAAAAATTGACTCTGTACAGTCAGTCAAAAACTACCACCCAAATGTTGACAACAAAAAATACGAAGTTTCTACAAAAATGGCATCAAAAATCTTGTAGAATGATGGGACACAGTCATTAAAAACAACGAAGTCTATGTACTTGACTAATAATTTATCTATATTTTTTGTAAGTATCTAAAAATTTTTTTAATCGGACATGGACTTTTGTAGTGGTCTAATATTTTGTAGCGTACGTACTAAATATAGCGTCGGGTCGATTCACTAAATGTAGCAGGAACACCAAATATATAGGTACGACTACTATTTATATTAATGATTCTTCCACGTACAGGATTCAAGAAATAATAACATCAACTCCAAATTGTTAACCAACAAATATATATTGAATAAAATACAAGAAGCATGAAATAAAATCGTATTCACAATGTAGATTAAAGAAAAGGAAGTTCTTTCCCTTTGACTGTAGATTGATTGTAATCAACTGTTTGAAGAAAGTTCTCTTGTGAGATAAATGTTTCGAAATAATTGTTAGAGGAAAGTTTTCATGTGAAGAATGAATGACTCCAAGAATACAATTGCTTGAAATGTGTTGTGAATAAACTGGTTTGAATCAACAAAGTTCTGGTTGATTGTGCTTGGCGAAAGTTACAGAGAAAAAATGTTTGTAGTTACGAAATTCTTGTCTTTGTGTGTGTTAAAGTGTGATCAGCAAGATCGTGAATTTGTGTTGACGGCTGGGATCTTACTGGATCTTACTGGTGACTTGCGAAAATTCTCCCTATTTAAGGAAAAGAGGTAGGTTCCCACGGAACAGCGGGAAAACTTGATCTTACATTAAAAATATGTCATTGGTTAAAAGTTAACCAATCACTACACACGTACTAAACAGAATAGGTAAGTATGCTCAGAACCAAAAGATTCAAAGGAACGACTGCGATGGCTAAATTGTCCTATACAAAAGTAGTAGTAATTTATTAGCCAATCGCAGGCGAATAAAATGACTTTGAGTGTATGTGGGCGTGAAAAACATAGCAACCACTATAATTTTACATTTCCCAATCAGAAAAAACATGTGATTTGTTTAATACAAAATAACTCATTTTTATGATTTAATAATGTTGAGTAATAATTTCGGGTCAAGAAACCTGGCAACATCTCTTCAATACTTATCACAACATATAAGCCTAACTGCACCCAACAAAGAAATTCTTTTCTCTTTAAAGGAAGCCCCAGGAAATATTTTAACAGAGAACAAAAAGGGTGATACCAGAATCCAAAAGTGCATTGGTATAGCAAAATATGCCTTCCAAAAGCTAAGTATTAAAAGAACAAAAAAATTTCATTAGAAACAAAGAAAAGAAAACTGAACTGTTATGTAAGGTCAGTCCTCCTATATGGCAGTAGAATCTGATCAATCTCCTCACAGATAAAGAAGAGACTTGAAGCAACAGAAATGTAATTCTATAGAAGGATACTGAGAATACCATGGATCAAACTCATAAACGACAAAGTTTTACAGAAAATGGAAACAAAAAGAATATTTATACTTAACATCAGAAAGAGACAATTGAAATTTTTAGGGCAACTAATGAGGAAAAAGGGCTTGGAAACTTTAAAACTCATAGGGCAGATCGAAGATAAAATGGACACAGCAAAACAACAAACAACCTACATAGCAAGGTTGAGTAAACGGATGGAAGAACAGTGTTTTCAAGAGATAACAAAAAGACACATGATGTTATCAAGAGCTACAAAGGAGAGGAAATTGTGGAGTCATGATTGCCAGTGTCCTGATGGGGTACATCACATAAATGAAGAAGTTAAAGAGCTCTAACAAAAAAAGAAAAGGTAACATTATCTTAGGAAAAGCTATACAATTAGAAGAGTTTCACAGAAATTAAATATTGTATATTTAATCTTCTTGGTAGAAATGCGCACCAATTTGTGGGACTGAAAAAGCATTTGATTCTTTATAATGAAACCAGTTGTTCAACCTCTACCAACTAACATTAAATCGATAGTTAATAAATATAAGCTCCATAACTAATCTTACTTCTTTTATGTAACACTTTCTTTCAGGATGTGAGTGATTCTAGCTCTCCACAACTTCCTATCCTTTGTCACCATAAGCAATGTTCTTATCCTTACTATCTTTCCTAGTTCCTGTTCTACCATCCATTTACACTAGCTTGTTATGTTGGTCATTTACTGTTTCCCCCTGCTTCTCTTGTTTCAGTATATTCTGTGAGTGGTAAATACTCCAAATTTATTTATTCTTTATGATGTATCCCAGAAATTTCAACTATCTATTCTGTGTATAAGTGTCTCTTTTGTTCCCATTTTTCCTTAAAGATTCCCCCTTGCTCACATTTATCTAGCATCCACTGCCATATAGGAGGACTGATGTTCAATAGCATTTCAGCATTCTTTGTTTCTGATGAAATTTTCCTGTTTTTTAATACTTTCTTTAACTTTTGGAAGGCATATTTTACTATTCCAATGTGCCTTCATTTTTTTGTGTCACATTTTTCATTGTCTGTTATAGAACTTCCTAGATATTTGACCTTCTGTACTTGTTTAATTTTGTCATCTGCAATTCGTAGCTAGCATTTAGGGTTGTTTCACTTGCTGACAACCACAAATTTTGTCTTAAAAATGAAGATTAGTCATTTCTTTTCACTTTCCTTTACTACATTGTCTAAGAGTTCCAACAATTTTCTTTGTGGCTGTCATCTGTGTATCTTATATTGTTAAAATGGTTTTCACCAATAATAGATCTTGGTAGGATTCTTAGTTCTCTTAGGATTGCCTAGGTTAAATAAATCTTGTGAAAAGAGACATACTTGTTTTACACATCCTTGTCTTAAACCCCTTTCTATTTTGGTGTGCTTGCTCAATTCATTTTTCATCTGTATGTAGATAGTTTGTTCCCAGAAAATATTCTGGATTATTCTAATATCTTTCCCAAATAAATTCAGTTTTCCTAACAGTTCATTCATACTGAACAATGTCAGTCTTCATGAATGCCTGCTTTGAGGGTCACAAATTGATCCTCCTCAGCAGTGATGAATATTCCTTCTGAATCTAACTCTTTACTGCAGTTAAAATGTTGTATCAATGAATTTCATTCATTCATACAAAAGTGTGGTAAATGTTTTTAAGTGCTCACATTAAAAATATTTTGAATTGCATTTTGCCTCAGGAAAAAATATTAACACTATAAAGGGTCAATGGTGATTATGTTGGCTGTTATTAAAATGGCTTGGAATGCAATGACATCATTCTAGAAAGAAATCTAAAAGCAGCTAAGGAACAATGGTCAGACATATCATCGACTGAGTGGAAATCAAAAATTCCCTCAAACTCTTAAATGTCAGTGATAATTTACTTGTGTTTGAAGTTAGTTTTGACTTATATGATGCCTCATGTTGAAATATGACAAAAACTATTCTTAATATCTCATTACATAACATTTTTTCATCTAAGAATTAATCCTTTCCAGAATTTATGTGGGAATTCGTTAGTATTAATCTGTGATCAAGGAAAATATTTTATGTATTAAGTTACATGAAAAGCAAATTACATTTTTCATCAATATATCATGTTTGTAATCAAATTGCTTTTCATACATTTTTTAAGTATCAGTGTTTGAAGTTTATCAACAAAGTATTGAGAATATTTTTGTATCAAGATAATATTTTATGTGAATTATTTGAAAGTCTATGATTTTTTTTAAGTATTCATTAAGCCAGATATACTTTCAATAATTGTAAAGCATCCTGTAGATGCCAGAAGAATTCTAAGAAAAAAAGTTTTTTTTCTGTTTTTTTTTTTTTTATAGCAGAACTAGAAATATGGTTCAGGGATATAAAAAAAAAACACCCACTGGGAAAAATTGGATGAGAAATTATATGCAGATAACAAAATGAAGAACTAGAAGAAAATGGAATGAAAAGAAAAAAAGAAGAAAAGAAAAAAGAAAATGGAAGAAAGTGGTAAAAGAAATAATAAAATTAAATGTCCAGAAGAAGACAGAAAGTAAAGAAAGATGGGAAAAGGAAAGGAGGAGGGAATATATTGAAGGAAGAAAAAGAAGTAAAAATAAATGCATTGGAAGGGAAATAACTGTGCTACATGTAAATGAAAACAGTTACCAAATTTTTCTAACAATAACAGACATTTGATTAACGTAATTTTATACAAAAATGATGAGAAAAAAGATAAAAATGTTCTACTTTATAAAATTATTAAAAAGCAGAACAAAAGTAACAGTAAATACGAAAAGAAGCAGCATGATTGTCACTGATTCACTGATAGGATTTGTCACATATAAGTATTTGTAAATGCTTTTTACCAAACTGATAATATTCTGATTTAAGCTCAAATGACTTCACGTGCCTATCAGAGATTGTCACAGTTGATTTGAAACTGCAACAATTATTTTACAATTTGGAGACAAAAATAATTAAAGTTTAGTCAATACACAATTTCTATTTTCTTTTCTAAATTAAACATCATTAAACAAAAAATGTTCATTGAAAAATATATGTTTGAATGTATTTATATGCACACTAGAAAAACAAAAGATTATAATGTAGTTAAAAAAAGAGAATTTTTACTGTAACATTCTTATATGTTTCATATCTGAAAGTTGGTATTTCAAATTTTGTTTAAAACATTTTTGCAATGAAAGCATACTTGATATGAATAATGGAGACTTGTACAGTTGGACAAATTACTTATTAGACAATTTGTTAAGGCTTTAATATAAAAAGGTTCCTTGAGTTGTTTTCATTTTTAATTAATATAGGAAAAATAAATACCAAATTAAAAATCTTTGAATTAGGTTTACAAACGATTCTTTTCTAATATAATTCAAATGATACTCAGTTATTAAGGCTTGAAATTAAAGTTTGCATGTGGAATGTTTTCTCTGGGTAATTAATTTTATACAGAAGTACTTTTGTGAATCAGTAACTAGGTTTTGTATGAAAGACACCTTACAAAACTCCGAAATCATCTTGCACAGTTTATTCACTGTAAAAGGCTCAAATTAAAACATGAATTCCCTTAGAAGAGATTTCCCTGAAGTGATCAAAACTAACTTTTGAGCAATCTGCAACATTTGTCTTAAAAAAAATCATTCAAATATTTAATTTAAGAAATCTCACTGTGTTCAAACACAACTAATCAAAAGAATGCTGCTCTCCTACATAGAGATTTTTGCTTAATGCCCTTTTTAATTATAATCAATATTCTATTTTCAATATTTTCACTTGTACTTTTGTGTGAACATTTAAAAATGAAAGTCATTGTCTTGTTTCAGTTTATGAACAAACAAAACTTTAATTTTTCTCCAAGTAATGGTAAAAAGTAAAGTAAAAAGTGACCAAAAGTAAAACTATCAAACCAAACTGATTCACTTTTTGTGCAAGAATACAAAAAATGATTCTCTGTTTCAAGAATGAGAAAACTTGAGGCATTCATAACCATCTTCTTTGATCTGATTATCTATTAAAAGCCCTTCTCTAAAATTTACCCCATTGTTTTTGCCAAGCAACAAAAGATCTATTCTCAGGAACAAAGAAAGTGATCAGCAATTTCATGACATTAATTGTACTTTTTTTTTCAAATTTATTCCTTTTATTAACATTAAATAGATTTGGGGTGGAGGTCTTTTCATCTATTCTTAGAAATAATCTTTCAGATAGATTTTCTGATTACTATTTTTGTAGTAGTTTGTTTGTAAAGAAGTTATTTGATTATCACCATAAAATATTGACTTGGGCATATATATAAAAAAAGACTGAGGTAAATATTTGTTCAATCCCTGCCAACAGGACTTACCACTCAAGCTGGAAGAGAAACTGATAAAAATATCAAGATAACACAGTACAAAGAAAACCATTTCTTTGTACTCAGTCCATCATTCCATAAATGGATTATAGTTTTATCATTGTGAATGGTTAAAGCAAATCAGATAAGACTGTTGCAAACAAAAACAGATTCCATCAGCCATTCTTTGGTGTTGGCAACCCTATTTTCCATGGACTGTATCATCAAGAGTTTTATCAGAGCTCTATCTGCCATGTCATTGCCATAAACATTGAAACATCCAATAGAGAAAGAAAAACATTTCTGTTACATCATCTGATCTATGCCTGAATCCATTGCTTAGCTTTCCATTTTTATTAATCTTTGACTTGGATTCACATTTGTTATTTCCCAAAATCAAGGAACATAAAACCTTTCACTTTTTCATTTAAAAACATGTTCTTTTTTGTCTATATCATTCAGAATATTCGTTAACATATCAACACATTATTTTGTATGCTCACATCTCTTGTGTTAACCAATGTTGTATATTATCTTTTTGGAAATTAGATGTAATGGTCATAAATACTTTTCAGCTTGAAAAAGCATTTAGTTAGTGTTACTTTCATTTGTCTTTGAATTGATAATCTTCACTTTTATAATTAGATTTATCTCCCATTTTAACTTCAGATAATGACACATATTTTCAGTTTTAAAAGCATGATATCACTTGTATTTTTCTTTAGCTTTAAAATGCTGATTCTTTAAGAGTAAGGAAATTTTTTAAATTATTTTCTTCTCAGTTTTGGGGCTGTCAATTTTTAATCATTTATTTGCTTCTATATTTAAAATCACTGTCATTGATTCCAGATACTTAAAAGTTTGACCCAATATCCTGATTTATGGCCAAAGAGGTAATCTTTGGGATTGGTGCTTAAAATTAGCTGAACTTTGAACTCAATTTCAGATTTACATTAAAAGGTTAATTTTTCTTTCCTTGGAAACATGTATGAAAATAGTCTTTCTGTTTTTATTTTAAATATATTTTTCTTGGGAAAGCTTGAAACCAATTAAACTTGGATTTCATATTTCTATTTCTAGTAAAAACTATTGATTATACTGGTTGAAGAGGAATAACTTATCTTCATCAAGGTTTCTAATACTCATGTAGTTCTTAAGCTTAAATATTTAAAAATATTTTTGTGCCATATTTTTATTTATGAATAAGCAGAAAACCTTCTTTGTTAAAGGTTTCACATTTTGATCTTACTTGTACAATCCTATCTAGATAGCAAATATAAAACTCTAACCAACTCTTATCAAACCTTATTTACATTCAGCTTCAACATTTCAATTGTTGGTCCTTTGATAGTCAGCCATATAGAAAACATTCCTGATTATGTTTGTCATGTGAAAAATAATACAATGTGCTGTACAGTATGATGAAATCATGACAGTGGACATACTTCAAAGCATTGCCACTATAATCATGTCAGATACATGACAAAATTCCATACTGGTAAAAAATAGAAGATCTGGCAGAGACATAACAAGAACATTTAGCCCAATTCCAAAAGAACTTTTTTTGAGAGACAAAACATGTATCTAATGAGCTTAGCCATTTTTTTTATGCTTTCCAAAAACTGTGTGTTGTTCATGTCATTAAACCAACCAACTGTGTGTAATAAACAAATATAAATCTTAGGAAAGAAAAAAATGACAAATGAAAGCATTGTTATGATCTTTGTTTGTTTCATTCCCAACTGTACAGTGAGACAAGCAAAAAAACACAAGAATTCTACTGCAAGCCACAAATGCACTTGCATATAAACTAACATTTATTTAACTATTACAAAGCATCAGCTACATGTACATAATAATGATAAGTTGACTCTTTTTAATTACATAAATTGTGCAGATCTGTATATAATATTAATTGTAAATAGGAATAAATATGCATAGGTATTTCAAACAATTCAAATAACTAAACTCCAAATCTTTGTATGAATAAAGGTAGATACAAAGATATTACTTCAGAATATTCATGTATATTTTCTATTATAATTTTTTTTTTAAATAATTATCAAAATAATGTAAAATTCTTTCAAGCTTAATTTATTTGCTCATCAATAACACTGTGGAATTTTTGTTAATAAATTCTTTGTAAAATAGAATGTATTAAGAAATTAATTTAGTTTGCATGATAATATCCTTTATAATAGCTACTTTATATATATCTGCCATTCACTTTGTTAATTGAATTAGAGAAAAATTTATGTGAATGTGAATGGGTAAAATTATGACTATCAGAATTTACTAGAATATCAAGGAAAATTATATTATTAATGTTCAATTCCTAAGTAAATTGTACAGCAGAATTTTTCTGAAAGTTTTTAAAAATTTTTTATTTCATCTTAGTTTTTATAAATATGAATATATCATCAATGTATTAAACATCTATATCATAGGTTTGGCAAAATTTTTAATACTTTTGTTTTCTGAGATACATAGAAATTAGATATATTAGGGCTGAGTGATAACCTCATAACTATGCCATCGCTCTATGTGTAAAAGTTACCATGATGATCAAAAAAAAGTACTTATGCTGTACAGACGTTTATGTGGAATTGTTAGAGGTGAAAGCAAAGATTGTTTTATATACAATTTACATCATCATCATCATCATCATCATCATCATCATAGCTATAGTTTCTTTGACAGGGATGTTGATAATGAAACTAGTAACATCAAATTTTGGACAGTTGCTTCAGATATTTCATCCAACTGTATGGAAACTCGTATGATAACTATAGGAATTTATTAAAAAGTGAGTAGGTAAATCAACAATGTATGTTTTACAGCACTTCTTTTAACAGTTTCTTCTTTCAAACTTCTCATTTGTGGAACTCTTTACAGCTTGTTGCTTCCCAGTAAACTTTTATATCCAAAAATTTAAATGCAATGTCAGTCATTATCTTCTGTCTTCTTAATTCTTGTTCTTTTATTGCACTTTCTCCTTAATAGTGTTATAGGGTTTTTTTTTTTCTAATATTCTCTCACACTCAGTAATCTCTTGTGTCTTAGTGGATTTATTACTTTACTTGGGAATGTAACAATTAAAAATATTATTCATTGCTTTTTATTTATTTACAGTGTATGTAAATTATTTTACACTACCACTACTAGTTTCCTAAATTACTATTGGGTTGAAACCAAAGTTTGTAGTGTTTCAATAGGTGGTATTTGAACACATGATTTCATTTCACGCATGACTGAAATTTATTATATATATATATATATATATATATATATATATATATATATATATATATATTCTGAAAGGTGACATTTCAATGATTCTTTATATACAATTCCTATGTGGATTGTGAATTTTTTATGTTTCTTACATTAAAAGTGATAATGGAGGAAAATGAGATGAATTTGTAATATTTGATGCTTTTTTATTTCTGGTGAAATCAGATAATGAATTCAGATAAGTACTATTCCCAGTTGAATTGATTAAAGACAGGAATTGATGAAAATCATGCAGAATTGGCCAATAGGATGAGTGTTGGCTTTCACCAGGTCAATCTGACATCACTCTGTAGATCTGGAAGAAATTGGTACAGCTTGGCTGGAATGTCCTACTGCACTTGACCATAATAACCTGACCTTGCACCTTTCGATAACCACTTATTTCAATCACAACAAAATTGTCTTAAATGGATAAACCTCAATTCTCTGGAAACATATAAAAACACTTAGCCTCTTTCTGGGTTATAAATGAATGATGTCACTGCAAAATGTAGTTGAATAAAATGTCACATATGTGGTTCATTAAATCAATGTGTATCTCAATAATGTCTTTGAAATTAACTTAGAAAAAGGCTATAAACTTTTGTTCTGTTATAAAATAAAATAAAATAAAATAAGACATATCTCGGCTGATTTGCAGGCAGATAAACTAGCATACTCAAGAGCGAGAGCCAGATGTGAACGGGACAAGGCCCTCGTCACAAAATGACCATTATCGTAGTTTACGCATAAGCTCGACGCACGAGTTCCGGTCGAAAAATAAAATAATATTTAACGTGTTTCTATTTTTCGACCAATAAAAATGCTTCCCTCCTAATTATACTTGCGTCGTTTACGAGCCTGTTAAGCCATAAAAAACGCCATAAAAGAGGTCACACGGGGAAGTACAACAGCAGTCAACAGGAGGCCAAGGAAGAAACCTGTCACGGTCAGGCTGAGCGGTCGGCAGCAGTCAGCAGGAGGAGCGCCACGCCAACCAGTGAGAACTACTATGAGAGATCAACCCAAACCGGGAACCGGCTTATGAACTATACCACAAGGTAGCTGTCCCAAACCCACACGTTCCTATTGAAATAAATCTCGTAAATCTATTTCTGCTGTTGTCGTATTTCCTTCTTGCAACCATACGCTTGTCTATAACACTGGTGTCAAAAGCGTACAGCAAGAGAAATATGGACGACTACACGAGCTTCACCCGATCCAAACTATTTACTCTCATCAAGGAACAGAAAACACTACTATTCAACTTGAAAACGGGACCAGCACAGCCTTCCGAAGCCACGATACAAGAAATTCTAGTCGACATAAACGACATGCTGACTGCCCTAAAATCAACTACTTTAATACCTCCCACCGCTCAATCAAACGGCGATTACACCTTAATGATGCCAAACAAACTATACGCGACATATTGAAGCTAGAGAGAACTTTTCACCCTGGACACGACGTGAACCGATTCATCACGGCTCTAAACAAAGTATACACAATCCACGTCACGCCAGAACTCAGCACCTATCCCAGCCTGGAATGCGAATTCGTCAGGTCTGCTAAAGATTTACTGGACCAAAGTATCTTTCAGCAGATGGTTGACACAAAAAAAGACATATCCACCTTCGAACAACTGAAGGAATACTTATTAGCAACCCACGGAAGCCAGATGACTAACTTCCAACACTTCAGTCAAGCCTAGGATCTGGAACGGCGAGACGGCGAAAAATTAACGGACTTCGCGGGTCGACTCGAAAACACCCTTAGAGAGGCAGCCGTCCACATAAAAACAAATACAAAAAAGACAAAAGTACAGACTTACATAGTCAATGAACTTATTTCCATCATCGGCGCTATGCTAATGAGCGAAAAGTTGAAAATTTGGAACTCAAATCTCTACCCACATCTTGTCAAGACAATGGACAACCACTATTCAGCCATTGGCATAGCCTCCGAAGCTCAAATATACCTTGATCGCGGTGCAAAATCCAACGACACGACTTCACACAGAAACCACAGCGGTTAAACCAAAGAAACGCGCTACTCCGACCCAGCAGGCAACCAAACCCACAGCAGACGGGCCTCACCAACCCTCCCGAACATAGCCACCATCCGACACGCAGAAACCATCAGCACACACCACAAATCAGCGTATGCAAGAACTACCTCAGAGGTCGCCCCTGCCTCCATGGACGCAACTGCCTATATTGCCACCCACCTCGCACTCGGGCACAGGCCCATATCGCCGCAACGAATGATAATATACAAGCCATAAATGATGTGGAACAGGATTTTCGCTTCGGGCAGGACGATATGTGATGCCTCGTTCGCCGTGCCCCTACGTCAGCCATCTCACCTTCACCTTTCAAGGACTCGCTCACCATTCACCGCTCGTCCAGTCCACCTTCAACTTCAGGGACATCACCTTCTCTGGCGTCGCAATGCTAGACTCTGGATGCTTCACCTGCATCTTACCAATATCTCAGTTACCCAGAGAAGCCAAGAAAGACATGACCCGCTCCAACGTCATAGTAAAAGGAATCAACGGTAGCACCACCGCCCTTGGCGAACTGACTTGCGACATCACCATTGGCAGTCGAGACTCACCCACATTCAAAAAGGTTAACGTGCTGGTAACTACCCAAACCACACCGGCCAAAATATCCTATGTCACAAGACGCTCGATTCCTATCTAATCGACAACCAAAATGCGACTATAGAATTCAGACGCACACTTTCCTCAGGATACACAACACACACAGCCGCGATCATATCACCGTCATCGTCAACCAACGATCCAGCATATGGCGCCCAAGCTGACCAGCCTACTATGGAACTACAGCCCAACATCCAGACACTGGATCAAAAGCAAACCTGGCTAAAGCATAGCACGGGGCTATCGCTACCAAACGACCCGAACCGAGACGAACTAGAGGCCACTGCAAACTTACTCATTCGCTACGCTGACATTATCGGCACCGAAAGCAGCAGCAAAGGCACATTCATCCGACCCATCCGCATACCAACCAACGGCCAGTCTCGCAGCCAGAAACAACACCCGATTGCCCAGGCTTTGGAAGCAGACGTTGATACCGAAATTAAACGCATGGCCGATGAAGGTATCATTGAAAACTGCAGCGACCACAAAGGCTTCAATAGCCCTGTATTTGCCGTACGCAAGAAAAACGGATCGATGCGCGTCGTCGCTAACTTTAAAAGAACTATCAACAAGGTCTTAGTCGGTCTTAGCCCTTACCCAATGCCAAGGATCGACCACTTGTTCAACAAAATCGGCAAAGGCAATAGATATTTCACTTCCTTCGATCTACGCCGCGGCTACTGGCAAATTGAGATCGACAAGCGAGACCGATACAAAACAGCATTTACATGGAAGGACCAATACTATCAATACACGCGCCTGGCCTTCGGCCTTACATCTGCCGGACAAGTCTTCTCCCGTTGCATAGCAGTAGCCCTAGCCACGGTCACATAACGTGACAACATTTCTTCCTATATCGACGACAACCTGGTCCACGCTAGGACATTTAGGGAGTACATACTCTCCCTCGAACAATTTTTTACTGCCCTCCGAAAATTCGGACTCAAGCTGAATCCAGATAAATGTTCCTTCCTCGCATCAGAGGCAAAATTCCTCGGACGCATAGTAAACAGCGAAGGATTCAAGGCTGATTCAGAATACGTTCGTGCTATAAGGGAAATGAAACCTCCAACATCAAAAAAGGAATTACAAAGCCTTACCGGCCGTTTAGTGTGGATCAGACAATTCCTAGAGACACGTCTTCACGAACAAATCAGGTCAGATATGTTTTCAAAACTTATGGGTCCCATACACGAACTCAACAAGGTTAATAAACCGTTTATCTGGACGCAAAATGCCGACAGAGCCTTCAGAAAAATCAAGGACCATCTCTCTTCGCCACCCGTCATCTCGTTTCCGGATTTCTCCAAACTTTTCACACTCACCACCGACGCCAGTGACATTGCATGTGGAGCAATCTTAATGCAAGAAGCTGACAACAGGAAGAATGATATCATAACAGTCGCTTCCCATACATTCAACTCCACAGAACAGAACTGGTCCACGACGGAACGAGAGGCATATGCAGTAAAGTGGGCAATATTGAAATTTGATTATTTCCTTCGCAACCGCCCATTCGTCATCTTCACCGACCACAGATCGCTGACATATCTGGACCAACGAGAGTTCAATAATACCAAAATACGACGATGGCAAGAAGAAATTTCATGTTATAAATTCCTCTTAGAATATGTCGAAGGCGAATCAAATGTATGGGCTGACATGCTCAGCAGAGGTTGCGGACATAAGAAAACGAAAGCCCCGAACGACCCTACACCGACAGGCAGGACATTCGAGGTAAGTGGTTCAGACCTCCGCGTATACATCCCATCTTGATGCCTCGGCGAGTTTAACGGTTTACGGCTCATTCCCAAAACTCACACACCACAAAACGCCCGCACCCACAAGCATTCTTCGCCTATCACTCTACCACCACCATCCCCACTGAGAGAATCTGCAACCACCTTGGCATCGCGAATGAACAACAGAAGGACGATCATCAGCGCCCTCCAGTCACCCACTCCAAGCGAACCTCATATCGATCCTGACGACCACCGAGATACGCTTTTCAAAAAACATTTGCACCAATTTTTTCTAGAACCAGGCACCTCCGTTTTGATGATAAGAGACAGTAAACACTCTCTGAGATTGGTTGTACCATACAAACTACGATCCAGATACCTCTACCAGGCACACGAGGGCAACAACCACTCAGGTGTTACCCGTATGCGAGAACTCCTTTCCAGCTACTGGCGGGAATTCAAAAACCGCGACATCAAGGCCTATGTCGATTCTTGCGACACGTGTGCTAAGTGCAAGGGCAACTATGGTAGACGTACCCACTGGCCCATTGGCCACTGCAAGCGATAAAAGAGACCATTCGATCATGTCTTTATAGACTTTGTCACAATGCCCAACTCAAAGGGAAAACGCTACATCCTAACCATCTTGGATAGCTTCAGCCGACACTTTACAGCCATACCATGCGCGAGAGACCGTACTATCGACGCCGCCCGCAGATTGTACCAGTTCTTCCTTCGATACAGAGAGATTCCACGCATAGTATCCTCTGATCGAGGCACACACTTCACTGGAGAAGTCTATCGACAATTCTGTAACCAGATGTCAATCACGCAAGAACTTCATTGTCCCTGGCGCCCGCAAAGCTCAGGAAATATCGAGAGACAACATCGCACGATAAAGAACGCACTTTATATGTTATGCGAAGACAGGAACTTTGAATGGACAGACGTTCTAGAACCTGTCGTTTCGTTCATGAATGCCACATACTCAAGAGCGAGAGCCAGATGTGAACGGGACAAGGCCCCGTCACAAAATGACCATTATCGTCGTTTACGCATAATCCCGAGTTCCGGTTGAAAAATAAAATATTTTAAAGTGTTTCTATTTTTCGACCAATAAAAATGCTTCCCTCCTAATTATACTCGCGTCGTTTTACGAGCCTGTTAAGCCATAAAACAAAAAAACGCCATAAAAGGGGTCACACGGGGAAGTACAACAGCAGTCAACAGGAGGCCAAGGAAGAAACCTGTCACGGTCAGGCTGAGCGGTCGGCAGCAGTCAGCAGGAGGAGCGCCACGCTAACCAGTGTGAACTACTATGAGAGATCAACCCAGACCGGGAGCCGGCTTATGAACTATACTACAAGGTAGCTGTCCCAAACTCACACGTTCCTATTGAAATAAATCACGTAAATCTATTTCTGCTGTTGTCGTATTTCCTTCTTGCAACCATACGCTTGTCTATAACAGTTCCCACCTAATATATACTTACAGTCCATCAATACTTGACAAAGTTAACTTTCATGCCTGCAAAATATAGTTTTTCTATTGATACCACTATTACTGTATACTACCAAGACTCCCTTAGTAATGTTTATTTACATGATTATAAAAATATGTGAACCAATTACAATGCAATATTTATTATTTACCATTTTATAAATAAATAACTATGAAAACAAGTTTTTTTATGAATAATTATATAAAAGTTTAAATAAACATAAAATATTTCTGGACATTATACATTTTCTTCTCCAAATTATTTTATATCTAAGATTACTTTCCAATTTTGCTTATAATCATGATTTAGAATCAAAGATTCTAATGTATAGAAATCCATGACTTGATACACCAGCAATTAGGTTGCCTCACTTCTTTTTTTTTTTTGAAAAATATGATTTTGAAAAAAATTTAAATCATTACTAACTTTTCTAAAAATGCCTAGAAAACTGCCAAAAGATTATTTATTATTAGCTAAGTTTTTAGTGATGAAAAAATCTTAAATGAAAAATGGCCACTAAACACCTTGACAAAAGTAATTGACAAAGCTGGTGAATTGTGTTCTTTAGAATAGTTGGCAATCAATTTGAACTTTATAAAATGCTAAATATTAAAGATTTCATTATAGTTGATTCACATATTTTTATAATTTATGAATAAAAAACAGTTTTTCATATTTATTTCTTTATAAATTGCTAAATGATAAACATTGCACTGTATTAGTAATGGTTCACATTTTTAGAATGCTCTAGTCTAAATATAAGATTATTTGTGTCAAAAATAAACTATCTAACAAATAAATATTAAATTGTGTTTTTGTTGTAAAATCTCAAGAACAAAGAAAATGTATAAATCTATTTTCATATGTTTGGGTTTTATTAAAATTTTAATCATTGCTTTTTAAAACAATGAATATTGCCGAGGAGGTAAAGTGGGTATAAAATCATAATAGCAGTGTCAAGAGAAAAACCATCCTTTTCACACACAGTTTTTTTTTTTGGCTTTTAAGTGGGCATGAAATTTAAACTTTGCTGAAACCTTATTATTTTTCTACATTTGTTTATTCTAATCTAGAATTAATAACAATAAATTAAAAACTTCAACTTGAAATACATAATTTTGCATCAGGGACACTGTGTTAAAAACAACCAACATTAAACACAATCTGTTAGCACAAGCAACAATATTTTAAAATGTGCATTAAAACTTAAATATCTTCATCAAGTGCTATCAAGTTTTGCTCCCTCTAATAGATAAAAGTTTTAAAATTTGAAAGAGTAAGTAAAAAATTATCCACATTTTCACCATAGGTTTATCACACTGCCTTCTGCTCATGCATGTTTATAGTTGCTATTATTGTGGTCACGTGATTGAAGTTTGAGCTTGATTGCACCAGTTGTCTTGTTGCTGTTACAGTGTAAACATGGTCACTTCACTACTGGTGTGCACCAAGGAGGAACAAAGAGCAATAATCAAATTTCTGTTGTCCGAAGGTGTGTCAGTTGGCGAAATATATCAGAGACTTTTAACACAATATTGCAACAGTGCCCTACCATGTAGAAATGTTTGAATGTATGGAGAAGGTTAAATTTGGTCCAACAAGTGTGATGCATGAAAACAAACCAAGTTACCTATCAACCTCCACCACTGATGAGAAGATTGAGTTTCTCAAGAGATGGTAATGGCAAACTGCAGAGTTATCTATGAGAGAGAGCATGTTCTCTGTAGATTCAGGCCAATACTCTTTGTTCATCCATGGTGCACACTGCTAGCAGAGTGGCCATGTTTTCACCATAACAGCAGCAAGAAAACTGGCTCAATCAAGCTCAAACTTTGATCATGTGACCACAATAATCCCAACTATAAGCATACATGAGCAGAAGGCAAAACCTAAAAACTAAAGATATGTTATGGCTAAAATGTGGATAATTTTTTACTTATCCTCATATATGCTTTACAGATAGTTACAAATAATCCTATACATGATGTCACGTGTACATTTAGATTAGAAAATTAACCAGGATGAATTTCAAATGCTGACTTGATGCTAATAAAACATTTTTCTGTGAAACTGATAAGATTAGCATTCTTGATTATGACTAGATTATGAGGCTTTATGCTCCTTAAACAAAAACATTATGACTTTGAATGGTTTCTTTATAAATTTGATCTGATATACAAAAATTTATACACAAACTTGAAAAATATAATGAAAAATTAAACAGACAGACATTATCAGACTATTTCAATAAAACTTGTTTCAATATAAATATGTGTGTGTGGGTATTTATACATGTTTTATATATTCATATGTATATCTCTGTGAAACACATGTCTATATTCAAAGCACTGGAATTGATCAGATGTCCAATTTATACGCAAATTGATTTTCATCAATCCAATATCATTATTTCTAATTTAAAACAGAAAATAGAAAAGATCTTTTCTTTACATTCTTTAGAGCAGAATTATTCCATTTTTAGAAAATCAAAACATATTAGAATAATTTCAAACTAAAAGTTATTAGTTCACAAGGCCAAAATTTGATTGATATCACAAGACAACAATCAACCTTGCCCGGATAATATTATAATAGTAATATTATAATAGTATTTTTAACTTTAACCATCTACCTTGAATGTCTCTCTAACTTTGTATTGGGCAAATTCTAATATAAATTTTAACTATAATTGTAATGTTAATTCACCCAATTTGGTTTTAATCTATGCCTGTTTTGGTATCCAGGTATGGATACTAAAACAGGCATAGATATTACAAAACAATCACAGGTATTATAAGTTACTGTAAAATGTCTTCAATGTTAAATTCTGTCAAATGCACTGACTTGCTCAGATATTTATATAATTTAAATCTCTCAAGATGGATAGATTTTCATTGCATAAAAATAAAAATTTTCATAATGTTAATATATATACACACAAACACACATATATGCACGCATTAAAAATGTCTATTTAGAATTTGTTTGTTCATATTATTTGTAGTCAAATCTCAAGTGGCCTACTTTAGTTATTCCCAAATATATAATGCTAGACAAGTTAACTTAGTCTATATCATTCGAAATGTTCTGATTAAAAAAAAATAAGTTTATGCCATCACAAATGCTTAAGATTTATGATAGTCAAGTAAGTTGTAATTTCAGAAGCAGGATGAGAAAGAGGCTGAGTTCAGATTGATGCATTATTAATGGAAAATCACATCCTATGAACTATGTTCTATATTTAATTAAGTATGAAAAAATAAATCAGTAAAAACACTGTATTTGATAGCATAGAACACCTCAGCACCACTACTACCATTTACATTTAATATTACTTTATTATGAAGTTACAAGTTCTGGGAGGCTACAGTGTCTGAATAAACATTAATCTACCAGATACTTCAACTTTGCATATTAGACCAAGGAGATATTTGTTTAGTCAGCAGGATCTTATGTCATCAGTTATAGCAATTTCCAACAACAATCTGCCAATTTGGTAAATCAAGATAAAATCACATTCAGAAACAATTTTAGAAATATAATTATCAGACAGAGAACATATAAATAAATTTTGAAAGAATTTAAGATAAATAAACATAATACATCCAAATATTAATAAGGTATAATATACAAATTTCCTATTAATTCTTAAACTTGTTAAGCTTGCTTTAGAAAGTGAATACTGAAAATCTTTCAGAATGGTCTTTATCGGTCACTGCTAATACAGAAAACAAAGATGCCTAACAAGATATGCATTTAACTTTTTTTTATATTTTTCTTAATGCAATTGATTTCACTTGTCATAGTAGAAAGCTCATGATTATTACATTTTCAGTGCTTTTTAGAATATTTCAAAAATAATTAAAGTGTTAGACATTTTAGAATATTCTGGAAAAATATGAAAGTGTCAATTTTTTCTTTGATTTTTCCATTTTGATCTGCTTTTGATTTTTTCTTTCTTTTTTTTCCTTAATGAAAAGAAAAAATGTCACTGTTGCAATTAAAACTTGTGATTCTTTCACTTGATTCATAACCGATGACATTACTGATAATGATAATGAATCCACAAGATAGACATTGAAACGTTAGCAAAATCTTTTTGCCATTTATATGATCTATAAAAGTTCATTTCACAATTTACAGGTTTCTTTGTACAATCAGAAATTAACAAAATAATGATAATTATCTTGTAAAAGAAAACAAAATGTAATATTCCTTTTACATGAGATTAATAAAGAGTGATAAATTAATATTGATCAGTTGTGGTAAGCAGCCAGATGACCGCATTACTAAAATCAGCTAAATTACTATTAGGTTGGTGCAAAAATAATGACGTAATAATGTTGTTTCTTGATGTTAAAAAATACGTCAAAAAACAACATTATTACGTCATTATTTTTGCACCATCCTAATAACAAGAGTGCAGCAATATGGTTGAAAGTTTCTGTCACTTAGTCGCCAATGTAAGCTACCATTTAGTACTAGTGTAAAAAGACAATGAGTACAGTCTGATTAGAAACAATCATATAAATGACAATATAGGCCAGACATAGGAAAATATGTGTACAAATAGAGATGATATTCTCAGTCACATATTTAGTAAAGTGGTTCAGAAAGTGTACAAAAATATAAACAAGTGAGAAGGGTGATCCATTTGGAAGTGTACAAAGTACTATGACTTGACTTTACAAATCAGTAATATATATGCACAAATCAGATCAGATTCTTAAAGAACAAAAGCATAATATTTTCTAGGATATTGAAATTCAAACTGATTATCCAGTCCTGGCCTAAACGTTGGATCTAAATATCATAAAGAGAAGACAATATGAAGGTTTCATGGTCGATTGCAGAGAAAATTGAAAGAAAGCCCCCCCCCCCCCCAAATAGACAAATCTCTGTACTTTACAAAAGAAGTGGAAAAATAATAGGCAACCTGAACATGACAGTCATGTCCATTATTGTTGGAGTACTTAGGATGATTCCAAAGAGTCTAGCAAAAGGTTGTAAGAACTGAACATATAAAGAAGAACAGAAAGCATCAAGATGACAAAATTATTGAAAACAACTAGAAATTTAAGAATACTGGAGTATGAAGAATTGCTGTCACTTAATCTCTAGTGTAGTCTACTATTTATTGCTAGCGTTAGATCTCATTAAATATACTAATCTGAGATGCACAGCTAATGTAATGATCATCAGTGAAAAAAGTGGAATTGGCAAGCCAAGTTCAAATTCCAGCCATGTGTGTTGCATTCACTTTTGCCCTAATACCCTTGGGAAAGGTATACATCCATCTTTTCACCTCACCACCAACAACTATGGATTATGTAGCAGGGTAGATTGGATTCTCTAGCCTTGGATGGCAGCCAGTCTTGGAGAAGGACTACTTTGAATTCTAAACTATAGATAAGATGAAGAGAAATAGCTCCACTATCTTTCCAAAGAAGTCATGCCAATTCACAGACATTAAAAAAAATTAAATTGTATATCATGACCCAAAAAACATGTTGACACCCAACTGAGAAAGATGACATCTTTATTATCAATGAGGGAGAATATACAACACAAACCAATAAATTAATAATAATAATGTGTTCAAATGGGAAAAATGTGATTTGTAAACTAGGCAAAAATGAGTAGAGAAAATATTATAAAAATTGCCTGTAACCATTCGGCAAAAGATAAAAAGACAACAAATGCAAAAACAATGAATTTAAAACCTGATAGAAACTATCAGATGCAAAGAGTCAAGGACATAATTATGAAAAAGTTATCTGAAAAGAAAAACTGAATCTATTGTTGCTGCCCTAAGAAAAAACATTAGGATCAGTTGTATAATAGTTGTCATAAGCAACACTCAAAAAAACAGCAAATGCTTCCCTTTTTGGAGCAAAATATGAAATAGTAAGCTTCATTATAAATAAATGATAGATAAATATCTTAACCTTACCAGAGAATAAGTTTTGACAGTCATGCCAGTCATTATAAAAGCACAGGAAGCAGTACTGTAGGCCACAGGAGAAAAGCTGAAAGAAATGAAAATCATGAAATCAACCAGACAACAGCATTACTAAAACATCTATCCCTAAGATGGATGAAGCATTGGGAAGACTTGTTATTACTTAATCTCCAACATAAACCACCAGTTACTAAAATGTTAGCAATCAACAAGTCAAAATACAGACAATCTAGAAACTACAAAAACTTTTTTATTTTCAACATAGCAAGGGAATACTTTAGAGATTCTTATTACTTCTTCAGCATGATCAAACATTTAAAATTTGTGACAATGATGATAGAAATTAAATTTAAAAAATTGATGCATTGAGAAAAATTATTTTTGGTAACTGGTATCATTTTTAGTGCTGACAATTCTCTCACAGTTTAGGTCATGTTATCTAAGAAATAGTTTTCTCTTATAAGTTATCAAAAAGCAATCTACTTGTCTATGTTTATTAGCTTTGTATTTCAGGTCAGTTTTCTCTTTGGATAACCAGAGTGAAGCATCTGTCCTTCTAAAGGAGAGTGAGAGGAAGAGAGAAAAAGGAGGATAGAGAAAGAGGTAGAAGGACTGGAGATAAGAAGTGACAGTTAGGAGAAGGAAAGACGTTCAGAGAGGGAGAAGTATAAAAAGTAAGATGGAAGGTAGAAAGAAGGAAAGAAACTGTGATAGGGAGAGAGTGGTGTAGAACTAGAGAGAGAATGAAAAATAAACAAAAAAAAAAAAGTTTAAATTATTAAACAATTTCATGACTCTGAGAAATTCTGCCTGTAATCTGTTAAATATTTTTCTCCCATGGTGCATGTCATGCGTAAACTTAATTTGTCATGGCATCTCTTGTCTCACCCTCTACTTTCTTTGCTTCATCTCCTGCATGTGCTGCTTCTGACATAACACACTGGCCTTTCATTCTTTTCCTGGCATCGGTGATCAGCTAAGATCTAACCAAATTACAGAAATAGCCAAATTACTCGAGATTTGTCTGGTTTTACTGAGCACCATAGAAAAATCAGATTTGACCCCAATATTTCCTTAACAGTCTATATGTAATTCCCAGCTATTGAACCCTGCAGGTTTATAGCAGCCATCATAATATGGTTAAATCTAAAAATACAATTACTTGATTCCATCTTTATTTGAGTGTATAAGGCAAAAGCTTAGTGGTCAATGAAGAAGTAAAAAAACATATGATTCTAGTGAACAGTTATGCCTTAACTTTATTGCCAGAGGTTTGCAACTCTGCAATTGTTCTCAACTATTATGAATATATTACCATGAAGTCTTTTTAACATGGATGCTACAAAAGATTTGTATCAAAGTATTTATCAGTAATATGAAAGATATGACTCTCCCCTAAATGTGTAAAAGCAATGTTTGACTGTTGTTGAGGCAAATGATTCAACAACTTGATATCTATGAAGTTAAAATTAAAGAGAAACATTTTTCTATCATTGTGGTATTCTCATGATGAAAGAATTTTTATGATGATTGATGTGAAAAGACAAGTGGGTTTTCCTACTTTATTCAATGGCATTAATGGAAAAGTAGCGTCAATGGCAGTAACCAGAAGTTGAGCTAGGTTTTACCATTTTCAACTTGAGATGATGTCATCAAACTTAATAATATCCCCTACATTGTTTATAAACATACCAAATAATCTATCTATTATTAAATAATATACAAGCAACAATTCAATGATTGTTCAGAACTTTATATACATGTTAAAAATCTTTTTTATTTATACATCCAAGCTTTTATAAGTCCACAATATATGCCATAGAGATGATAAAAGGTACTATGTCTTAATTTCTTTTTTTTTTTTTTTTTACAATGATGTTCACAGTGTGCAAAGCCCAAGAGTATTACAGAGTAAGAGGTAGAGATTATGGGGATAAATGGGGAAGATAATGTTTAATCCTATACTTGAACAGTTTAAGATTTTAATGATCAGGTTAAGCATCCTCTTAGGAGTTGGTTCCACAAAGCAGCATTTTGTGGGGAGAAGCTGCTTGAGTGGAACTTATATTTTATAACTGAAATAGGAAGATTGGTTCACTACAATGTGCATAGCATGGTGGGTCTTAGCCATGGAGGATGGAACTGGTGGAACTATCAAATGTAGTTTGTCTGAAAATCTTTCCATAGGAATATCAATAGAACAGTGAGAGACTTGCAGTGTATTGTCTGTGAGAAATGGATTGCAGGGTAGAAAATGATTTGTCACTCTATTGAGACTAGAAAGTGAAGACTTGGCAGCTATTGCCCATATATGACAGGAGTACTCCATTTTCAGCCTGATTTGGCTCTTATAAAGGTAGAGAATATCAGCAAGAGTCAGGTACTTTCTGCAGCAGTACAAGGAACCTACCCTTTTTGCAGCATCTTTAGTGATGGATCATGTGGACAAATTTCACTTAAGTTATATATGATCTAGAACAGTGAAAAGTAGAAATTGTTTTGTTTTGTTCATTTTTATTCAAACACCTGTAATTAGTATTGGCTTTCAAAAAAGGACAGTTGTAATAAAATGGCATAAAACCTAAAAGTAAAGCCAAAAATAATATGTGATGCAAGTAATAATTTTTTTCAAAAGAAATATGTATACTAAATATTCAGTAGGATCCATTTTGTTTTATTATTTTTAAAACAGACTGCCAAAATATTATAGACATTATAACCTTGATCTGATTAATGCCAGCTATGTGACATGTCATGGAGTTTATGAGGAAGTGGACCTATTCCTGGTCTCCCTATAACTGAGCTGTCAGTGTGACTGCAGAAAATTTAGATCTGCAATATTTTCCATACATACTCAATGGGAATTAAATCTGGTGAGTGTAAGAACCAATAAAGTACCTGAAGTCAGCTAACTGTTCCTGAAACTAGTTTCATGTCACCTATGCACAATACAAGCATGCATTATTTTACTGGAATAAACCATCACTACTGGTAAACATGATGAGAATAAAGGGTTGCAAATGGTCATGGCAAATTTCAACAGAACAAACCTCAACACTATTACAGAACTGCTATTAACTTGCACATATCCATACCTTCATACAGTCTCTTCCATTTATGAATGATCTGGAAATCTGATTAGTCTGACTAAATGTTACAGTGACAGGTTTTAATGATCCATTATTCTCTGGCCCCTATGAGGTGTAGTAATTGATGTTGTGGTATTAATAATAGTACCTTTGTTAGTCAATGAGTACAACACACAATGGAATACAGTGTACAATGTACAGTGTGTTGACTAATTCATTGAGTGGCACGAGTGTTTAATTAGGATTTGATTTGATACAATATTTCCCTTCATTGGGTAGCAACCATTCTTATCATTTGCTAGTAGTCTTGTTCTTGGATGTTCAGTTTTCACATACATCTTCTGACTGGAATTCAAATATTACTGCTATACATTTTCTACTGCTTTCACAGAAAACCCTAAAGCAGTTTCCATCATGTTGGCAGAGTGCTACATTTTTTCTGTTCCTAATAATCATTCAATGGTCAATGTTAAATCCTGTTCCATGGCTTCCACAGCTACACCTCTATTATTTACCTGGTTCCATTTCTATTGGTGGAGGGTTTAACCAGCTGGTGTACTGCAGTTTTTGTTCCGTTTTTTTCATTTATAACTAAATTCAGTGTTAATCATCATAAAAAAAGGTCACACTTAATATTCAAACATTAATTCATGGTGAAAAAATAAAAATAAAAAACAATAAGTTTTTTGTTTTGGAATTATTTCTGAGCCTTTTAATAACTCTATTGTGTAAATCTTACTTGTGATAAATTTTAATAATTTCTATATTTGGTAAGCCTTGCTGGTAATATGTCTTAAACTCTATAGTGGCAAAAATAAAATTCCGTTGCTTCTAAAATTTACTTGTTTGAAATATTTTTGTGAAATGAAATACATAAGTGGTGTGCCTGCTTATACATATTGATATCTACTGAAATAGACACACAAATACAATACTTTACTTAAACTTAGGCTTTTTAAACACAGATGCACAAATAGCAGATATACTAACTAAAATACTCACCAAAAAAATGATATACAAGTTTTGTTCTAGAGAATACTGGAAGCTCTGTAAAAGTGTGTTGGACAAGAGTAAATACTCAGTCTCTCCTCTCTTCAATAAGTCTGAAGTATTATCATGTACTGCAGATAAATCAGAATGCTTTGTTTGGAAATTCTCTTCCAATATAACCCTCAGCTCATCAGAGATATCATTGCCTAATTTTCCTTCTAAAACTGAATCTCTGCTGTGTCCAGAGTTTCTGCTATCATTTCTAAACTAGATCCTCACAAGTCTTGCAGATTCAATGGTATCACTGCAATTGTCCCAGGGAAATATGCTCCTGATCTCTCGAAACTTTACAATAAATACTTCACTACTTCCTTCATTCCAGCTGGTTGGAAATCCTTCTCAGTAGTTTTGTCTTTAAGAACTCTGGTGTACTTTCTGCTCCTTTGAATTCTCAACCTATTGATCTTATACGACTTTTTGACAAACTTTAATAAATGCTGAATTGGTTAATCACCTAACTTCACTTGGCCTTTTTTGGATTAAATAGTATGGCAGTTCCCAATTAGGTATTTATGCTAATGACGCAACCATTTACTCCAGCTGTAGTAGCAAGTTCAACAAAGTAAAACTGGCAGATGCTCCCAAAAATTACACCCAATCAGGGTTTAATTGAGGCAAGGAATGGTTTGTAAATTTTATTGCCTCCAAAACAAAAACACCATAGGGAACCTTTTCTGCATGGCTGATACTAGCCTCTAGAAGAGTAACTCATTGCAAATTCTTGTGCCCATGTTTTCCACTGACATAAAGTGGAATGATTATATTGAATCAATTGCTGGGTTTACTGTTATGCAAGTTTGTTCAGTATTGTGCCAGACAATTTTTTCATCAGAATCCATCTTGCACATTGAACGTTGCTGCCATATCTGGTCTGATATTCCTACTATATATCTTAAGATTCTTGAGAAAATCCAGAGGGTCTGTAATGTAAATAATTCTGACCTGACATCTAGACTTCAATTACTTTCCCACCACCATGATGCAGCTTCCCTCTGCCCTTTCTATAAATATTTTCATGGCAATTGTTCTGATGAGCTTTTCTCCTTGATGCCTCAACTGCATGAATTTAAGTGTGCTACTAGATTGGCAATTAGCTCTCACTACTTTACTGTTGAAATAGCTAGATGTAACTGTATGTTCTATTCTAATAGTTTCTTTTCTTGCACTTCTCACTTATGGAACTCTCTTCCAGTTTCTTGCTTCTCTACCACCTACAAGCTTCAAAAGTTTAAATGTAACACCAATTGCCATCTTCTGTCTTCCTGGATCCTGTTCTTTTATTTTTCTTTCACCTCACTAAATTTTTTTTTCATTCGCTTTCATTCCTAGCAACCTCTTGCAACTTAGTGGCATTATTGCTTTGCTTGGGGTGAAATGATTAAAAATAAAAAAATTATATATATATATTAAAACAAACGGATAGGATATATGATAAGAGTATGCATTTTTAATGAATTTACTTTAATTGCAAATGATTTACTCTTTGAGAGTAATTATAGAGATTCCATGATTAAGTGTGACCTGGCCCACATCAACTTATGATCAGAGAAATGATAAAATTCAGTTTGACTATTGCATGTTTTTATTGCATATAGAGAGAAAAGGGAAATCACTGCCCTCTGTGGGATCAGGTTGAAATCATAGACAAAGAGAATCATTGGAAAATTCGTAAACTTAAGGAATCAGCATATATGCTAAGCCACAAAAATCTCCTGAGCTGACCAAGCATAGAAATAAATACAATATGGGAATGTCAGAGAAAAGCAATAATAACAATGAAAATTGCAATATGAGCTTTGGTAAAAACATATATGATAACAGCAAAAAATTGCAATATGAGCACTGGTAAATAATGGTTGCTGAAGACATTAGGTTTATAATATCCAGAAATTCATACACAGATGTTCTCAAGGACATGGCACAGTGGGTAAAGTTAGCACAGTTAGTTAGATCCAGTGAAAGAGTCTGAGTTCAATACCTGGTTCAGGCAGTGGAAAACTTGGAGAGGGGAATTAACAGGAGATAACTGATAACTGACATGTGGAACTAGAACAATCTACCCCAGTGAGCGAAACAAAGGGTTCAGTTCGACATTCCAACCACCTGAAGAAGGCCGGAGTGTACAATGGCCAAAACGTTGTGATAAATATGGCAACAAAGATGAGGACAATAGTCCAGATAATGTAAATAGTGTACATAATACCTCATCTCAGAAATATAGTAATAATAATTGAATAATAATTTGATTACAGTTCATTTGAAAAATAATTCATCATGTAATGTGGTAACCATTCAAGTTAGTTGAGAATTTATTTAAATTAGAAAATATCATCTTCTTCTGAACTACTTCTGGAAGCTTTTTGTCAATTGCTGTGTTCAGTCTAATCGAGAGTAGTACGTATCCAAATCAATCATTTAGTTTAGCAGTAGTTTCTCTTTCTAACCTGACTATATATACTTCACCTTCTTTGAATGAAGACTGATTTTGGTAATTATTCATTTCACTTACTACATAATTTCTGGTATTCCATGTTTGTTGTCAAGTAACCACTTTTCATTGCCTTCTTCTAAAAATGGAAAATTTTTGTTATGTAGAAGCTATCAAAGTAATTAACATAACAAAATTGGGTCAAATGGTTTTCGGTATTTAATTTGAACATTTTGAGTATATCAACAATCTCAGGCATCATACAACATTGATTCTTCTCAAGTAATGATTTGATTTGATCCTTATCAATCTACCTGAAGGTGGAATATCATTCAGTGGGAACTCTGCAACAGAAGAAAGTGCAGATCACTTGTAATATATTCAATCACAGAACCTTCTCTATATACTGCTCATTTTTTTTCATGTTCAAATCATATTTTACCTTTTTAAAATAAAAAACAAAACATGATAAAAATGTTTTTTAATATTCAATGTTAGAATCAATAAACAAAAATATGCCAATATTGACATTTTTTGCTGTTACAAAACAACTGAAAGTGATCTTTTTAAATAATGTCAGTAAAAACAAAACAGTCCTAATGCCATCTACTTACAAAGAAAAAACCTTTTCACCAACCCAATAGAGCTCATGAGAAAATATTAAGTACTCTATCAATCTATCTCTGATAGGTAGGGAATGTATCAGAAGTCAAACTGTTGGTAAGAAGTAACAAATCTTGAACCATTAGAAACATACTATAAAGTTTAAAAGATCTTATTTAAATTTGGTATGACATGGAATTTTAGTGATCAATGTGCTGTGGAATTTCATCATTCCCAACAGGCTTTTCTTTGTAGATGTTAACCATTTGTAAAAGTCAATTTATTTAGATTTTGGTTGGCACTCTTATGGCAGAATCTGTTGGTTTTTCTCCAGCACTTTGAAGGTGATCATTTCCTCAGTTCTCTTTCCAACTTCTAATTCCAGTGCCCTTTAATGTCCTTACTATGCTGTCTATCCAGGTAGTTCTTTTGATGACCCTAACCCACTCTTCTTCAAAGATACTAACTCAAACTACCCACTTCTACCAAAATTACTACAAAACTTCTCAACTAAAAAGAAAATTTAAAAAATGCCTTCAATAAAATGTTTGACAGTAGAGAACTGAAAAAAGGTTGACATATTTTCAAGAGATGAGACACCTTTTCAAATATACTATAATGTTAATATCTCTCTATTTCAAATGGAATCTGTCTGTGGAACCCACTCAACAAATTCACTATTTTATTTGCTCAGTTCTGAAAATTTCCATGCATACAACTCACTTCTGTTTATTGACTTTACTTCTTTACTACATGCTAAATGGCTGAGTTTCTTCTTCCAATAAAGAAAGGGTTGATGGATATCAAAAGCAACTGTATAGAAGAAAACAAATAATCAGTTTTCTTGTGTGTTGCATTACAGAAAGGTATGAATAGTGTTTTCACCTAAGCAAATCAATTACAAACAAATTAGAATGCATACAAACAAAAGTCCCAAGCAAGGCTTAAATCATAAGACAAGCTACAAACAAGATTTAATTGACTCGGACAACATTTTTATAATATACATCATTAGTAAGCACAGATATTTAGTTTGTTTGCAAAGTTTTATGTTTTGCCAAAATCATGAAGCTTAAAGGCTGGCTAGTTCCTCATGTTTGGAAAATTCCACTCTCTTCTCACTATATGAAAAAGATTTTAATGCAAGTTTGCTATATTTTCTTGGCTTCTTTCATATTTAACAACGTTGGCAAATATGTGTAGTGTGCTTGTGTGTTGGGCTGTAGTAGTTAAAATGACACAAACTTGTCTGAAATCATTTGCTCAATGAAGTGGAGTTCGCCATATTTATCATTCTTCAATGGCCTGCAGCTACTGATCCATCAGTATCAGTCTCTATAGTAACAATGGGAAATGTAGTATTTTCTTTGGCTTCCAACCATTCTTCTTGAAACTTGTTTTTCACTTACTGTTGTTTCTAACCACTTCCCCATCCCCAACATGGAATCAAGAATTTGCATTACTTTTGTCACCAGTATTTCTCTGTAGTGTCTCCCCACCAAGGATATACTGCATGCTTATATCTGAACTTGCTTTATCTGACAAATTTTATACTGTATGGTAAGATTTTATAAGCGTCTGATGAAGCATTAACCTGTCACCAATTCAGCAAGATGCTGTATCTCTTTCTGCCACTTTACACATGTCCCCATGACTGAACTTATTAATCCGAATATGTTATCTTCATTGATGGCACCTTTGTGCTTCCATGCCTGAACAGCAATGTTTGAAAAAAATGTGGTTAACCAATACAGTCAGATATTATACTATCATAAAGAGAGAAATTTTTTAAAGGGATACCAATGGATGCTATGAAATTTTTTTTTTTAATTTTACTTGGCCTCATCAAATTTACCCTGTGCTAATATCAACATCCTAAAAAGGTGGAAATTCAAATATTCCAGTACAGCAAACGAAGCTTAATTTTATCTCAACATTGTTTAAATGAAATACAATAGACAAATTAAGAGTCATGATTCACTATTAATCACTTCCACTTGAATCCAATGCACACAGAATTCTTAGAGTTATTGATATTTTGTACTTGCAAACAACTCACTGTTCATTACTTGGACTAACATCATCATCCTGTGTTGTTTTAATCAAAATAGTTTAGCCTTTGTTATCACACACTTAAAAGAACTTTCATCAAAATCTTTTGATTATATAATTTTCATTTGTATCACACTCATTTTTTATGTAGTGAAATGTCTCATAACTGCATTAAAATCATGTAAGTTTAACTTTGTTAACAAGAAAAGAAATATGAAATGGAAAAAGTATAGAAAATGTATAATCTTTGTGACATAGCTTTAAGATGTAATCACATTTTGATTTAGTGGCAGGCACTTTCATTGTTCATATCAAAAAGATAAATGATCTTTTGAGTTATAAAATCAGGGCTGTTGGTTTCTGGATATCCATGATAGAAATATAGCATTTGATCAGAGATAGTGGTATATATAAGTAAATAATATATATATATATATATATATTGTTTCAGTGAACATTTGTTGCAGGGAGACATTTATGGAGTATTCTGTGAAGAACAAATCATGAATTTTTTTTTAATATTATGTAAATCATCAATCACTGTTGTGATATGGCAATCAGTAACAATAAAGTGGATAATGAGAGAAATTAAAATAAAATAAAAATAAATATTTATTTAAAAAAAATAGAGTAAGGAAATGCAAACAAATAAAAAATAAACCAAATGACAAAAAGAACAATTAACTAAACTCTCTATCTATCTATCTATCTATCTATCTATCTATCTATCTATCTATCTATCTATCTATTTCTAATCCTATTGCCAGTGGTAACACCATCTCTAAAACCCAGAACTTTATGATAAGTCAAAAACATCAACAACCAGTAAAACATTATTATACATCATACAAACACATATCTACACCATATGTAAAATCTGAAATTTTAACAATGATCTGAAATATCAAACACCAATGAAATACCTTCAACTTTCTATAGATCACACTTACCCATCTACATATAAGCAAATATGATACTGAAAAGGAAATCTAGCAGATGTTACAAAGGCTGTCTTTACTCATAAGTCCTATGCATCTGGAAAGCATCTTCTCTTCACAGCATCTACTCTAAGACTGTCCTCTGTACAGACTGAGCCTCATTGATTGGTCGTTAAGGGTCACATGACTATCCAAGCATGGTGTATACTCATTAATGATGAGAAAAGAAAAGTTAACCTAACAAAATTTTCATGCATAACTGCTGCATTTGCGTCCTTCAGTTTTTCAATTTCTACACATTTCTCATTCAGCCATTCCTCTTTTGTTTTCTTGCTCTTATTTTTGAAGGTTTTGTTTAGATTTACTTTTTTTTTTAATAAATTCTGAGCAAGAAAAAAATTAAAATTTTTAAAAGATTTGTTGTATTTCTTTTAGCATAATTCAAGGGAGTTAACTTATCTATTTTTTCAAGCAATTATCATATTTCTTTTATTATTGAATATACAAAAGATCAAAAAATGATAAATGCACAAACTAACAAAATACTTATTTTTCACACCATCACTTGACTGAAAAAAATTATGAACTTACCAATGTCCTTGCTTATATTCGCATAGATTTAATTTCTTCTCTTGACTGCAAATAATTCACAAACTAATTCTACCTTAAAGTTCCTATCAATTACTCTGACTTTACTACTTAAATATAAATTTATCAACATGAATATAAAAAGACAATGCCATGTAATGACTAAAATTACTTTCAGCAACTTTTGACATCATAAAGAGAACAGTAGACTAAAAAATATTCACTGATTTTCTTGGAGACTAATAATTATTTCCAGAATACTCTGTTTTATCAAATATAACAAAATGTTATCATTCTGTAATGTAAAATAACAGCTTCACTAATTAAATTGTGTAGATGAACAATAGAAATAAGACAAAATAACAATAGGTTGAGTTTAATCAATTTCTCTTTTAAGTTAAAATATACATGCAGTTTTACAGAGAGATTTCTTTTTATTGTCTTCTTTCAATCCCTATGAAACTAAAGACAACTCTCTTAAAGATTTCTTGATGAAAGTTGTTAATTAAATCACTTTTAAATTAACTCAAAATCCAGGGAAACACTTTGTTAAAACTCCTTATCTTAATCCTCTTTCATTTTGCCTAACACCCAACACCAATAATAAACTATAATTATAGCATGGGATTTATTTAAAGTTATCATTATTTACATTCATTTCATTGCATTGTAATTGTTAGTTCAAGTAGTACAGACAGACTCAATTAAAATGAAGGTAGCATTATCTGAGCAGTACTAAAAAAGAGCAAGATGGAATATTCCAAGATACATACAGGAGAGTGAGAACAATCTATCCATATAAGTGAAATGAAAGATTCAGAAGGGTTCCCTGAAGGTTACTGGGATTGACAGACACCTGAAGAATGACACTATGGCAGAAAATAGCAGAGACGAGAACATTAGTCCAAATGTAAATAATATAAATAAGCCATGATTAAGTTTACACATACCTTTTTACTTCTTGCTGTTCCACTTCTTTCCTTTGTATACTTTTATTTTCCATTTTATTCCTTAATGTTTTAAGTCTTATCCATGTTTGTTTGTTTATTATTTTGCATATAGTGAAAATGTCCCATGTGCATCGTGCTATGTCACAACGCAATCTTTAATTGTACATGGCATCAGACACTGTATATGCTACAACCATAATGCTCTGAAAATGTAAATTTACAAAAGAGAATAAAGATTAACTTATCAAGTGCAAATTTTGAGTACAGGGAGAATTGAGTATGCAATTGCAAGAGGAGATTTGAGTAGGCAACACAGAATCTAGCAGCTGAATAAATCTTCACTTAACATCACCCCCCCCACACACACACACACAAAAAAAATACTTTTGTTTTTCACTCAGTTGGTTTTGTTGATTATTGATTAACTTTGCAGATACCAGCTTCAATTCTGTTTTATATTTTGAAAATCCTAAAACCAGTAGAGAAAATCCCAACACAACAGCTAATTTTGTAGCAGGTCCTTCATATATCACCAAAAACTTCAACACAGACTTTGTTTTATCTCTTTTATTGAATTCAACTGTAGGAATCAGACAATCCCCAAAGCCACTTGGGAAAAATACACTTTGGGAACCAGTAGTGTAGAGTTTGTTACGCATAGAAACATTACACAATAATGTTGTACTGTCAGACCAAAGCAATAGATTTCATTGCAAGTGTTGTGTTATGTAAATGTACACGCTCATTATTGCAGTGATCTATTATCAAATAAATACATTAGATATACATATAAACATTCCTAGTGAGACAACTGGAAGTGTTGCTTAGCAACTTACAATCCTATTTGGTGATGATATGAACTCAAGAATGGGTGAAATTTTCCATTCATAAAAATTAATATATAGTGAGCTTGTCATGTTGTAGTGTAAAACTCAAGTAAAAGACAAACAAATAGAAATACACCAAGAGAAAAAAGATGGATAGAGAGGAACATGCTGACAAAAAGAAATACATAGAGGGAGAAAGAGAAAAAAATCTGAAAGATAGTAAGAGAAAGGGTTTGAAAGAGAAACATCTATCAGAAAGACAGGAAAACAAGAGACACTAAAAGAAAAGCAATGAGAAAGGTTAAAATAAACGGAGAGGAAATGAAATAACTAGGTGACTCTTTTCAGAAGTAATTTCAAAATCTTTTCATTTAGTAACAGATCATGTTTGTCTATATAGATATAAAATAATAATAGTTTAAGCAATTAAGTAATAATTGATAGTTTAGTGTGACACAGAGTGACTTCTTGTTATGGTGACCTATCTATGTTAGAATGAACTCTTCTTCTTGCTTTCTTGTCTCAGTACGGAGAAATTCTAGGTGCTTCCTGCAATAACCTGACTGGGGGATGGAGTTTTGATATCATGTTGGACTTTAAAGCCTTCATATCCATCCCCAACTGCGGACCTGAAGCTGTCGGTCATAGTGACCGTCCGTAAACCAGATTGTTGGAAGTGTGGAGAGACTGGTCACTTCTCCTCTTCCTGCCCAGAGAAGAAGGCTTCTGGAAGTCAGGCGCCAGTCGACCAAACTCCCCCTCTGATCGCGTCTTTGAAATCTGCCACACCTGTAATGGGCATACCAGCCACCAGGACCGAAGTGGAGGGAGAAGGGGAATGGCAGGGCCAGAGGGAAGCACCAGACAGTGTGTCCTCAGTCCCCTGAAGCCTCTGGGACAAAAGACACGTACAGCCCCACTCCCTCTGGCAACAGTAAGGGTGACGCCCCGGTCTCAAAACCGACCTTAGAAGAACTTAAAAAGAAATATGATCCTGGATTCGAAAAAAACGAAAAAACAAAACAAAATCTAGACCAACAACTAAAAAGACTAATCCATCCACATCCACTGCCCCACATTCAGCAAAATCTTCTCAGCCTTCTACTTCCAGTCAATTCCCCTCCTCTACTAAAAAGGCCATTCCCTCAACATCCTCTGACCCATCACATTCTTCCCAGCCCTCAACCCCCTTTAGTAGAGAGGCCACTCCATCCACATCCTTTTCCCATCACTCAACCCCTCTCAGTAGAGACCGCAACCCCTTCAGACAATCTTATACGCCTCGCAACACCCCCAGTCCTTCCCCAATTAAAACTCCGGAAATGTCCCCTCCCCAAAACAAGAGACTGAGAAGCCCTACACAGGACTCAGCAAAAAAAAGGAAAAGACAGAAACATATATTCAACTCTGTCGAAAATGTTTGCAAAATATCCCCCTGCACAAGCCGATAAACCACGTGACTACAGCAATAGGATAAAGGATTTAAAATACTTTCTATCAATAAAATATTTTGCAGACAAGGACATCGAAGATCCTAACAACTTCCCAAATGCCGAAAGAGCTCTAACAGTCATAATAACTGGAACGGGGGCTAAATAGACTTGGGCCATGCTCAATGAAGCTATAGCCTTTTTTTAAATGTCACCACCAATTGCAATTGTACAAAATGAAAAATTGAAAAAAATGAAACATTTTGTACCGGGAGGTCCCTGTTTTTGTTCACTCCTCCCTCTATAGAGCAGTCAAATTGACTTTCACTTGGGATATAGGCGGGCTCTCCCAAAACGGCATCATCAAGACTGAGATGGGCACAGGTCGATGGGGAAGGTTGTCGATATCCTTACCTCGTCCATGTTCAATTCACAAAAGCAACCGTAATCGGTTTTCTCTATGGCTCTCTGGTTATCAAGTATGAATGTCCGAGGCCTCAGGTCGGAGTCTCGCAGGGCGAGCATCTCTCGCAACCTTCAGCGCCTCAGGGTGAATGTCTGTTGCGTACAGGAGACCCGGTTTTCTTCTAATGGTCATGAAGATATTCTATCTAAGGGGTTCTCCCTTTATTCAGCATGTTTTGATGTTCGAGAGGTGTCTCTTGGCTGGTGAGCACGTCTTTGAAGGCTGCGTGTTCTCTTGTCTTCGCAGATCCGGCGGGTAGGCTTTGCGTGCTGGGTGTTACCATAAAGGATAAGGTTTTACATCTCATTGTGGTTTAAGCGCCCAATAACCATTCTGAGCGGCCTGCTTTGTTTCGGCAGATCGAGTCGTTCTTAACGACATCTCGTTGGGTAGTTTTAGCGGGGGATTGGAATGCCTGCCTTTGACCCCGATATAGATCGCATAGGGCCAAATTCGGGTACTAACAACCGGGACGTGAAACCATTTCGGAGCTTTATCAACAGGTTTGATCTTGTCGCTAAGTACCGGAATGAGTACCCTCGGGAGGTAGTTTGGACTTGGACAAATAGCGGCAGCTCGGCTCCTGGGGTGCTTTCTAGCCTCGACCGGGTCTTAGGAGAGTCGATATAGGGCTCTTAAGTTGCCCAAGTTTCCATAGTTTATTCGGATCATAGGCTTGTGTGGGTCTGTGTAAACTTAGATAAGCCTAAGGTAAGGTTGGCTGCCTACTGGAAATTAAACTGCTCATTATTTGGTGAGCAGGATTTCCGGCACCAGCTGCTACTAATGATACAGAGGGAATTGACGGGGGCGCTTGTAGGGAGCGCTTGATGGGTTAAACTAAAATCAAAAATTAGAACGTTTGCTGCCGATTTTAGTCGTCAACGCAATCTCGATAGATTAGCGGCACAAACGGCTTTAGAAGTCGATCGGGCAGCTAAATCCCAAGATAGCCTAGGCAGATTTGTCCTCCTTGCTTATCAAGAAGGATCAAGCTCTGGTAGCTAGGGCTAGGTTAAAAAGAATGTCGAATATGGCCGCTGAATTGCCCGCAGAGGAGAATCGGAGCGCGTCTCGGCGACATATCGCGTGCGTCACATTGCCGGATAAGTGAACCGTGACTACAAACGCGGGCATATGCGAGGCCTTTCGCGATTACTTTCAGGAACTTTTCACCAGGGAGCCCGGTCTGAGCCCTTCTCAGTTCGACGCCGATTTAGCCGACTTTCCCTGCCTTAAGGCAGCTGAAGCTGCTGGGTGCGTAGGTCCAATCATAGGGTCGGAAATCTGGAAAGCGCTGAAACAGGTTGACCTGGATAAATCTCCGGGACTAGATGGACTTCCCTACGAAATGTATTTGAGGAAGTCGCCCATTTTTGTTCCTTTGCAGGAACTGAATTTTAACAATTGGATGAAACAGGGGTCTATACCTCAACGCTTCACCAAGGGTTCTTGTGTCGAGCAGAGCCAAGATTGACGAAGTCAGCAAAGAGATCAGTGGTTATGAGATGGTAACAGTGGCCAGGATCAAACGCGATAAGTCTGTTGGTTTGCGGTTGGGTGCGTGGAAGGGAGTTACTCTTCCCGGACCTTTCCTCTGGACGGATGGGGCCGGTCAAGATACTCGGCGTCTGGTTCGGTCCTGATTTTCAGTTGAATATGAATTGGTCGGAGGTACAAGGAAAGGCCGAGATTCCGGTTAATCTGTGGTCTCGGAGGAATCTTTCCTTGAAGGGGAAGGCGGAAGTATGTGTTTCACATCTACCCAATTCTCCTTTACCGACTCTCTGTACTTCCACTTCCGTATGCCACACTAATGTCATTAGTAAGGCTCTTGTTCTCTTTCTTGCAATGGCAATGGCGTCTCGGGAGATCTGTTGCTTTCATCCATCTGAAGGCAGTCTGGGTCTTCACATTGCCTTCCTAGACCGAATGTGCCGCGAATCGGATGAGGAGATCGCCTTTTGGAAGGAAGACGTCCGTAGAAACTTCCCATCCCCGAGAAGTGTGCACTCGTGCGAGGAGGAGGCCCACCGTTATGGGCGTCGGATGGCCTCTCCAACGTCCAGGCGTTGTCTCGTAGCGCATTGTATCAAGTATTAGTCAGGGGGTCCGTTTATGATGAACTGATTGACGAGCTCGGTCTTACGAAGCAGAAAGCTCGCTCAATATGGCCTCGGGCGCCTGGGTTGAAATGCCTCAATAACGATGAGGCATCACTCACCTGGCTGGTGATTCATGGAGCCCTCTCCACCACCAAAAGACTTTGTTCGGCAGGCTTGGAGAAATCTCCAAACTGTCGACGCTGTAGTGAGGAAGTCGAGCCTTCTTTCATTGCAGGGTGGTAGTGCCTTTGTGTAAGTTTATTGAAGGCCTCATGGTCCGCATACTGCAGGGAAAGTTCTTTGTTCTTGAGGCCAGTTCTGTTTGTAGCAATGTGGTGACGCAGATGACGAAGGCTGAACAATGTGTTCTTTTGCTTACTAGAGAGTCGTGATTTGGATGACGCGTCAGAAGGAATTCTATGATGGCGAGAAGTTCACTTCTCAACTGATCTTGTTCTTTAAGCATCAGCTTAAAGTCAAGATTAGGACGAAAAAGCGGCGGCTCACCTCATCAGAATTTGGCAAAAGGTAGGTGAATCTCGCGCGTTTGTGCCGAGTAAAAGGGACTGACCTGGAGTGGCATTTTGATGCCGGTTAGGCATCAGAATATTGTTTTCCTGGATGATCTTGGGCAACCCATCCCTGGATTTAGGCTACAGTAGATTTTTGGTTTTGATTTTTTAATTTTTCCAGGAAACTTAGCTAGGACGTGTTTGTTCATTGGCCCCTTTTATTTCTGTCCCTTTTTTCTTTTAGTTTAACTCCCCATCCCCTTCTTCGTTAGGTGGTCAGTGATGTCAGTTCTCTGGTGGATACGCGGTGCCTTTCGTTTCGTGTGTGTTTTTTCGTATTTGTTGTTGTGTCAGAATGTGTGCGTGTCTGTGTGAGTGCTTGGGATCGATGAATGTTTCTATATTTTTATAGTCCCACATCTATTTCGTCCAGTTAACTGATATTTCTGCTACATTTAAGGTTTGGAGAGGTATTACTAACATGATTTTGTTTAGTTTTTTGTAAATAGTTTATAACCATATTGTACATAATCATTGGAGATTTTTTAACTTGCTGTTTTTTATTCCCCTCCCCCCCCGCAGACAACGATTTTGTACATATGGGTACTATTTAGGATTTTCATTTTGACAATGAGGTATTTTGGTGGATGTAGTAAGAAAGGTAAGTATGAATGTGTTGTTTTGGTGGAAGGAATATTGTTTTGTATGATTGGGTCAGTAATTGTGGCTAGCTAAGTTATAAATTAAGACAAATGATGACCGTCTCTTCCCCCCCCTATTTTTAGGCCTTGTGCCACATTTTCTGTCATGTTTTTACAGAAATAAATATTGGCAGTCTCCACGCAGCCGTCATTGGATTTTTTCTAGTGGATTTGCGAGTGACCAGCTTAAAGACTTTTGTGTTTGAACTGATAAGTTTTTCACTTTTTATTTTCAAAACCTTTTGAATTTTTCAGTTTTTCGTTTCTTACTTTCCTATTTTTGTGCATATTTAGTTTTTCACTTTTTCGTTTCGCGTTTTGTTTATTTTTTTTTTTTTTTGTATTTTTACCTGTTTTTATTTACCTTTTCGTATTTCTTTGTTTTTACGTGCTTATTGGTTTTAGTTTTTCCACGTTTTTCCTTTTATTTGGTTGCCTAGAATTTTGTTTTGACTTGTATGACTGTATAAAAAAATAATATATAGCAGGCAAAAATTTTTATTTGTTCGGCCTTGGAGGTGTTTTACGCCAACATGGCCGAGAATTTGGAGACACAAACAGTGCCAAGTCAAAATGAATCAGCGCCGGAAAAACGGCATGGTGTGAAAAGAAGTCAAAAAAGAACTCGGAGTATTACAACAGCCTAAGAAATAAGTACGACATATACGAATGGCAACACACTGCTAACTATTCCAGATGCTAGGAAGGCCATTAAAACAAGAACTATCTCCCTGCTGACCACCGATGTAGGAACTCGGAAGCTTATCGGCGTCAGCAGGGAAACGAAGGAAGAAGCTCTAAAGGTCCTGCATATAGGACTGAAGATTTGGGCCAAGAGTTCAAATGCACTCTGGGACATTCTTCTGGCAACAGAAGACGAAGCAAAAGGTTTAGCAAGAAGCATCCTAACCACCCTTACAAACGGAATATATGGGGACAAAGCGCACAAAAATTACTGTACATGGAGTTCAGGTCGACATCAGTGGAGATAGGTTGGGGGTTTTCTTCGCCCAATATTTCACTGCAGTAGTGAGCAAATTGGGAATTGCCACCGGCGATTTTGTGTTGTATGTTACATTAAAAAGACAAAATTTCCAGGAGATTCCAAACATCCTAAAGTGTCGAGACAAGATGGTTCCCATAATAGTAGATGGTAGTCATCCTTACTGTTGGACGTGTGGAACTTTGAGACACATGTCCAAGGTGTGTCCGGGCAAACAACCAGTTCCGCAGCCTAGCCCAGTAGCAGTAACAGCAGCAGAAAAAAACGAATGTGTCTGCCCAAACTCCTGATGTTGAGTGGAGGGAAGTGGCGAAAAAGGGACGAAAACCGTCAAGTCCTATCCCTCAACAGAAGGCCTCAGAGCAGCAAGAGCAAACCCAGCGGTGGCGAGAGCCTGAAAAGCTTGGTAGCCCACAACCTCAAAGCCAGGAAAAGGAACAAACCATGCAAAAGAAGCAGCAACGCCAAGAACAACAGAAACCAATGAACCAGAAAAGGGAGCAGCAACTCAAAAAGCCCAACAAAGCAGAACAACAACAACAGCAACAAAAGCAGCAGCGAACTGAAATAGAAATGGAGGTGGACAAAATGCCTTCACTTCGCGCATCATCACTGACGAGAGGCAAAGAAGAAGAAGGGGAGGTGGAGACGCCATCTCAAAAGGGCGTAGTAGGGTGAGAGGGGCATGGACAATACCAGGACCCTATCCGTCCCTGCTTCCCCTAAAGTAACAGTAGTCGTAGCAAAAGCAAGGAGCCTCCCTTCCTTTCGTTCTCGTGCTCCATCCCCCTCTCCCTCCAATTCTTCCCTCAGTTGATTATCAACATCCCCCCACACGTGCATCTCTTCTCCTCCCCAACCATCCCAGGAGAAAAAGAAGAAATTATTCCTGGGAAGCGATTTGTAGGGTGGACAGGGACGATTACAGGAAGGGACTGTCCACCCCCAAAAAAGGCGAAATTGGTCCTTTTATTTTAAAAGGATCCCCGTAATTTTCCAGGTGTGATAACCTGTATAAGAGACACTGGGGGCATATAGATGAGGCCAAGGAAACATTCTCAAACATTAGAATGGTTGAGACAGTCTACTTATCTTAGGAAATTAAGACAATATTGAGCTGGGAGGGTCACTGTTTTAATCCATCCCTAACTATATAGATGCATAAAACTAATGTATCCCACGGACATCGGCGGAATTGTCCTGGAAGGACGAATGACATCAGAGCAAGATGTGCGGAGTCCTGACTGACGCAGATTTCCGGCCCGTATGTGAGTAGGTTTTTCTTTTTCTTACTTTCTGAATCCGTATGGCTTGAGGGATCGGGGTAAGGCTGCTCGCCTGCTCCGTGATCTCTTGTCGTTCGGCGTGGATGTCACCGCGATTAAAGAGACCCACTTTGTTTGCAACGTTGATACGTGTGTGCTGTCTAACGACTTTGTCGTCTATTCAGCATATGAGATCCGACTGGCCCGAAGAGTCTCTTTGCTGGTGAAGCGTACTCTTGAAGGTGGACTTGTGCATACTGATGCCGAGGGCCGATTGATCGTGGCCGATATTGCCGTGAAAAGTGGTTCGTTTCGGGTCGTTGCGTTTTATGCGCCCAACGACCAGAAGGAGCATGTCTCGTTTTTTCGGCGGTTGGAGCCGTTCCTGGTGGATTTAACGCGCCTAGTCTTAATGGGGAACTGGATGCCATTCTGGGCCCATCATTAGATAGGGAGCAGGGTGCTAGAGGGAGAAGGGGCGATCTGATCGAAGAGTTTGGTCTCGTCGATAGATACCAGGTAGATCACCCCGGGGAGAAAATGTGGACGTGGGCTCTTAGTTGGCCTTCTGACCGGGTGGTTAGCTACCTGGACAGAATGTTAGATAGAGGAGCCAACGTAGACTTGTTAGACTGTCCCACGTTCCACTGGGTAGGCTTTTCGGACCGAAGAGATGGGGGGACTGATAGTAAGGAAAGGGAACGCGTCTCAACAATCTTTGCCATAATCGAATCTCCTGTCAATGCGCGGAGTAGTAAAGCTTCAAGGCGAGTTTGTGGCTCTCTAAGTGTGGCATTCACAGCCCCACCCCACCAATGACATGGACGTTGTACACAGACTCCTCTATCGACCTTATGATTGCGACGCCCCCCAATAAAATGGAGGATAGCAATAGCTCGAGCCCCTTCTTATGGTCCTTACAGAGGGGAAGTACAGACAAACGGTAAAGGACAATCGGAAAGACGTATGTGGCACATGCCTCCGCCCTGCCCTTCACAGACAACCTCCGTCGACGCCAAGTCTCAGCGGCCGCGTCGACCTTAGCCTGTACTTCTGACCAATTTTTCTCCAGTTGGAGGTCGGGTCCAAACCACACTCCAAGAATACGGACAGGAATGTCCGTCAAACCGAAGGGCCCCGGAAGATCGACCCCCTTCCAGTCACCTAACCGTAAGCCGTGACACTTGTCTCGGTTAATTTTGCCCCCTGTCACCTTTTCGTACCGATCAAGCGCCTTCAGTACCACCTCAATGTCGCTGCGGGACGACACAAAAGTAGTTACATCATCGGTGTACGCAGAAACCCTGGCTTGAGCCCTTCCAGGGACCGAAATTCCATGTAGGGCCGGACTGCACGACCTGTCCCTTAGCCGGCGAAGGAGAGGCTCCAACGCCAAAGCATAAAGTAGGGGCCACAGTGGACAACCCTGACGAACCGACTTAGCGTAAAAGCGCCCAAAAGCTTCCCGCTCACTTGTACTACAGCACTGGGGGAGCGATACAGGACTCGGGTTCGAATCCGGCGGCCTGCAGGACAGTAGCAAGGTGGCCATGGTCAACATTATCAAATGCCTTGGACTGATCTAAATTGATCAGCGCGGCTTCATCGTCGTCTTTTACACCCTCTATGATCGTGCGAATCAGATGCAGGTTGTTCTGAATTGCTTGGCCCCTCACAACGCAATTCTGCTCAGGACCCAACAGAGACTCGGCAATTGAATGCAAACCGTCCTGCAGGATCTTGACCAAAATCTTTAACTCTGTGTTTAGCAGAGTTATGGGCGTATAGTCATCTAAACCCCGCCCTTGCCTTTTTTCAACAGCGTGATCACACCCCGGGTGAACCGGTCGGTGATGGCCCCCTGCCGGAACCAGTTGTTGAACACGAGTGTCAAAATTGGGACAAAATGTGCGACAGCAACAATTCATAGGGCAAACCATCCAAACCGGGCGACTTTCTTCTGCCGAACTTCTTCAATGCAGCGTAGACTTCGCTCTCCGTGATCTCCCCCTTACAGCTAGCCGCTTCAGTCGGCGAAAGCCGAGGAAAGTCGGCCAAATAGCTACGAAACTCCTCATCACGGAGACCAGGCTCCTTGGTAAACCGGCTCTCGAAATGCCGCCGAAACGCCTCACACATGTCATCAGTGGCCCGAAGAGTCTGCCCATCCGGGGTTTTAACTTGATCAATGTATCGACCGGAACCTCGACGGATCTTTTCCTTGCGCAGTTCTGCGCTCATGTTCACAGCTTCGGAAGACATCTTGCTTAACCTATGTCTAATTACCTGGCCCATGTAACGCTTGCTATTCGAACGCTCCATGGCCTCCCTGGCTAAGGCTATCTCTAGCCCCCCCCCCCAGCCACCACCCGGGAAAAACTAGCCTTAAGCGTCTTCACCTTCTCAGCTCTATCTAGGGCGATCCGTTTGCTGAAATCAGTGGTGAAGGACCTAATCATATTCTTAAGTCTCTTCCACCACTTATTCCCGATAACCGCCCCCACTAGCTCCCGCCGCACTAGGCTAATTAGCTGCTCCTGGAAGTCCCGCCTGTCCAGTAGGACAGATTGAACTTCCAGTAGCCACCCATTCTAGGCCTACCATCTAACGCTATCCGGGCACAAACGAGTTTGTAGTCCGAAGAGCCTACCTAGTGGAACGTGGAACAATCTAGCAAGTCGATGTCGGCTATTCTAACTAACATTCTATCCAGGTAGCTAACCACCCGCGTAAAAGGCCAATTAAGAGCCCACGTCCACCCCCCCCGGGGGGTGATCGACCCGGTATCTATCAACGAGACCAAAATCATTGATCAGATCAACCAGGCTACGATCCACCCTCCTCACACTAGCTCCCCATCCCCTATCTAACTTGGGGTTCAGGGCGGCATTCCAGTCCCCCTTTAACACTAGGCGCGTTGAATCCACCAAGAACGGTCCCAATCGCCGAAAAAGGAGATACGAACCTCCTGTTCGTTGGGCGCATAAACCGCAACGACTAGGAACGAACCACTTCACGGCAATATCGGCTACGATCAACCGTACCTCGACATCGGTATGCACAAGGTCCACCTTCGCACCCAGGGTACGACTAACCAGCAAAGAATCTCCTCTGGCCTGTCGATTCCCATATGCTGAATAGACGACAAAGTTGTTAGACAGCACCCACGCATCGACGCTGCAAACAAAGTGGGTCTCTTGGATCGCGGCGACATCTACTCTGAACGACAAGAGGTCACGGAACAGCCGAGCAGCCTTACCCTGATCCCTCAATCCTTTCGCATTCAGAGTGGCTAACTTGATTGACATATTTTAAGTCTGAAACGAAAGAAAAAAGAAAGAAATTTTCAACCTATTCACATACCGGAAGGAAATCTGCGGCGGAAAGGGACCCCGACGGATTGTCCTAGGTTCCCTGTGCCCAGCTTCGCGAGAGCTTTGCTTCCTGCGGAAAAAAATTATTCGCAGATTGAAAAATAGGCACTTGGGATTATATTCGCAGTCACGAAAATCCACTGCTATATTTACGGTCGAAATTTCATCTACAGACAGACCACAAGCCAGTATTCACTATTTTTGGCTCAAAGGTCTGCCTACTGACACAGCCAACAGATTGCAGCGATGGTGTATAATCCTGCTAAATTACAACTTTAAAATGGAGTACGTGTCACAAAAAAAATTCGGCCATGTGCACGGATTTTCAAGACTAATTCCCCAAGTACAAAGAACACCTGAAAAACACAGTGCTCGCCTCTCTTCAATCTGAAGGAGAATTAAAAACTACCCTTTGTAACAAATAAGCCAAGAGGCTCTCCACGATGTGTATATCAAGCAAGCAAAAGCAAAAGTTTTTTAAAAGGACAAGTGAACTACGGATGACGAGGTGTTACTATACAGGGAACGCGTCGTGATTCCGTCATCACTCCAGAAGCGTATTTTGAAAGATTTTCACGCTGGCTATCTAGGGAGTACTAAAATAAAAAGTTGGATGCATAGCTATGTCTATTGGCAAAACATGGACAAAGATATAGAAAATGCTGTCAAATCATATAAAGGCTGTGCCTTGGCAGCGAAGGCACCTCCAATCAAATTCAATCCCTGGCCAAAAACGGATCTACCTTGGTCTAGAATTCACATTGATTTCGCGGGCCCTCTATAAGGATATTACTACCTTATTGTAGTCGACAGTTTCTCGAAGTTCCCCGAAGTATACAGATGCAAAACCCCAACTACAGAAATTACTATAAAATTTTTACATGAACTGTTCACCAGATTTGGAGTAGTGGACATCTTAGTGCCCGATAATGGAAGTCAGTTTACATCTGGAGAATTTAGAGACTTTTGTGAAACATATCAGATTGAACGCATCACTACCGCTCCGAGGTCTAACGAACAGGCTGAGAGATTTGTGGATACTTTGAAGAAAGCTTTGAAAAAAGCTAGGCTACACCAACTGAAAAAGCCCTTCAACAATTTCTTCAAGTATACAGAATTACACCTAAAAACAAAACACCAGCTTCACAATCTCCATCCGAGGTGATGTTCGCACGTCGAATACGGTCCGTTTACGATAAATTACTCCCGAAACAGACGAAGCCAAAAACAAGCATCGTCCTCCAAGACGATATAACCCCGGAGAAAAATGTTTTCAGAATTTTCAAAGACAACAAATCTTTTTGGGAGATGGGTACGATGGAAAAAAGAGTTGGTAACATGATATATATTATAAAGGGTCCACAATTTGCGCATAAAAGACATCTCAACCAACTTAGGAAACGCCTAACGGATGAGCCAGATAGCGGGCTTCCTGAGTTATGGATGTCATATACGACACTTTCGATAATGCGGCCTCCGAAATGCGCCGTTCTAAAAGAAAAAGCAAAGTAACTGATTTAATAGTTGTTAATCCTAAACGTAAAACGTATTGAGACCACAAACAAATAAAAATTCTCAAAGTTCTACTTTGAACTTGGTAAAACAAGTCAGCCAAGTTTTAAATACCTAGCCAGTTGTAAAAAAGGAAACGCTTGTTTTCTTTATAAATTAAACAAGTCAAGCGGAGGAAAACCCTAAAAACTTTCTATAAAAATATTCCTCAGGATTAATTTTTGTGAAACTTTTTATACAGTTACATTTTTTTACAGTTTTTTTTACAGCCTCAGAACTTTAATATAACAAAGGAAAAAAATTATTTTCTTCAGACTCCTGTGGAGTTAAGATTTTAGGAGGAGGGTGTTATGGTGATCTATCTACGTTAGAATGAACTCTTCCTCCTTCATAAATACTAACCTGCGAGACTTCCCAAGACAGTTGAGACGCAGTGTAACCTGACAGTTTGGACAGACACTTCTATCTGCTGACTAATAACACTCTTATTTTGTATATATGTTCCGTTATTTCATTACACTTGTTCAACCTACCTACTTTCTTTCCGTGTCTTTCTTTCTGGCTCCTAACATGCCACCTTGTTCATAAGGTTCTGATCATCAGATTTGAACATTGCTTGCATCTAATATTACTTTCTCTTTATCTCAATACAAAAAGTCACTTCTTTCAACCTCACTCTTTTTAGAAGACTTCACATTCTTCTGTCATTCTCCCTTTCTTTCTAGTACATTCTTATCCCCAATGAGGATGGCGGTCAGCATATCTTATCATTTATCTGCAAGTTTTAAGGAAGTACCAAAAGACTAACAAGTTAGGTGTAAATGTGAAATACCAATACACCTTAGGAGGACAAACCATTTTGATGCAATAAAACAGAATCTTGTATCTTCTTAAAACACTTTTCATGTATAATTGTGGGGAATGGTAAGTGGTGTAATGGATAGTGCTTCGGAATAAGAGATAAGAGAGCTGAGTTCAAAATCTAGTCATGTTCTTTGTATTCACTAATGCACAAATAACCTTGGGAAAGGTAGGAATCCCTCTCTGTTTCCCCTATCTATGGATTAAATAGTAGAACGTGTATCTGGAAAATTATTGTGATTTCATAATGTTTTGATTTTAAATAACCCATAAAGGATTGATAAGCTGTAAAAAAACAAATCAATCAAAATCTTGTATAATTGAAGACAATCCTAGTCTAAGAAAACTATTGATCATTTTATTGCAGTCAGTACACAAACTATTTTTCTACACTGACACTGTACATTTTCATTACACTCTTTCAAACCTTAAGAATCTAATCTAGAATCTTTAATTCTAGATTAGAAAAAGTGTTAGGTTTAGTTAGTGCCTAAAAATTATCCCACTTTCAAGTTGGGCTCAGTTATTGATTATTGTAGAAAGGTTTTGTTCAATTTATTCAAAATAGATTTAGTTACAATAAAAAAAGTATTGTGAGATGAGGTTTAGAACTGATTTAGAATTTATCAAGTGTTTTCTGGATTAATTTAGGTTGGATGATATTTTGAATGAGTTTATAAACTCAGATGATATGTGTGACTGATATATGTGAAGAAATTGGCAACAGAATACATGAAGACCAACTTTTCAATCATTCTTTTTACTTACAAATAGTATACTACTTTCAATGGATCATACAGATAGTATAAAGACCATTAAATAGTAGAACTTGTATCTGCTAGTGGAAATTACCAATTGAGACTTCAACAACATAAAAGGGGTGTGACATTTTCTTGTGGGGTAAAGTGGAGGGGTCCCATGGTGAATTCCAGATGGTGCTAAAATGACAGTTCATACATTAATTATTTGGAGGCTCACATGGTAACATGGTCCAAGAACCTAGACACTTTTAGATGATGAGTTTTATGTATGACAATGCCCAATCACATCTGGCAAAGCAAATTAAAACTGGAATAAAATAGGTTTTAAAGACACTTGTTTGATAAGGAAGACAGCTTTTTTACTTGACTCTAACCCAACTGAAAACTTGCCTTGACATTCTAAAAGAGAAGATTTGATTTGGTGGTTGATAATTTACCAGAAAGGATTAACTTTGAAATGCCTATTCCATTTGTCTGTACAATCTAATTTAATATGTAAGAATATAACAGTGCAGAAAAACATGGAGCATATATTTGACATTAATGCTCTTTTCAAATGTATCATTACAATGATGCACTTTCCAATGTTTTACTCAAAATTATAGTTTTGTTATGTTTTGTATACATTCTGTAATTCTAATTTTCAATTCCAACAATGTTTCATGAAGTTTAAGTAACCTTGCTAATAACGTGAAACTTGCAAATTCTCTAAAATTCATATTCACATATAGTCTGCTATAATTTATAATTATTATAGGAAATATCCTGTACATTAATAATGTAAATATTTCCATGAATCCTTTCATTAGTTTTCTAAAAATAGGGAAAAATTAATTCACTAATAATGTGATATGCAATGTGTGTGTGTGTGAGAGAGAAAATGCATTTACTTACATAAGGAATGCAGTTGAACAATAAAATTACTTACAATATACTTGTATAATTTGAAATCATTTTTAATAAATTTCTACAACATATTGCTTTATTATAATATTGGAATTCTGATAATTAAAATAACTTTGCATATTTTTTTTATTTTTGTTTAGTGCCTAATGAGTTAAAATTTTAATCATACATGACTGATTGTTTTTTAATTTTTTTGTTGTATTTTTCCCCCAAAATGGATAATTGCTAATGCTAGCTTCTATTCATGTAATTTTGTTTCTAGGATAATACTAAATCCAATGGGGATAGGGGATGCTGATGCACCCATAAGCAACCTATATTACCCACCACTTCTTACATTGAGTCTTTTAGTCTTCATATATGAGCAATCGTGTCTCAGTATCCAAGGTCCCTGATTCAAGGAATTTTCTTGTCTTGATTTCTGGGTTGACGAAACATGTATGTCATACCTGTCAGTGTGTCATACCTGTATCTTTTCTGGGTTATTTGTCCATTCATTAAGGTAAACATTTTCAGGGTTCTGGCATTATCCACCTGAAAGTCAGGGACCTGAAGCATTGAGTAACTTCAAAGGAGGCTATACTATCAAGCATGTGGACAATATTGGGGCTTTTGTACTGCCATTTTGTGAATTGGTTATGGATTATGCAGTAGTCTCTCTCAATACCATGATAAAGAGTACTGTTATGACTGTACCTCTTGAAAATTCAATCCAGGTTGTTGATGTATACATTTCCCATAGGTGTGACTGTCTCACCACCTAGTTTTATCCTAAAAACATTGATTTCTAAAACAATGAAAACAATTAAAATGAACAAAAAATTCAAACCCAACCTCGTGAAAACAAAGTAGATCCCAGGTTTACCATCTCTTACACCTATTTGAAGGGTCTATATTCCAACTTTCCAGAGGTTCTTGATGTTAAATCTGATCTATTCCAGTTTGAAACTGTTATTGATACCTCAGTGCAGGAACTCCCAATCCCAGGTAACTCACTCATATAGCTAAAGTTGACCAGCAAAATTGCCAGTCAATAATTCTGCACCTATATTGATGGGTTTTAATATGGCAGAGGTAAAAAAAATGTTAACCCTGAACTCCTGTATATATGTTTCCATATGCCACTTGTCCACAAAACCACTTTCATTTTTACTCCATATTGTCCACAGGATGTTGGAACTGTAATGTTTGACTGAATATATGAAAAGATTGATATCCTCACTGAATAGGCCTCATATTTGTGGTGACTTGAATATTCATCACAAGGAGGTGTTAATTCACTCAAACAGAACTGATAAAGCCAAATACTGCAGAGACTCTTCTCTGTTGCCTATGAACTAACTCGAATCATTGAAGAATCCACCCACATTCTTGATACAACAGGACATCAGGCAAATATTCTTGACCTTTTCCTCACATCTGCCCTGAAAAATGATTCACTGAAGTTTTACCCTCATCTCCAGGCACTGCAGTCAATTGATACAAAACCAAAGGCATCACCTGATATTCCATTCCATAGAACAATTTTTTGGTACACAAGATCCAATTGGGATAGTTTCAGATCTTACATGGTGGAAGCTCTTCTCTAAACTGTCTTCAAATATACTGCCTCCAAAACTGTTGCCCTTATTTCAGAATGGATCCTTTCTGGAATGGAGAGTTTTATACCTCAGAAAACTTTCCAGCAATAACCAAACATCCAGTCCTGGTTCATCCCCAAATGCACTGCAGCCATAGATCACTATAACTGCAATATCTATCACAGTGAATGATGTAGTAGGATGCTTACTGTATTCAGAACAGGAAGCAATCATTGCAAGAGAGTTTTATAAAATCTAAAACATAACCATGCACAAGTAGTCCAATCCAAGAGCAAAAGCAAACAACTTGGATCTGGGAGTTCTGGAAGATCTCCAACTAAATTCTGAATAGAGGCAAAGACCAGTGCCTACTATTATAAATGGTCTGAGCTCATCTTATCCTTGTCAAATAAGGCAAAGCTCTTTTCCACAATATTTGCCTCTAACTCAACATTAGATGACAAAAGCTATCCCCTTCCAGACTTTCCTCGTCTCACTGAGCACACTCTCAGTAATAGTTTTATTACATCCCAGAAAGTTTTCAAAACTTATCAAAAGTATTAACCCTAAGAGGGCTACTGATCTAGTTAAAATCCCAGTGGTGGTCCTTAAAAATATTAACCCAGAGTTTTTCCCAATTTCAGTGAAATTATTTAACTGCTGCTTGAAGGAGAAATTCTTCTCAAGTTTGTGAAAGGTGTCAAGTGTATATCCTGTTTTTAAGAGTGCAGATGAGTGCTCATGACCATCACATTATAGACCCATCAGCCTACTCAGTGGCATTAGCAAATTTTTTGAAGTCCTCCATGGCCAAAATGATCAATGCAGGTGTCCCCCAAGGTTCACTTCTCTGTTCAACTGTCATTCTACTGTACATAAATGATCTACCAAAGAATATACTCTGATCATTTACAAATATCTATGCTTATGATACAATGGTATTGGGGACACCTCCAAAACTCTAGAAAACCAGAGTTTGGCAGCTGATCTCTCCTCTGACCTAGCTCAGTGGGTCTAAAACTGACTGGACAAATTCCATACCTTGAAAACCAATCTAGTAACCTTCCATCATCACCAAGCTAACCAACCCTGTGGGCAAACTCAGCCCAGACCTCAAGTGGAATTTGTACATACAATCAATCCCTAAAGATGCTGGAAAAATGGTTGGTTCCCTGTGCTTCTCAAGTAAGTACCTGCTATCCTCTATCTTTGCAAGATCCAGATCAGTTTGGAAATGGAGTACTGCTGCTATATATGGGCATGAGCTACCCAATCTTTACTTTTCAGTCTTGATAGAGTCCAAACCTGTCTCCATGTCCTTGTGGGTGACAAATTATTTTCCACACTGCAATTCCTTTCTCACAGATGAAACATTGCAAGTCTCTCACTATTCTATTGCTATTTCTATGGAAATATTTTCAGACAAACTACATCCCTTAGTTCCAACAGTTCTAACCTTCACAGCTAAGACCTGCCATACCACACACATTGTAAAAAATCACCCTCATTGCATCTGTATTGCATTGGTGATATGTTAGTTCCACTTAAGCAGCTTCTTTCCACAATCTATTGACTCCCAAGAGGATTCTTCCCTGATCATTACAATCTTAACTTGTTCAAGTTTAGGGTCAATCATTATCTTCCCTACAAACTGTTCCTCTTACCTCATGTGACTCTTGTATCTTTTACAAGGTGGGCATCATTGTTAAAAAAAAAAAAAAAAACTGACCTGCACTTCCAAGCAATTAAAAAGTATTTAACATCCTAGTAACTTGTCAGCCATTGATTTATGCCCGGTTTCTTTAGATTTATAATTCATTTTCCTCTATTTCAGAGCTTCTTAACCTGGAGTCCATGGATGCATTTCTGGGGATCCAGGAGGATCAGATAAAAATTAACATTCATATTTGCTATACAGCCCTTGTCCCAATCAACAGTTTCTCATTGAAAAAAATGAAAGAAAATTCTCCTGACACTGCTTTAAAGAAAATGCACCCAGCCACTACTTACAATGCTAACTACTAGGCATCTCTTGACTTGCTGTTGGGTCCATGTTTACCATTTAAGTGTGTGTCAGCATTCTCTGCACAACCGCCATCTTTTGCTACTCCATAAGAGCAAGTAATAATTCTCATTTTCCATGGTTTATCATGACTTGATTATCTTCTCATATACTGATGAGGATTAATTGACCACAATTTCATTTGTGTGGCAAGTTGAAAAGTGATGTTTATTCAGTATGCATGAATATTTAGTATAGAGAAATGCATGTACAAGTGTTGTGAAAAACTAATTAAACTGTGAGTATCTTCTTGTCTGTCTATGAAGGGCTAATTCTTACTGAGTTTCATTACTTAAAAAGTTAAGAACCACTGCTGTATTTGATACTTTCTATGAGAACTATAGTATAAATCAAACAGTAGCTCATATTAATTTAAAAGAAGACATAATCATTACAAAAAAATGTAATGTCTGCACATGATCTGTGATGATGGCATTGAAGATCAGAAATATTGAATTAGAATTGACTTTGATTAGTCTGGCAAAATTGTCAATCTGGAAAGCCATTGGAAAAATGGAAACCAAAAAATCAATTACAATGCATTTTTATAGAATAATTATTTGCAGTACATTTTAAATCATTGGTCATTAACATTTTGTTCCTTTACAAATGAACTGAAAAACTAATTTTTAACATTCCTTTCAAACAAGCTCTTTCTTATATGACTATTTGAACATTACACAAATTGAGTATATCAACTTATGAATTCAAATTCATTAGTTCTTTTCTTTCAATATTTTCTATTATAATTCTAATAATCATGATTACTAATAATGTACTATACTTATAGTTGTTTTTTAATATTCATAATTATTTTCAGTATCTTTCAGAGATTTTTTTATTACCAAATGCTTATTGTCATCTTATATAGATAAACAATAAACATTAATATACAATCATTTTTTTGTTTTCTTGCTTTTTTTCATTCAAATTCATTGGTAGATATTACAAGAGGCCATTCAAAGAATTTAGAGTATTCATTTGTCTCAGTAATTTTTCTATATTCAACATAGATATATTTTTCTATGGGTTTTATTTTTTTGTTTCTGATAATTTTTAAAAAGTTTTTTTACCATTTGTTCCTATAGTAATAACAATTTGATTTCATAATTTGTCAAAGTTGGTTTGGAAATATTTCTCTCTTCTCTTTCAAATTCACTGTGAATCAGAAATTTTGCTATTTTTATGAGCTAAAAAATCTTACTTATTGATAAGGTTACATATTTATTTTAAATGAGACTGTTATCATTTGACCTTCTCACCAACCTTTACAGTGTGGCAATCCTGAGAGAACTAGAAATCCTATCATGATTCATTATTGGCAGTTACAATCTGAATACTATAAGATGTGCAAATGACACAATGTTGATTGCAGATACAGAAAGGAAACTGCAGGAACTCCTACAGAATGTAATAAAGGAAAGTGAGAGGAAACACTACACATTAGTTGTAAGAAGACAATATGTATGGTTGTCAGCAAAAGGAACAGCTATAAGCATGAACTACAAATTGGAGAAACCAAAATCAAGCAAAAGTACAAAAATACCTAGAAAATGTTTTAACAAAGGCTGGAAAATGTGATTCTTAAAACTAAAGGCACACTGAAATAGGGAAAGTTGCCTTCCAAAAGTTAAAAGTATTAAGAAAACTTTGTTAGAAACAAAGGAAAGAGTTTACTGGACTGTAATATTTGTCCTCCCTATATAGCAGTGAATGGTGGACAATCTCCTCACAGATGAAGAAGAGAATTGTAGCAACAGAAATATGGTTCTACAGAAGGATGGACTGAACAAAGTTTTAGGAAAAATGGAAACAAAAAGGCCACTTAGAATCAGAAAGAGAAAGCTGAAATTTCTAGGGCACATAAGGAAAGAGGGATTAGAAAATTTAATACGTTGAAGGCAAGAGGGACAGAGGAAAGCAGCAAATACCCTACTTAACAAGTTTGTGTAAATGGTTGGCAGAATAGAGATTAGAAGAGATAACAAAGACAAACATTGCTTTAGAGCTGAAAGGGTCAGGAAGTTGTGGGGAACCATGATTGCATACATCCTGAAGGGATACAGCACAAAAGTAGAAGTATCCAAGATCAATTGAGTTCATGCCTATCTACAGAACTCCAACATGTCTAATGCTTCCTGAACTTCTTCCTAATACACTTTACTGTCAAAATTTATTTTCCTATCCATTACACATCCATTATTTGTTTCTACCTACTAACATAGACTGAAATTTCCTACACTTCTCAATGTTATAAATGACCTAAGCAAAGAAAAGTAAAAGAATATTTTGCACAAGGAATATTGTCTTCATGGAATTGTTAAAAATTATATAGTTTCAAGCTTTTCTTCATACCTCTGATTTAGATTTGATTGAACAATTTTCTGTATACTCTTCTATTCCTACCAATTTATATATTTATATTCTTTCTGGACTGGTAAACAAAACTTTCACAGTTTTACAGTTTCAGCTTCCTTTCTAATGTTGAGAATCTTCAAATAAACTCATATCTGATCTATTATAGATTCAGTGTGTCTTTTGAATGTACAAAGTACTACAACCCTAAGTTTAACTTTTTATTAAAAAAACAGTTGGAATGGAGTTGGAAAATACATATATAAATACATATAGAAATACCTCTCACATAATGGTAAGACATTAGCTAGATGAAGACAATATTGTATTTCTGCCACACCCTATACAATAACTGAATAAGTATATAGGATAATACAATACTAAAGATAAAATTAGCAGCATGAGAAATAAAAACAATATAAAATGTAAATATAGTGACAGATAATAGTGGTATTATTATTATTATTTATTGGTACAAAAGGAGGACAGATGCTGAATTATAGTAATAATTCTGATGATAATGATGGCGACCAGGGTTAGAGTAAATATTATTAGTAGTGGTAGTAGTAATATCAGTTAAGTACCTCTTGCTTTGCTGAGAGCAAGATGAGTAAATTTCAAATCTAAATTGTTTTTCCATTTAAAATACTACACTTAGAAAATATATTTAGTTTAAAAACAGAAGGATTCATAAAAATGACTAAAGTATTGCCCATATTGTCTTAGAATCTTAATCTGTTGCTCAGAGATTGTTGCCAGGCAGAAAGAGGGAAATTAGATCTCATAACCGAGATGTCCATTTCGATTTCATACAAATTGTGTTTCTATATACATTTACTTCAATGAAAGACCTAAAAATATATCTACAATTTTTTTTTAATTTTTAAATAATTCTCTTTATTACAGAATAATTTCCAAAAATTTCAATAAAATCTATCCAATTTTTTAGAGTTTAAAAAATTGGACTTTATTTTATCTCCAACTTTGATTTTATTGCTCAACCAAGAGTAGAAATTGTCCAGACTGAGTGAAAAAGAATTATTTTAATGTCATTTCAAATTCTGTTAAATTGTTCTTGCGAATACATTAAATTGCATATATAAATCCCTCATGCACAATACAGACATATAAAGTACATTGCACACATGCAAAAGTCATACACAGTGTGTGATGGACATTGAATCAGTTCTTATTATTATCTTCTTTTTCTTTCTATTCAGTACAATCACTTACTGGTTCATTGCCTAAAACAGAGTAAGCCAACATAGTAAATATATGCATTCTGTTTGCACAGATTCCGATGTGAAATCAACGGTGTTTATATTTGCTTTACATACATTTGATAATACTCTACTGAGTAGATCTGAGCAGTTTCACACAGTACAATGTTTTGAATCACTTATAATAAAGATCAACCAGGGATTTTTAAACAAAATTTTGTATGTTGTTTTTTTAATCACACACAAGGGTCCAATTATCTTATATAAAACAGTAATTATAAGGTGCCATATTTTTTCAGTTTCAAGATCCTTATATTTACTTATTTTGTCATATTCTTTAAGATATATATATATATATATATATATATATATATATATTTTTCATAACACTGCCATATCTATGAGAAGGCAGTTATCCTCACAAAGAATAGTGATTGGTTCAGATTAATGTTCAACCCCTTTTTGCAGCCTGTGACACATTGTAATATTGACATATCTGCCAATAGGTATTCTACCAAATCTTATGTTAATTTTTGTATTCTTTCAATGTCAGGATTGGACCACCAGATACTAAGTGGTTAATAGTCTCAATACGTTGTTCACATAATCTATATATTTGGCTGGCAACATTTTTTTTAATGTTTGCCTTGTTAATAAGCTTTGGTTCTCTGCAGCCATTATAAATGCCTCTATTTCTGCTTTTATTTCTGCAGTCTTCAGCTGCAGATGGGTTTTCAGCATCATTATTTTCAAGTGCATATTGTCCCTAAGTGTATTTTCAAATTGTGCCTTGGTATCCTTTTTTAAGATTGTAGTTGCATTTGTTGGTTGATGGTTTTTATCTCTTTCTTTCACAATTATGTTATTATTACTTTGTTATGCAATGGAAGAAAATTTACGTAAATGATATACAGTTACAAATGTATAAATTAATACAAAGCAAAATATTAATCAAGTAACATAATTAGAAGCTCTTGTTTTTATTCTATTTTACATTTTTCTGTGAAAGATGCTAATAAATACTGCAGTATTAACAGAACCAAGTTTTTAAATAAAAAATACATCACTTAACAGGTTTTCAGAAATACTTTCAAACACAGAACTTAATCTAAAGAAAACAAATTAAGAAAATATTTTGCAAACTTGTAGAAAATGATAGCTAAGGATTAAAATTAATTTTTAAAAATGAAAAAAAAATTTCCTGAAGCTTTTATTTTAGTTTTAATTTTAAGCTAATAAATTAACAGATTTCCACTGAGCAAAATACTTTGCTGTATTTCAAAACAATTTAAATTAACAGTAAGGAGTCTTTTTTGTAAAAAAAATTGCTAAAAATTGCTGATTTTAGCACTATTTTTAGCCAGCTGTCAGCACAATGTAATTCTCTTTATCAAAAATCTTTCAAAAATAAAATATGCTTTTCTGAAACTTTATTTGAGGAATATTAGCTGACAAAGTTTAATCTGATTTGAAACAAATATTATTTACTTTTAGTTTAAAATATTGCAGAAATGTATTTTTTAATACAGAGGTAGGTGTTTAAAGTGTTGATGGGTTGACAGCCAGATGTTTATTTCATTTTTTACAGGAGGTGCATCATATAACACAAGTGCCTGTTTTTACATAATTTTAAACTACTCAGTAGTCTTAAAGTTTGGAAAATATTCTTCATAATTTAATGTTTTATTGAATCTTAGATACATTAGCTTTAAATTTACCATAGTTATGATTCTTATTTTTATAATGTCATGTATGGATGTCTGTATTTACAAAAATAGACACGTTTATGCACCCACAAAAAATTCAAAATTTAAATGCAATGTCAATTTTTATCTTCCTGATTACTCTATTGTTCTTGCTCCTTCATAATGTTTGTTTTCTAATTCTTTCACACCCATAGTGTCATTACTGCCTTGCAAAAAAATAAAAAATAAAAAAAAACAAATCTTATAAAAATTCAATATTCATCGAAAAATTTTGTTTAATAGTGTCCATAATATATCATAACAGCAATTAAGCTTTTCTAATGAAATGTCTTAGTTTTATTTTTTTATTTTACGATTCAGATATCAGAGTAACGGTGGTGCGGGGTCCTATTTTTTAAAGAAATGATGTAAATCTCGCAAGGAGTTCTGCGTATAACTAAAAAACGATGCAAAAATGAATTTTTTAATACTTTATAAATTTAAATAGGGTAGGGGGAGGGTAACATGTAAAAAAAAAATGTTTTTACCAAGATTTTCTAAAAAAGAAACAATTTTAAAAAAATAATTTCATTGATTTGTGTTTTTTTGTCTTGAATGATTGATTAAAATCCGGCAATTATTTGATTTTTACTGTACAAGAATTTCGAAATCAATGTGTTTTTCACCGAAAAAAAAAAAAAAAAAAAAAAAAAATCGCTAAAATTTCTTATAATCTTTGGTCCTCCCCCGCAGACTCAAGAAAAACGAGATTTTTATTTTAGCCAAAATTTCGAATGTTCTAAGAAGGATAAAAAATGTAATTGAATAATAAAAAATCCTAGTTTTAGTCTTCTTACTTAACAAAAGGTTTTTTGGGCGGTAAGGGTAAGACGTTGTTTTTATCAAGTGTGAGCATTTTTTCATCATGTTATGCTCATTTTTTTGCGAATCTGTGGAAGTATGAATCAGCATTTTATCTTTATTTTTGAAATAATAATACATTTTCTGTAAGGCAAAACAAAGGGCGTACTTATTCAAATTTCATCATCCTGGCTTTTATTCCAACTTGCATTTTTTAAAGTTTTTTTGTTTACCTCAAAAACAGCTGGATAAGTGAATAATACAATCTTTTTAACACACATAAGACGATGTACAAAATGAAAATCTACAAAGATTCTCTGTAAGTGTCTTTTGTATCATCAAACAACATGAATCAATACACGTCGGTACATACATACAAATTTTAAAAAAATGAATACATTTGCGAATGCAATGACAAACAAAAAAAACAACTCAAAAACTAGTTTTGAAAAAAGCTTGGAAGACTTAAAAATGGGAAAATAGTCGTCGTAGATTTATTAAAATAAAATGACATCCAAAAACTCGGTGAAAATTCTTCGCATTAAAAAGTTTTTCTCAATACAGACAAGAAGACATTCATTCATTAATTACCAAGTCGTAAGTACCAGATGCCCCTCTAACGACCCTTATACAAATGGGCGTACAAACACACGTGCGCATATAATTACTTTACATTCAAATGATTAATAAGAAGAACAAGCAGTAAAGTTGTAGTAACAAACAAGTGGTTGGTTCCGGCAATGAGTTAACAAGCTGGACACGGCAGCATTTGTTGATGTATCTAATAAAAATAAATAAGTAAATAAAAATTAAATAATAATAAATAAAATCCCTATTAAAATGGGGGGCTAGTTACGGTGTGAGTAATGAATGTTTATTGTTTATTAACAAACGAAAGAAAAAGGAAGCTGGGAGAATAAAACAATAATAGTGGTGTGATAAAAAAAAAAAGTTAACGGAGAAAGAAAACCTAAAAAAATGTAAATTGTAAAATAAACCTAAAAATGGAGAGCACAGAGCACTGCATAAAAACTGAAAATAAATAATAAAATAAAAATAAAATGTATCCGGGGCGCTTATTTGTTCTTTCTTTCTTTTCAATTTTTTTTTATTTATAAAAAAAATCCAATTCCTGTCTTACTTGGAAAAAAAATAAAATAAAATTAGAAAAAAGTAACAGGTGCACAACTCACTAGCCATTTTTGTACCTCATTAAAAATGAGATTTTTTTAAGAGCTGAAAATAAGCTTTTAACTTTTTAGTTGAAAATACTCTTTTTGAATTGGTCATTAAGACAAAACTGACAAAGATAAGTCATATTTTTTTTATCATTTATTGAGTTTACGCAGCTAGCTTAGTTTTTAACTTTTTTTTAATCTGTACCTATTGCTTCGATATTTTTATTTTGAAATACACTGAGGCAAGTAGCTTTATTAGTGATCCTTAAAATAATTTACGGATATTTTCATTTTTTTTATTGTATTGTATTTTTAATTGGTTAAAAATGCAAGTAAAATGAACTTCGAAACTAGTTTCCATGTTTAACTGGACAGCCGAATTAATGACAGAAAATGAAGAACAAAAAATGGACATGCCCAAAAAATTTAGGAAAAAATATTGTATCTGAATGATGTAAATCTGCTACTGCTTAACTTTTAAGAAGCGCGTTGATTTGAAACCCAAACCATTTTTTGAAATGTTATCATCATAGCAGTTGTTAACATGTGCGTACTACTTCTTATTCAATCGATTCACGAAGCAGAAACATTTCCACCTAAAATTGAATGAAAAACCAAAAAAAAAAAAAAAAAAGAAATTTAAAACACTAAACATCTCTAATCTTAAACTTTAAAGACGGTAACCACTACTTTGTCTCGTATTATGTGTCATTTCTCTTGCTTTTCGTATCCTCTCAGTCTCATGTATTTACTATTTGAATTTCTTGAATAACAGAAAACAAGAGAATAGTAGTGGCGAGGTATCTCACCTTATGGTTGTTTAATGTTTCGCTATTGAATATTGCCGGTGACCCTGATATGGCATGCAATCCGTGGGCTTGATGAAACACCAAAAATTGTATCAGCGCGACTTTAGCAACAACAACAAATAACTATGACTATTATTACTACTACTTTATAGTGAGTGAAGAAGGACAAGCAACACAGCAGACACAATACTGGCACCTCTGCCAACCATATCGCCTAAAAAAAAAAAACACAGAAAAAAAAAAAAAGAAGTACAACATTTAAATCTATTTGTTGAGTTGCTTGCTAATAACTCGCTCTTTCTCTTCTACCGTCCATCTCTATATCTCCTTTCCTTTTCGTGTCAAGGTGGCGCTATTTAGTTTCTTGCTACGTTCAGTTCTACCCTTAAAGACGAACAGGCCCTCACATTCTCTGTAGAACCCTGCACAAAACATGCACTGACACTATCAACCAATGACTTACTGGGCACATTACAAGTGAATTTGGGGTTTTTCGTGGTTGGTTATTTACCTTTTTTTTCCTTTCTTTTTTGCATTATCGACGCCAACATTGAGAGAAGGTAAGTTGTTTTATTTATTATTATTAGCTGCTTTATCCTTTACCTGTTCGTCATTTATTTCGCTTGTCTTTCTATCATTAAGAAATTCTTTTCTACAGAAAAGAACTGCGTGCTTCTTAACCGGTGCGTATGGATCAAGTTCTGTTGCTGCACCGTTTTTAAAAAGACTGCTCATAGTCATAGGTGGGGTATAGCGGGGTGGAACTCTTACCGATGGCCTTGTAATGTTTATTTGATATTCTTCTTCAATATTCAATGAGGTTTTCTGAGGGGTTTTTTTTTCTCTAGTGACACTATATCTGAAAAAAATGAACGAAATCACGTCTTATTTTTGTCAGTACGGATGGGCAAAAAATACTGGCATAAAAACACGAATATGTGACGGGATTTTCTGGAATATTACAAATTAAAAACAATACGGCGTATATACAAATCCAAATTATGCTGCAAGATTTTCATAACTTTTTTAACTCCGGTTCAGTCATTGAATTTTTGTACATCATTTTACTTTTATTTATTTATTATTTTTATTTTTGTATGTTGTTAGTTTACTGAAAGAAAAGAAGTTCTTTTTATTTTAAATTCAAATACCAATCTTGCTTCTAATCAGAAGAACGAAATAAAGATTATTTAGTTCTGTTAGTTAGCAGATTAAATATGTCGCTTTTTTTGGGGGGGGTCGTCTTCGTACATGAAACTCCCCCCTTCTCACCTCCATATGGTCCCCCCAACCCCACCTCAGAGAGAATGACATTAGCCGGCGATTTGGGCTTACATCAACAACCATCATGTTCCTGTTTCTGGGATTTTTCATAGTCTCCTTAAGTTAACCTTATTTGTATTATTATTTTCTGTTTTGAAAGTCGTAAAAACTTTCGTTATTTTTTTTCCCTCAGGAATCTTAACCCATCTATAGTAGTGAAGTTCATTTTTTTTTTTTTTTTTTTTTTTTTTTTTTGACTTGCGTATGTATTTTGCGAAGTAGTCTAGTTATTCTAGAAGAAATTTTTAAACTGATTGTTTCCAAGTGAATAAAGATTTGAACTCTTGTTGGTGCAACTGCAGCAATTACTATTATTAGCATATTTCAAATATAAACTAAACTTGTTCAGTCACATAGCTAAAAAAAAAAAAAAAAACATTTTCATTATTGGGCAAAGAATAAGAAATATGTTTTTATTTTAAGATTTTGATCGAACGTCTTTCCGGTCATCAAGTAGTAAAAGCAATACGATTCTTTAAATGCCGTGACCTAGACATATTTATTTTCTAACTTCTTTTTCATTTTTGTCTCTCAGTAATTATTATTCTCAAAAACACTTGGCTTCCAGGGAAAGATTATTATTTTTGTCTCGGAAAGGAGGAATTTGGTCAATCTCAGTTATGATGAAAAAGTTAACAATTCCAAATCCCATATGGGATCCTGACTAGGGTCTCTGATAGTGATAACCAATATTTTCATCAAGATTTTCTTGTGAATACTATTTGGTTGGATCATCTTTTGAAGCGCTTCTTACTCAAAAATCGAATGACTGGTTTTTCAGAAATGAGCTTCTACTTTCACTTTTGTTTTACTGTATTTTTTTTACGAAAATGATATCTTTTATAACTATTTCTTCATTCTCCAAGAAGGCTTATGGCAAGAGTCTGTTTATTTAAAAATATAAGATTTATCAGGTTTGTTTGAACTTTGGTCAAAAACCTATCATTTTGGGAATTATCCCCACCCACAAAAAACCCCCTGGAAGTGAAATCATTGTTAAAATTTAAATGTTTGTTTGTTTTCCGAATAAAAAATCACATAAGATTCTTATGTGATTTCTTATGATAAGAATATCTTCTTATAAACCAGTATCATTGACATTTATGCGGTGCTATTAAAATAAATTCTTTTAAGTGATAAAGTAAAAAAGACAGAATAATGAGTGAATTGATTGAATTACACAATGTGACAAGTTACAAAGACATGGTGAATCTTAAGATCTCTGTTTACGAAGTAATTTTTTTTTTTTTTTTTTTTTTTTTTTTTTTTTTTACATTAATTTTAAAATGTTCATACTAGTTAAGTACTGTGGACAAATGTTCCTTTCATGTGTTCTCAAATAGCAATCGCAGTTTTTATATTTTAGTTTGTTGATTTGAAAGAATGCACGGATGTTTAACTCCTGTGATTTTTAAAGATCTTCAAACATGCCTTGCCTGAAGAGAAACTCGTCCAGTAAAGACTCGTCTCTTACATGAAATTTCAATTGAACAGGAATATTTTATAAAGAAAGACTAAAAAAGAAACTTTTTTTTCTTTTTCTTTTTCAACTTTCAAAAATCAAAATGTTATTTTGATTTCTTATTTTTTGTTGGTCACTCTCATTCTTTAAAAATTCATTGAACGATACGACATGATAATTTGAAAGAAAGAACAACAAACAACGTATCCCCTGTAAAACAACTTTTTTAAATGACTAAAAAAAAAAAGCATCACCCTCTCACAAAAAGTTAACTTTTTTGCTAGTTAAAGGATTTTTTATTTTTTTTACAATGTACTGCGTATTTCTTTGTTACTTTTGAGACGGACATAAAATTATTTAAAAATCAAATGTCTGGAAATGAGACTGAGAACGTGGCCTCGTACTCAATCTTGGGGTTTTTGCACCTTTTACACTACACTACAGGCATGAACCCTAAAGTTCTGATCAATGCAAACAAATTTGAAATTCTGATCAAATGAAGTAGCTACAAAGAAAGGTTTTTCATTTTTACAATAACAAAGAGGGAAATCAGTTTGCAGCCAAGGTGACTAAAAAAAAGTATTTGTAAAATAATAAAAATTATAAAATAACTTTTTGAAAGCTATTGGGTCCCAACCCCACTAAGCATGACGAGTGACAACTCTAGGCCTGAGTGAAAAATGTTATCCTAAAAATTTATTATTTTTATCTTGTAGCATTTTGAATATAGTTCTGTCAAGTTTTTAAACACACGATATAGAATGCTTTTTAAAAATCTCTAAACATGAAACTTGTTACTTGATCACTGTTTTTTTTTTTGTGTGTGTGTGTGTATGTGTGCTTTTTTATTTACATTTTAGGTCTTCATTTTCAGCAAAAATGTAAATCTAGGTAGAGAGAGATAATGTGAATTTACATTTTCTTACAAACAATTAAAAATAGACAGGTGTTGATTTAACTTAAAGCGTGTCCGCTCTTTCGTCTCTACCCAGTGTTACTGTCTGTTTGTTGATGTGGCTGTTTGGCTCAGTGGTAAAACCAGCATCTGTTGGTTTGGAATACTCAACAAAGACAATTCAAACAAAAATTGAGGCGTCGTACTACGAAGTCAAAATTATTGGTTCTTATCAAAAAGGCTGTGTTTGTAAAAGTTGCCTTTTTTTTTTCCTTCCCAAATTTAAGTTAAGCTCGGAAATTAACATCTCGTAGACGTACGGTAATAATACGCTTTTTTTTAATTGAATTACCCTTAAAGCTAAGTACAATTATTTAAAATAAAAAAATACCTTGATTGTCAATCGAAAGCAAGACACTCCAGTGACGGAGCACATATAAATGAAATGGTCAGTCTTGAAAATTCTTTTAAAATCCGTTGTTCAGCATTGACAAGTAAATAAAAACTACGTAATTCACGAAGGTCACATCATTCAACCCTTTTCCCCCACGATGTCTCTTGTTTCAAGCCTTCTCTAACTTTTGTTTTACGTGTTTGTTTTTTTTGTTTTTTTTTTGTTTTTTTTTTTGCAGTTGTGAACGAATTGGAACATTTCCACAACATTTCTTAGACATTTTTAGATGAGGCTGTGTAGTTTCAGACCACCATGTGTATAACAGAACTGTACTGTAACTAAAAACACCATAAAATTTGATTCTGGGATTTTTGTTTTGTTTTTAAATTTTCCTCACAAAATAGAATCTGATCTGAATACTACTTAATATTTTTTATGATCATTTTTCAAAATATTTTTTAATGTTTTTAGAATTTTTTTTTAATAAGTTAAAAAAAACTAATTGAAGAACGGTCTTCTTAAACTTCACTTCAGTAAATTATAACTTTTAAAAGCATTGAATTACTGAGTTTTGGTTCAGCAGTGTTAGTGTAAAATAAATAGCGTGACACTTTAAATTTTAAAAAACAATAAACAGTACACTAAAAAACAGTTGTCGATTGCAAGTTCACAACTTCGCGTATAACAACTGCCGCTGGTAGCCTTTATTTTTATTTATTTTAGAAAAGGTAATCAAAATAATGACTTTTTTTTTTTTTTTCTTTTTTTTTTTATAAACGACTCTACTGTGACGTTGGGGTTGATGTTCGCTTTTTTTCATTTATCGCGCGATCATGCTCTATCAATTTTATTTTTATGAATGGAAGAATAACCCTGCTATGGATTTTAGGGACATGTCAAGGTTGCAAAAGCTAAAGCAAGTAGTAATCAAGTAAGAAGGAAAGATAAAGAAAGAATGTTTATTGCTTGTTTCAATTCAAACGAAATAAGTAGAGAAAATAGTGGTTAAAAAGTAAAATCTAGTAGTGTTCACACTATTTACTGGATAATTATAACCTTTTCTTCAGTAGATGCTGCGCGCGTATGGTGTAGTAGACAGGCTGACACATGTTTCACATACAATTGCAAATCTCTGTAAGAACAGGTAGCCAATGTTTTGTAGATTTTTAACTGGAATCCAAATAAACTGCCAAGTGCAAGCGAGTGCTTGACAAATAAATACACAATCTACCCGATTCTTGGTTTGAACCTAGAAAAAAAAAGTAATATCGTTATTGGTTTAACTTTACAGCTTGAAAATAAAAGGATACATGGACTGTGGAGAAGAAAAATACACAAAGTTAATAACTGCTTTTGTGCTGGAAATATCTACGTCGTGTTTTTTTTTTTTTTTTTTTTTTTTTATAAATAGTTATTTTTTTACTTAGTGAGAGAGGCAAATCGGTGGTCTGAGTTGAACTACAATTGTACGAACGCCAAAGTGTAGGTAGTGCGTAAAAGGTCTTTTTTTTTTTTTTAACTGACTTTAGTTTACGTCGTACGACCTGTTTCCTTCAAGAACATTCTACCAGATGAGCCATAATATTCCATTACATCTACATTTTGCAACTACACACAATGTCTGAAGAGTGTATTGAGGAATCATGATCAAGATATGGATTTTGATTTCTATACTAGGCTGTTTTTTATAAACGTTTTTTTGCAAAATAAACGGAACTCGTTAAATGGGGCAGGTAGAATATCGATTCAATATTCATAGGTATGACGTTTGAAATGAAGTTTAAAAAGTTAGATAAACTCTGTATCAAAGTGTATGTTCTTCTTAAGTTTGAACCTGATCCAGTTACAAAAACATTAACCGTAACGTCTTTATTAGCTGAGCCACTCGTCCCACGACTTAAATAGTAGCACTGTTACCATGCGCAAAGACTGTTTACATGATATCGTTGGAAAATGCTCTGGCTTGCAATACATACTCGTTTCTTCGTTTTGTTCATGTGCAGCCGTACTATGCTACCTTTCCGACAATGAGAACTCGGTACTTGGCTCATTTATTAAAGATGTCGAGTGTTTTAAATCCGTAATAACTTCGGATTTAAATATTCAATAAAAATAACAATCAATTGGTTGGTTCAACAAATGTAAATCTCCAAGTTAAAGAATTTGGGTTCGTTTAAGGAATAATTCTTCTCAATTTCTTTCATAACTGTTTTAATCTATTATTTCATTGTCAGTGAACGCGAGAATCGTGACTTTTTTTTTTTTTTTTTTTTTTTTTGCCCACTGTGAGTTAATCAGTTTGTTAAAATAGGAAGAATTTTAGTTTAGGCACCATAAAATAAATTCTTTGAACATGAACCACTTTTTTCTAAGTACTCTACATTTCTGATTTATTTCTTTTCATATTCTTTTTACTGGTGAACAATCCAAAAGACAATCTTTTTTTGAGAACAATAATGAATCCATGGTTACCTATTAAAAGAAAATATCACAAAATATTCCATGAACTCCCACCTCCTTTTGAATGTTTTCCTGTTTTTATTTTTTTATACAATTTCTAGAAAAATTCTCCTGGCCTTGATAATTATTTAACAAATTATTCAACACTGGGTTAATGGGAAATGGAGGCAGAGTGCATAATTCTAATTAGGACCACTTTGTTTCTTTCAGAAAAATAAATTTCCCGGGGTGCTAATAAAAGTGAAAACAAGATTCACTGTAAAAATGTACACCAGCAACATTCATTTTTTTAGTGTTTCAGATTTGACTTTACTTCCAATAATTAATGATTTCTATAGCATTAAGGATTCATACTCTTTCCCATTGGAGGGAGTTAGTGTTCCTTGAATATCTGCAATTTATTTCTAATACTCTGGTATTCTACTGTGTAACTTTATGGCCTTCCTAGAGTAAGCCTTGTCTTCACATATGAAGAAAAAAAAGTCAACTTTCTCTTTCAGGCAAAGATATCTAAAAACTAGATATCTTTTAATACAGATGACACCTCTCCATCTTCAATTAAGTTGAGAATGACAAGTATTTCCTATTCTCTAATTCTCAGGAAAATCTAAAAATACACATTTGAACTTATATTTCATGGCTCCCTGCATTGACACACACACACACACGTATAAATTTACGGTGACAAAAAGATGTTTTGAATCAGCACCAAAAAGTTAATTTTCAAAATTTATCAAATTGAAATTTGATTGCCATACACACCCAGACACTCCTACCTCTGATATTCTCTCCAAAAGGTACATTTCCATTAAAACAAAATATAGAAAATTTATTTCATTTGATGCCAGTGCCACTTCTGATAATCTAAAGAATGGTCAGTTTAAAGACTGACTGATATTTAGTAATTGTATTCCTTCCTACTAACAATAGCATACCTGGTTTAATCTTTATTTCCAGAGCTGTGATCACCTGATCTCATCTATTACTTTCTTTGGATTCCTTTCTCAATCTTAAAATCATTGATGCACAATATTAAATAAAAAAAACTGAAATAATAATCATTAATAGCAAAAGAAATAGACAATAATTTTTAGTAATACTTCAAATATTTTTAAAGGTTTTCTGGAAATGTGATGCTTTGGCTATTATTTGACAAACTGTACCTAAATTACTGCTGTAAATGTTTACTGAGCTTAAATTGTAACAATATTTCTTTAATTTTTATGCCACTTGAGGTCTATACTTGCTACTTTCCTTTCATCCTCTATCAAAGTCTACACACACACACAATATGCTTAATCACAGTATAGGTAGATGTTCACTCTTCTATCTGTATATATCTAGTCTTTGCTGTGTCTTATTGTAAACTCATATATTTCCTAACTTATTTGAAAGACAGATGCTATGTTTACTGGTTGGTACCAGCCATACGTGCTAAACATCTATCAATTTACAGCATATACAAATATTACAAATGCATTTATGACCTGACTCCTTTAATTTCCTTTGTAGTGACAACTTGTTTATGGTGCTATAGCAATATTACATTTGATCATGATAGAAAAGCCTCGAGAACTCATAAGATTATGCTAAACTTGGATCAAAATTGAAAATGCTTTTATAAATATATTCTGAAAAACTCATTGATAGTTCCAATCTTTCTCTACTAGCAATCACACACTATTCATTGATTTTTGGATGTGGCTCATCTTGTAAGTACGTTGATGTTTTAAACATGCCTAAATGATATTTTTGTTTTTGGCTGATCATTCACACCTCTTGCATAATGCAGTCAGCCTACATATATATATATATATATATATATATATATATATATATATATATACTTGTATGACAAAGATTAAAATAGATAAAGTAACTTTTAGTGATATGGAGTAGTGATTATATATAATATCACTGATTTGTTAATGATGACACTCACTTTCTCTTGTTCTCTCACTTTTTTCTCTCAAATTGTTGGTTTGGTTGATTTTTCTTTTTTTTTTTTATGACATGTCAACTCTTGAGTTATTTAATGTTTAATATTTTGGGGTCTCCTGTGAGGATCACATTCATTGCTCAGTAATAATGGTCAACCAAACTAGCCTCACTAACCATTACCTCATGCATTCTCTGAAATAACTTTCATTTAGTTGTTAAATATGTTATTAGAGGCATAACATTTCAACCAAGTATCCTCTGATTATCAGCTCACTATTTTTTTTTTTTTGCCAGATAGGGGATCTGAGCTAATTGTTATTTTTGTCTCTCTGATGCTGTTTCTGTTTGCTTCTGCTAAATCAGGTCATTTGGATTTCACTACCTGATTAAAAGATTAATCTTATGACCACAAGGTGACAACAAGACTTGATTAACCAATACCTATAATGCTCAAGGATTCAATCCCAAATTTCAGATCATTTGGATTCTATCTATGGTATAAAATTTTTCAGAATAACAAATGCATTAAAAATGTTACCCACACCTAAATTAGACTAAAACTGTAATTCTCTTAAGAATTTTATTTTTTTTTATTTATTTTTTTGAGAAACTTGGAAACTCCATGTCTTCAAAAAAATGACAAATGGATGGACTTTCCCTTGACACCACTATTATCTTAGCTACCTTCACTGCCTCAGCAATGTTTATTATTTTCAAAAGTGATAAGAATTTTAATAAATTCTAAACATATGACAAAAGTGAATTTATACATTTTCTTTGTTCTTCAGAATTGATAACAAAAATAATAAGCACTATTTATTAGATTGTTTATTGGAATGGTTGGCAAAACCTCAGCTAATTGCCAATTGATTTGAACTTTATAAAATGGTAAATAAGGATTTCCTTATAGTTCACATATTTTAATAATTTAGTAAATATTTATAAATTTATGAATAAAAAATTGTTTTTGTATTTATTTCTTTATAAATTGGTGAATGATAAATATTTCATTGTATTAGTTTTAATCATATTACTTTTTAGAATGTTGTAAATATAAAATTATTCTTGTAAATAAACTATCTAATAAATAGTGTTTAATATTTTTGCAAATTCTCAAAAACAAAAAATGTATAAATTCACTTTCATCATAAATTTAGGCTTTATTACAATTTTAATCATCACTTTTTAAAACGATAAAATTGCTGAGGAGTGAAGATAGTTAAAATAATACCAGTGTCAATGGAAACCATCCTTTTGACATACTGTTTTTTTTTTTTTTTTTTTTTTTTGTGGGCACAAAGGTCCAAGCTTGCCTTTTTTCGTTATCAAATACTAATTCATTCTGAAAACTGTCATCTTGGTACTTCTCAGTAGGTTTTGATATATTGCATGAATTTTAAATCATTCAAAGCTGCAATTTAGCTATTTGGGTAAGCAATAATCAAAATTCTTAAATTAAGCAAGCATATGCTGACATCTTTTTTTTATGTTCATTACCGCATGTAAAGATTATAAAAGACAAAGGCTTAAAATTTAGATAAGAGGATATAAATTAAATCCAATATTCCCAGTTACTTCCTGTTTATTCCTTTCATTCTGGTAATTTTATAAAATACTTATCTCTTTTCTGAATAAGATTAACTCTCCATTGTTAACATAGCTAACCATTTGGCTCTATTTATTGAAGTGAATTTAGATAAAATTTATCATTTTTTTGAATACAGGTGTTTTAATTCAATGAGATTTTTTTCTATTCAAACGTGTTTAAATGTTAAAACAATGACATATCAAGTGAAGGGAACATACTGGTTTTTAATGTCATGTTTAAATGTCATTTAACTCTTAAGAACTTCTATTTTGGACACAATTATCTAACAACTTTGTAAATAATTCAAGAAGGCTTTTGGGTGAAACAGCTGATCTAGTTAATTTTGGAAATTTAATTCTGATTTTTGTTCCTTCTATTTGCATTTAATTGGGTATATTTCAGTTAGGATATTGGTTTTATTTTTTTTTTTTTTTCATCATGAGAAATGTAAAAATATTTTAGAATCTGGACTGAAAAAAATGTTTGCCTCTCATCAATATCTGATTAATAAAGAAATTTGGTTGATTTTTATTATTGATACTTGTGATCATTTTTAATAATACCAGGAAGAAAAAAAAAGGAAAATTATTTACAGATGAGATTAAAAATGATTGCCATCATTGATAACAGTTGTGCATAATAACACAAGATGTATATATATGCAATATATAATAGGGTATTGCCAAAATTTGATGCATGATCATTTGGTTAGTTTTTGAAAATGGGACAGTCCAAGAAATTTTCAGCATCTCCATCATATATACACATACACACACACATTTTGGAATGGAATAGCAAGAGTTGTCATCTTTTGGCTAAATTAGTTTTAGTCTGTCAAGAAAATAGTAACCATGGTATCTTCCAAAAATTGAATGCTTCTGAAAAAATGAGATTTAGTGATCTTCATCACTCTATAATTAATGATGTACAGCAGGAAAGTAATGTTAAAAAAATTAGTGAGTTTATGATGTAGGAAGTAGCAAATATCTTTCACTGTGTCAGTTAGTGCATAGTAAGTTCTGGCTAATTTACCAAGGACTGACTTCACACATGGCAAAATGGAAAAACATTTTTTCAAAGTTGACTTGTTGGAAGGATTTAAATCCTATGGGTTGACTAAAATTGAACAGAAAAATTACTTTATTGAATTCTCTACCGCAACATGGCTAGTCTCTCTAGAACAATTGCAACTGACTAGTGAGTTTGATCCTCACTTGGTGCCCCCATACTTACGACCTTGTGCCACATCTAAGCTACATATAGAAATCCACAGCACTTTCATTAGACATCACTTTCTTAGAAAGTGAGTCATTTCAAAAACATCACCTACTTTGCAGTACAAGCTGAGCTTAGTAAACATTGAAGATTCATCATATATTAAGAGTCATTGGGGAATGAAAGGGAGATTGAATATTATTCTTGGATCAATAACCAATTGAACACAAATCTTGTCTATTCCAACAATTTTAGGAAAGATAATAACTGCTTTCATTACTTTGCTATAAAACATCTAAATAAAGTTTTAAAACTCTGAAAGCACTTAAAGAAAAAAGGACATCATTAAAATGTTTCAAATTTATAATATAATGATTACTGTCTTATTAAAACTATTGAATTTTTCTGCAAAGATTAGTTAGAATTATAATGTAGCAGTCATGTATGAAAAGAGATTACTGGCTCATGTTAAAAATTATTTTTCATTCTGATTGCAATATTACTTGAATTTATATCACACTTTTTAAACCTTTTATTTATTCCCTCTATGTATTTGACAATAGGTCTTATCTCCATGATTACAAATCCAAACATTGCAGCAAATCCTGAGGCAATGCTATTGTTTGTAGCATAGAACTGTATTAGTTTAACAATTTAGCAGACCAGTAAAAATTTTACAGACTGTCTTTGCAATATAAGAATGAAAAAGGAAGTAATTCATAATTACCCTAACCCTGCTTTTATTCTCTACTACTTTAACTCTTTACCTTATATTGGAAAAATATGCATGTCTCTGGATTCTTTCATTGCTCAACATTTTGTCTAATAATTGTTGACAATGTACCATCTGTTATGGATCTTTTAAATTTGTTAATCTTCATCAACCTTTTCATAGATTTACATCCCTTTTGTGTTAACACTTTTGTTAAAAATAAATGTTAGCTGAAATACAAGATATCAAGAAACACATTTCCCTTGGTAAGTACACCCTTATGAGTGTACTTACCAAGGGAAATGTGTTTCTATGTGCTGATGTTATTATGAAAAAAATATGAAAAGTTTCAGTTGATTTTCTATATAATAATTTTTAATGAAGTTTTCAAAAATGGTTGTGAAAAGGAACACATGACACAAAGAATATTGGATTTAGGGAAGAAAATTAAAAAAATGGATGACAAAGGTCTGGTAGGAAAGCATCAGTTCTTTAGAAAAGAAGGTATAAAAAGCAACTTAAAAGTGACTGAACTGGCCAGAAGGGATTTTTTTATCCTCCACATCTCAAATTATGTGTTTTAGTGCTTTCCTTTCCATCTAGACATATATAGTGTAGTTTCTCTTCTATTTATTTATTAATCCATTCTTTTTATTTTTCATTTTTTTTTTTCTTGATGTCTTTCACTTTCCTTCTGAAACATTAGTGATAGGCAAAATAAAGCTTTATCATCAGAAGATGGAAAATAAGATTCTATAACTGCAGTCTGTATGCATGTGTATATATAAATACCTCTGACTGTTAATTTGGCAATGTGCTATAATAGAATCACTGACAAGTGTGCCAACTCTGTTACAAACTCTTCAAAATTCCTATGATCTAAATAAAACCTTTTATAATGAGGCCAGGTAAATACTAATAGTAATCCTGGCTCAAATTTGTTAATTTCCTTCATTGGCAGGTTAGGGAATTTAGGTACAGAGCTCAGTGTCTCAGAGGACTAAACAGAATCAAGGATCAACCTTGCCAAGCATTGGAATAGATTCAGGTCTTTCCTCCCTACTCTTTGACACTAACCCCCCCCCTTACTAGTTGTTTCGTGTGGCTGTTTCTTCCTACCTCAACTATCAATCTATTGTTTACCAAACTGATTGTGTGTTTACATACAATGTTATTCTCACTGTAACAATTTTTCTTTTACTTGATTTTTAATTACATTTTAGATTTTATTTATTGGAAACTGGGCTTAGCAAATGTTTGTGTGAGACAGATGGTCAAAATTATTTATTAGTTTAAACAAAAAAGAAAGAATGGAATCAGGTGAGAAAAATATAAGTGGAGAGGTAGCAGTTTTGTATTGGCATATTTTATTGTTTGATTTAAGGCCTGCATTTGAGTTCTTGTTTCCTTATGTCAAAAATCATTGAATTACCAAGAATATATTTTTGAGAGACAGAATCTGAATCCAAAAATGAGAAAAGGATGGAGAATCTTTTTTTTAATGATTCTCTTGAAATTTCCTGGTGATAATCACAAGAAAATACAAAAACAAGCAATATATAAAAGAAATATGCCTGCTTTAATGCAGCACTCTTTAAGCTTATGGATATTTGCTTGCTTTACAAATTGACAAGATCATTTTTGCTGTTTCAGTGCCAAAATGTGAGTCTCATACTAATATCTGCCATTAATATTTCATAATAGAATGAAAATTTTACATTTTTCAGTTAAAATTTATTTAAAAGCAAATTTTAAATCAATTTAAATTGAGGAAACATCCACATGATTTACAACGCCTTTTCATTTTATGAAATATTTCTGTTTTCGTGTTTGTATTTTAGGTTACAGTCACTGATACTAATCTTGCTCTCAGTGGCACTTGTCCTCTTATTCCACTCCAACTTTATTAATTTTTTTTCTTTTATAACTGGGTTTTTGAAATTTCACTTCATTTGCATTATGGAAAATAAGTTTAAGATTTGAAAAATTAAAAAAATAAAAATTGCTATTAATATAAATCACATTTCTGCTGTTATATTTTTATATTTTTTAAAATTTGAATAACCTTTGACAAAATATTCTCAAACATATTGTCTAAAAATGATGCAAATTAACAAAGCATCAAATCAACTTGTTTGATTACATCTGTCATATAATTATTTTCATATTTAAATACTTGCAAAATTTTTATTTGGTGCTAAATTTTATTTTTGAAACAGAACCCAATGAAAGAAATTAGAAAAACAATTCTTGTAAATCCAACCCTCAACAGGTTAAATGATTTATTATAAAATATTGGCTCATGGCTTACATACTAAGCCTAAAATAAATCCTCTAAAATCTGTTAATCAGCATTATTGATAATCATATTAAGCCATAAAACAAACAGAAAGTAACACAATTCAGATTGTATGTATTTTGTTCAATAAATATAATTTGTTTACTGTCTTTGAAGATGCCACTAAAAGAAACGAGATCAAGATATTTGTCTTGGTTTCATGAGCTTTGGTTATTTATTGCCAAACAAATAAAGTTTAAAATAGATTCTGATCCTGTTAATGTAGATTTGTTTTTCTTTATACCTCACCTCATACATCATGTTTGTATTGTGTCAGATAAGGTTGGATTCTTGTTTCTAAGCAGTCTAAGGAGTGTTTGCATCATCATAACCTTCTTGATATTTCAAAGGATTATTTACATTTGTTACACTTTGCCTGAAAGGGTCATGAAGCCTGAGTTCAGGATAGCATTCAATTTTCATATTGTCCTATTTTCCTCTGTTGCCACTTAAAGCCAGTGAACTTGATAGAAGAATGTATTTGATTTAAATTCCAATATTTCTACCAAACATTTTTGGTTCCTTTTTCTCTATTGTCTTGACCTAAACTAAACAAGTTTTACACATTTGTTTATGTTGTGTAGACAATGTTATTATAATGCACTACTAGTTTTGGTCAAGACAGAATCTATTGGCCATTTAAAAAAAATGTAAATGATCTCTTTTAAATTTTTTTTTCTTTTGGAAATCAAGTCAACATGTATTTAAATAGTAGTGATCCAAACATTGTGAAACTCTTATTTTCGATTTTTCAAATGGAAATAACTGGAATAAACTAATTTGGGACATGAGAAACCATTCCCAATAAACATAGGTAATTTATATTTTGGCTGATGACATATATATATATATATATATATATATAGACTTAATTATTATTATTGCTTTCAATGAAAGGTCAATAATCCTTTATATTTTATTTTTTTTTTTTTATTAAAAATATTAAATATATTTTTTTTAAAGGAAAACGATGGACAAAAATAATTTGCAAGAAATGACATCCTTCAAGTGATAGAAAAATTCCTAACTACTTGATTCTGGCAACAAAGTAAAAATCAAGAAAAATCACTGAACAAAGATCAACTGTTTTTTTCTCAACAATTTTGTTTGCTGGTTATTATCAATTTAATATTATTAATATTTATCAATTTATTTCCAAAATTTTCAATTAACTAAATTGAAAAACAAATCTTCATTTTGATGAGTAAAAAGAAAACCAATAACATTTTTATGATGAAATAGGATTTTTTTATTCTGAAAGAAGAAATTTTCATTAAATCTAAACAACATTTGTTTGCTATTTATCCTACTTTCTATACAATTAAGGAAAGTTTTTTAAAAAATTTAAACTATTAAAGTGTTAAACTTTTATTAAATATTGAATAACTCCATGTCAGATTATACTTATCCATCTATATTTATTTTTTAAAATTTATTTTTTTGCATTTGAAACTATAGGACAGTAGATATAGACTTTAAGATTTACATTTTTCATCTATAAACTCTTTTGTGATTGAGAAAAAGAAAAATGTAATTTTGCCATTAAGCATAAAATCTATCATCAGTCAAGTGCAAGAAACATAAATAAGTGATACATGAATTTCACTTATGGAATTTTATTTTTATCTTTTTAAGATTGGAATGATTGCATCATCACAATGATTATGCAATCTTTTGAATGTGAAACCTGATGTCTTCCTTAGACTATTACACATTCTTTTATCAAAGAATAGTATTTTTTGGCAATATATTTCTGTATACATAAAACTGAAAGTCTTTTGTAATTCTAAATGTTGACTAGATTTATTTTAACCTGATATTTAGCTTAACATCATCTTCCTCATCTTGCTTTCTAAAATGTCTCTTTAGAACTTGTATAATCATGGCTCTCTACAAATTTCTGTCTTTTGTTACTCATTAACTCTTGGATATGCACATAGCATAATAGTTTTCAGTATAGGAAAGGAATCTGTATTCCCTTTTGCACAAATTTCCTTGGGGAAAAATATGAATTTGTCTCTTTTCTCATCAGGTATTAGTTAAATAGTAAGGTAGACTGGGTTTTATTGACTTTGGCAAGAACCAGTCTATGAAAAAGTAAACTTTGAATTTCAAATTGTGGAAAAGACAATAAGAACCCTCTCTATCTTTCCCAAGAAGTTATGGTATTTCATAGATAATAAAGGATTCACTGGAGTCACAATCACCTGCATCCTAAAGGGATATGGCATGTTTTACTCTTTAGCCCTTCTTTGTCATACATGTTTTGCTCTCCATTTACTCAAGCTTGTCAATTAAGTTACCACTGTTTTTCACTTTCTTCTTGGACATTCATTATGGCCAGTGAGGTGCCAAGCCTTTCAATAAATTTTAGCAATTTCTTTGTATTTTCTATTTTTCAAGTTTCCTCATTTCTCTTACACTCTGTCCATATTTTTAACATTTATCAGTAGAACCACATTTGTCATTTCAAGTTTTTCTTTATCTGTGATGAAATTGTCCAGTATTCACTACTGTGTAAGAAATATTACGTAACAGTTCAGCACTCCATTTCTTTGTTTCTAAAGACATTTTTGTTCAATCCCTTTTAGACTATGCTCAGTTTCTGAAAAGTACCCTTTACTATTTCTGTACAGATTTGGATGTGTCATAGTTTCCAATATCTGCTACTGCTAAGATAGTTAAATATTTATACCCACTTGTTTTTTTTTTTTGTTTTTTTTATGTCCCTTATATAACACTTCGGATTATTCCTTTTGTTTACACCCATGAATTCTGTCTTCATTTTCTCCACTACCTTGTCTAATAGTTATTTTAGTTTTCCTTTTGAAGCTGTCATTAACACATCTTCATATACTATATTGTTATGGTTATGTCTGCCAATTATAGTTCCTTGTATTAGGTTTGTGCAAAAATAATGTTGTAATAATGTTGTTTTTTGACGTATTTTTAACGTCAAAAAATGACATTATTACGTCATTATTTTTGCACCAACCTAATAGATATTCTTGAAATCATTTCACTGTGTAGGTTAAATAAATAAAAGAAACACTTCCTTGTTGTATTCCTTTTTCTATCTTTTCACAACTCCTTCTTTACCCACATGCAAGCTGTTTGTTTGCAGTACAGGTTATAAATTATTTGAATATATTTTCCATGTAAATTAATTTACCTAGCATCCTAGGAGTTCTTGTTCTAATTGTATAATCAATGAAAATATAGGTTTGTAGTTCTTTCTTTCTGTACTTCTATTTTTGGATTATGATCTTGAGAATTGTATTTCTTGATACAGTGTTTTTTTTTAAAAACAAGTCACACTATTCTTGTCCTACTCTTGGATGAATTCTATAATGAGCTTTATTTATTAGAACCCTAACTTTTGTTTTGTTAGGTGGCTCATCAAGTTGATTGTTGGAATTCACATTCATTCACACTTGGTTTCTTAGGAAGTGTTATGACAATTGATCTACTGAAGTCATCTGATATTGCACTACTGTCACATATTTTGTCACTTCAATAACCAATTTCAAAAACCTCTAAGTTTGTCTTTATTTCTATTACAATTTCATCTTGATCAGTGCTGTCTTAACCTTTCTATTATGTATCCTTCCATGGTCTTATGTATTGAAGGTTTTTCTATTCTTTTCTCATGAATAAGCATTCTTTAACTATTCATTCCATCTCTGTAAAACATTTTCTTTTTTCATCCCCTCTTTAGATTCTATACTTCATGCAGAAGAGAATATCTTCTGCCTTGTTATTTTATCTTTTTGTACAAACATGCTACACCTGTGTTTTGCAGGGTGTTTGATTTTTCTTTTTTAAATCTCTACACATTTCTCTCTAAGCAATTCCTTTTTTGGACACTCTACCAATTCTAAAAAAATAAATATATAGGATAGATTTCATTATCATAATATTTTTTTTTTGTACATTCTTTCATAATGTAGCTTATTTAGAATTCTTGATATGCACATTTTTTGATTTGGAATTGGTTTTGGTTATTTTTTATTCTCTTTGCTGAAATTTTCATTTGTTTAACACATATCACTTTTTTCAGGCAAAACTTGGAGAATAAAATATTTTTTCTTTTCAAAAGCAAAATTCACATTTGATGATACAAATCTGATCTTCATTTTTCATTAGACTTTTTTTCTTTTGAGAAAATAACTGAGATCTTTACAAACTCTGGTTTTTGTTTTATTCCAGTGAAGTGCTTTGTTTCTTTTTGCTATTTATACATTCAATATTTTCATATGGTATTTTACACTTTTTCAAGAGAATTGTCCCTGAAAGATTTATAAAATGCAAACTATGAAAATTAATTCTGGAAAAACAAAGATAAGCAACATTTAGCAACAAGCAAGAATTTAAAGAATAGTTTGTATTTTTTATACCATATCTATAGTAAATTTTTAAAAATTCTCTGTAGGAATAAATAGTGCAATTTTAACAAGATCTTCCTTACTTTCTTGTTTCATAATCAAAATTGATTAAAAAATGTCTTAATTATACTTGTATATTTACATATATATGCAATTTTATATGGGCATATGGCCAAGTGGTTAGAATGTTTGCTTTCCGACCAAGGTTAATTTGCCAAGAAGGCCTAGGGAGGTAGTCCCAGCATGTACCACATTTGCAAAGTGCCTGGAAACCATGCCAGGGGGTTAACTCAAGTCTTGTGAGTCAAATTTTGTACATGGAACTGTTTAGAAGCCATAGATATTTGTGTTAGGAAGAAATCACAAGTTGTTGAGACCCAGAGCTTAAGCATACTGGCTTTCTGAAACTGTTGATCATGCCAGTTTTTTTTTTTTTTTTTTCTCTCTCTCTCTCTCTCTCTCTCATATATTGTGCTAGCTACCATAGCAGATAGGTGTGCTCAAAAAATTAATAGCCAGCCATTATATGCAAATGTCTTTTTCTCTCCAACCTTTATTCATTAGTTTTAAAATAAAAGTGACACTAAAAACACCTTGAAAATAAAACAAAATATTTATTAACATACTTCTTGGATGAATTAAAATAAGAACAAAATCAATTGCATTTCTTTCCCATTGATTAAACTACAAGGAGGTGCTGACAAGTTCTTGACCCAGCCACTTCCCAAAATCTGATCAAATGAAATTGTTTTAGAATCACCACTTCCTTCATATTATTTTAGTATCTTGTGTACGTATGTGTATCATTATATCTGACATCATTGGTAGCTGAATTTTAATCTGGAATTATTACTCTAAAATGTGATTAAAACTTTGCCACTGTGGGTTATTCCTGGATGAAAGCTGGCATCACCAAATGAAACTGCAATCTTCTCCTTTGTTCATTCCTGCTTGTTCAGCTGCTATAGCCCACAGGAATCACTACTTCAGGCTATACCAAAGTGATAATTCTGATCATAACAGACATCTCCTTGTAATGAATTTAAGCATGTCTTCAACATATCTCAAAATTACTATTTGCTGAGAGAATGAGTCACTGTACAAACTATCACAAGTTTGGTTTTAGAGATTACTAGGGGGTCTGTAAAAGTGTACTGAATAAAAGTAAATCCTCAATCCCTCCTCTCTTCAATCAGTTTAAAATATTGCCATCTGCTGATAAAGCAAAATACTTTGCTCAAAAATTCTCATTTAACTCTGCTCCCAACTCTTCAGGAATATCTTTGCCAGATTTTATCCCTAGAATGGAAACACTACTTTATGTGATGAACATAACTCTATCCATGGTTTCTGCTATCAACTCCAAACTAGATTAATGCAATCATTCCTAACAAATCAGGTAATGAAGGGTGTGTTGAATGGCCATGCTTCTAGATCATTTCACATTAATGCAGGTGTCTCTATCCTTGGACATATTAGGTTCGTGCAAAAATAATGTCGTTTTTCTTTTGAATTTGAACGTCAAAAAACGACATTATTTTTGCACCAACCTAATAGATTTTTTTTTTTTTATCTCCATCAACAACCTGCCTTATGTCATCAAATCCCAACTCAGTATTTATGCTGATGACACAACTATTTACTCCTGTCTTAATAGTAAGTTTGACATTTCCAACAAAGTAAAACTGAGAACTCCTCTTGAAAAGGACCTCCAATCAGTTGTTAACTGGAGCAAAATAAAATACTTGGGAATTTTAATGCCTCCAAACAAAACTGCTATCCTTTAATCATCATGGAGAACTATTTTTGTTCTCCATCATGACTGATGTTAATCTCCTGAAGAGCAACTCCTTGTGCTTTCTTGGTCTCCTGTTTTCTACTGACATGAAGTGGAATGATTATATTGAATCAACTGCTAAGTTTTCCTAATAAGAAAGTTGGTTCACTCTGAACAATTTTTCTCATCAGCATCCATCTTGCACATTTATAAATCTACTATTTGTCTACGCATTGAGTATTGCTACCATATCTGGTTTGATATTTTAACCATATATCTCAAGATTCTTGACAAATTCAAAGGGTCTCTAATGTTATTAGTCTTGACCTTGCATTTAAACATCAGTCACTTTCCTACCACTGTGATGTAGTTTTCCTCTGTTTTTTTTCTATAAATATTTTCATGACAGTTGTTCTCTCCTCCTTGGTACTTCAATAGCTAGATGGAACCATGTTCTATTCTAATAATTTTATTTCTTGCACTGTGGAACTCTTTTCAGATTTCTTGCTTCTTTTCTATCTACTCTCTTCAAAAATTTAAATGTAATTTCTATAACCATCTTCTGCCTTCCTGAATCCTGATTTTTATTGTACTTTCTCATCATTAGTCTTCTCTTTCTCTTCCACACCCAGTACTCCTTACTTTGGGTTTTATTATTAAAAATTAATAAAAAAGCATTAGGTTAAATGACACAGGAGATTATGTTGAAAAATAAATGTTTGCATAAAGCAAAAGATTGGTTTTTTGGGGTTTTTTGTCATTAGTAGACTGTTTTCATGGGCTTACATACAGTACGAGGCAAAAAATGGACAAACCCATAGAAATGATGACAAACAAAATATAAAGCTTATTACATTTGTACTTACATTTATTAACATGCCTAAGTATTGTTCTGACTTCAAGAAAGACCAAGTCTCCGCTTTTCAGGATCTTGGGCTGTTGAATAGAGCGATAGCTGATAAGATTAATTGAAGTGAGTCATCAAATCAAGCTGCAACATATAATAGACGTAGAGGATCTGGCCGACCGCTAAAAACTACTGACAGGGAAGATAGAAACTTGGTTCATCAATGCAAAAAATGATCGATCTGCAACAGTACAAGATGTTTCCAAAGCGGCTAGTTTGATGGTTTCTTCAAGAACAGTCAGATGCAGGCTTAAAGCAAAAGGCATTCTTTCCAAATACATGAAAAAAAATTTTCATATCTGGAAAAAAATGACAGGCATGGATGGCTTGGTGCAAAGTTCATTGACACTGGACTAAATCAGATTGGGAAGATGTTATGTGGAGTGGCGAGAGCCCTTTTACTCTTAGATATGAAGGACAAATATGTGTTCAGTATACACTCGGTGAATATACCAGTGACTACCAAGAGCATTGTTAAACATGATAAAAAAAAAATCAACCTTTGGGGTGCATTCTCAACAGCAGGAATTGGTGATTTGTACAAGATCAAGGGAATCATAGACCAGCATTAATACCACAACATTCTTATTAATCAATTGTGGCTTTCTGCTAAAAAAACTTCTTGCCAAGGTCAATGTTTCACATTCCAACACTATAACAATTCTAATCATACTGCCTTAAAGAATAAATGTTATTTAGAGAGGAAGCACGACAAGACTAAGTTGCAACTCTTTCAACTTAACCAACTGAAAACCTTTGGGCGATAATGGAGAAGTGAGTCCATAATAGGAAAGTTAACACAGAAGATTAGCTTTTTCACAAATTAAAGAAATGCCAGAAAAATCTATTGAAGGAAGTTGACTTACTAAAGAATTTAGTCTGTAGCATTCCACAAAGAATTAAGGCTGTTATTAAAGCAAAAGATTATCCAACAAAATACTAAATCATTTTTTACTTCTATAATGTACGTATCTACAACTGTATTAATACCCTATATTAACAAATGAATTCTATTAGTCACGTCTTTGTAAAAATACAAAAATAAACTTTCTATGGGTGCATCCATTTTTTTACCTCATACTGTATATTAGACAATTAGGTTGTATCAGGGTGCCATGTTTAGTTGCCCCCACACCTTTTTGTTTCAGATTTTTTACTTTTTCCATTCATTTTTTTAGGTATCTTTTTATTGCAACATGAAACAGGTTGACAAAGGAAAATTTGTTCAAGCTAATAAACAGTAAATCATAAGCAATTATGACTATTATACACATATAAGCCCAACAAAGATCAATTTTTTAAATGGTAATGCACTACTGATTTTATGCTATTAAATGTAATAAGTATTACATATCTGTTGAATGGAACCATAAATGTTTAATTGACTATATATATATATATATATATATATATATATATGAATGGCTTGCCAAAATCTTTTAAAATTATTTATCTAGGCCTGCCAAGACCTATGCCCTCTAAATGGACATGGTTCAATGACTTATTGACTGTTTTTTTTTGTTTTTTTTTTGTTTTACTTTTACATGCTTTTATTATGTAAAAGTAAAAATTTAACAAATTTGATAGTCTTTGACATCTTATTTTGTTCTACCTTAGTCAGATTAAATAGCTGCCAGAATATACACCATATTTGAATATTTTAATGCAAAAGGAATTCCTTTGAGACGCTAGAGAGCCAATGTTATTTTAGAGATTTTCCATTTTATTTTCAAAAGATTCAAACTTAATTATGATAAAATAATTAACAATACCTTCAAGGAATTTAGAACAAGTAGTAATTGATATATTGCATTTCTCATCCTTTCCAGATCCTTTCATATGAATGCAGAGGTGCCCCAAGACTCTATCCTGGGTCCTACGCTGTTTCTGATCTTCATCAATGATCTCCCCAATGACATCAGTTCCCAATTAGGTATTTATGCAGATGACACTACCATTTTATTCCTGACTCAATAGTAAATGTGACAGATCTGATAAAGTAAATCTGGCAACTGCTCTTGAAAAGACCTCCAATCAGTGGCAAGAAATGGCTTGTAAATTTTAATGCCTCTAAGACAAAACTGCTTCCACTACAGAGAACCTTTTCTATCTGCCATCAGTACAACTGATGCTAAACTCCAGAACAGCAACACACTATGCTTTCTTGGCCTTGTGTTTTCCAATGACATGAAGTGGAGTGATTCTATCAAATCAATTGCTTTAACTGCAACGAATGCCAGAAAATTTTTCTTGTCAGAATCTATCTTACACATTTATAAATCTACCCATTTATCTATGCATTGAATACTATTATCATATCTGGTTTGACATTCTTGCTGTACATCTCAAGATTCTTGACCAAAATCCAAATAAGGATCTGTAATGTAATCAATCATGACCAAGCATCTCAATTTCAGCCACTTTCTTACTGACATGACATAGCTTCCCCATCTGTTTTTTCTACAAATATTTTCAATGGCAACTACTCTGACAAGCTTTGTTCCCTGGTGCTCCAACTACATGAATTTAAGCATACTACTAGATTGGCACCTAGGTCCCACCAGGTTTTACTAGTGGAATAAATAAATGCATCTGCCACTTCTACTCCAACAGTTTCTTTTTTTTCACACTTTAGAACTCCCTTCCATTTACTTGCGTCTATGATAACTACAATCTTCAAAAATTTAAATGCAAAGGTCAATTGCCATCTTCTGTCTTCTTGAATCTTGTTCAATTTTTTTTGTCCTTTCCTCAATCTTCCCTATTCTCAATTTTCTCTTTCTCTTCCTGCTGTAAACTCCTGCATGCTGGTGACATTACTGCCTTGCTTGATGTGAAATGAGAAAAATAATTTAAGGAAGCAAATTTTGTTTTCCACTGTCTTTTATGAATCAGCGACTAATACAACTGATGATTCAGGTGAAAATTTCAGAGTGCATCATTAAACAACTCTTTTGGCACAGCAATATGCTAGATGTACATAGTTGGGTATGGGTGAATCATATGAAATCTATGCTAAAACAGGTAAATGTTTTCTGTTATAGAAATTTCTTAATGAAACTCTACTTAGAAAGAATTTGATAATTCAGAGCAAAATATACCTGGATAAGAATCAGATTTTACATTGTGATTAGTTCATGCAGTTCCTAAAATTCAGTAGATTATAAGAACCCCTCCTCTTTACCTTATGCTGACATTAAAATTTTATCTTGGCTTACTGTGTATACACCTATGCATATTTTTGGTTTCTTGCCTAATTGTTAAAAAAGTTTTTAAAAAAAAATTATTTTCTCTTGTTTAACCCTTCATCACTGCACTATGTGTCATAGAAAATACATAAATTCAAAAGACATTTGCACACATAAAAATTTCTTTGTTTCAATTTATATGCATTCATATATAAATGCACTCTTACATACTTATCTACCTATACATGAACATACTCAATTTCATTCATGCCTACTTACACATATTTATCTTTTAAAGATATTATGGCAACAAGATGAATACTTGAATACTTTTCTTCTTTATTTTGTAATAACACAAGATGAATGCAATCCCTTTAAACCATTTGTCGACATCTTAATGCATATACTAACAAAACTTCATGAACCATTTACCAACAAAGTGACATTTAACTTGTTTAAAATGTTTGTATCTCATTTATTGGCAGCAATTGGATTCTCTAGAATTCATAAATGTTTGGTACAATGCCACATTTATGAACCTACATGTGATCACTGACAATAACTTTGGACACTTACAGACTAATCTATGGAAATATGCACAGTTTTCTGATTTTGTGTGTCTGTGTGTATATATATATATATATATATATAATATTTATTTATTTCTTTACTGTCAGTTTGTAATAAAGTAAATACCAATGGGTCAGGATTAACTAACCATGTGAAATCTTACAGTATCAATGTTCAACCCAATAAGCAATCACAACAAGTGTTTTTGTGTTATCTTTCTAAAAAAAAAAAGTGTAAATCTCTTGCAATATTGAAGTCATTGTAGTCTGCACAATGATAAGACATGTACATATTTTACTGATTTTTATTTATTTCTATTTAATTTATTACATTCTAAAATCATAATTCATATTTATTTTTAATTTTATAACATGTTATCATGTAGAAATTGTAATATTTTATATATAGTTTTAATCAAATCTGTTTTTATGAAGGATTTAGTATCAAATTTGTATGACGGTGTAAATTATCACTGCAATAGTTGTCACAAGTTATATGTAAATGTGTTTGAAATAGTCATAATGAGTTGACAGCTATCACGCTATTTCAATATCGTTCCTTTCTGGGATGGACACTTTATTATTTTTAGCATGAACTGTGCCTGGTAAAACAGTGTTATTCAATATCATATTATCATCCTTCTATCAAACTTCTGTCTGGTCTTGATGTAATTCTTTTCCTGCCTTATTTTTTTTAGAACAGAGAATTATTTTCTCTTGCAAGCTATATAAATAATATCACTTTATCAGCTGTAACATTTCATAGAAAATATTTGTACATCAATCATGTGATGTTATTTTCATTAATGAATTATTGTATTTTTCTTAAGAGAATATAATGCATAAATTCCATGTACTAAAAAAGTGGGTAATTGAATGACAAAATGGAAAAAACCCATGTGACACATTTCATCCTTCAAAAAGATTTCTTCAGACTAAATAATGTTTATATTGATGGAATCATGTGTAGAAGGAGGGAATGATTATATAAACAAATGTTTTTTATAATTACACATTAAGAGAAACACTGAAGATGCATAGAGGCTTAAATTTAAGTTAAAAAAAATGTTGGCGTCAAATGTGTCTAGATGTACAGACTACCCAATTTAATTCAATTTTTTTTTTTTTTTTTTTTACCACTTTTGTTTTTGCTTTTATCATAGTGTTTTTTAACAAAATTTCATATTGAATTTTTTTATTTTAAATTCAACAGTGAAACAAAAAAAAAACAAAAGTAGTAAGAAGTTCAATTGTATAACAAGAAACATCAAAGATTTAAAGTTAAAAGTCAATATATAATTATAACCGATGTTTGTTTATTGGGATACATATTTTCTACAAAATTTCTGATATTCAGGTTGGTAAATGTAATCGATACTGTTTATTATAAATAGTGCATTTACTTAAATAATTGTATCTATAAAAATAATGTCTGAACAAAATATGATTTCATCAATCAAAACATTTAGTCTGAAAAAGTCCTTTTGAAGGACGAAATCTTAGGGTTTTTCAATTTTGCCATTCAATTATGCACTTTTCTTTCAAATTGAATCTTCTATGAACTTGGAAGATGTTTCTACATAACTAAAGTAAAAAAGAGCATCTACCATATTGCGTGTCATGTTTTCCATGTAGTGAAAGACAATTCTTCTGACAGAAGTTTAAATTACTACTTACAATTCTATTATAATTTTTATTTATATATCGGTAATTCTTTTAATATTCTTTAGTAAAAATTTTCTCCTTTAAAATAATAGTATTATTAGTTTTTATTAACTGGGATCTAGAAATGCTGCTATTTAAAAAAAATATCCATTCCATTTATCAAGTCTAATTTAGCTAAGCTTAAAAATTTAACAAGCTTGGAATCTATTTACTACAGTCATTTGTAACTACCAATATCTTTATACTGCTTTTCCACAGCAGGCACAAAGCAAAAGTATTGTGACTAGAAGAGCTAAATGGAAAGTGGAATAATTTTCATGAGAAATATTCTTTTCTGAAGTGCTTGATAAAATTAAATTTGTTTTTATCAAACTAATAAACAAAGCCAATTCCTTTGTGTTCTCTTCCAAAAACTTGAAAGATGCACACAATTGTTAAAACAGAATAAAAGCAAGAAATATTATGTATTTTTAGTTCTTAGTTTAATTTTTCATGATAAAGGCTTAATGTAAAAATGAAACTTAGAATAATGTATAACTAATTTTTTGGCCAATTCCAATCTTATTTCAGTTTGAATGAACAGTTATCCTCATCATAACTTGCACATAACAAGATAATAGACAATTTATTCAGTTTGTGAAATATCTTAGTTTTCTTTGTTCTTCTGAAAGTTGTCTAGTGTCAGCAAAGTGGCAAGATGTAAATGAGAATAAGCCATAAAAACTTTCCTTGAAAACAACTCGGTAAATAAGGAGACCTTTAAAAATTGCCATCTGAAAATGCATTCTTTCTACTTAATTAGAATAGACGTTTTTTTGTGGTTGACTTTTAGTTTCTATTCTATTAACAATTAAAGCATCAGATATGAATAAGTGTCTTTAAAATTTGTGTTTGAATTTTCAGAATAATAAAAATAATTTTATAACTTGATGAACAAAGCACCTTCACATTTTATGGACAAGGCACTAAACTAATCTTCCTTCTCATAGATTAGCCTGTCTTTCATGTACAAAATAATTTAAAGTAATCTTGTTTATAAATCTCTTTATATTTTGCATAGAGCAATATTTTATAATAAGATGTGACAGAATGTTAGGAATCATCAGTATTATTGATTTTGATCCCTATTTGATGATGTATTAAGATATATCATCTCACAAAAGTCAACTTTGTGGGGGGGGGGAAATTAACTGAAGATCAAGGAAGATTAAAATGTTAAGCAATTAAAATGTATAAGAATACATTCTGAAGAATTTTCTTTTAACTCCCTTGGCTTGTCAGCAATACTTCATGTTATATAATATTTTGCACAATAGTGTATTTCTTATTACTAGAAACATTATATTTAGTGGGTACAAATGTTTCAGTAAACATCGCTGTTTCTTTCAAACAAATTAATGTTTTATTAATATTGATTGAGAATTCCTACTAAAGAAAATGTGTTTTCCAATAGTCCTATTCACGATGTTTCAGCCATTGTACACTCCAGCCTTCTTCGGGTGATGTACGTTGGAATTTTGAACCGTACCCTTTATTTAGTCCACAAGGGTAGATTTTTCTAGTTCCACGCATCATGCCTTTTCTGGATATCTCAATGACACATGGCCCAGTGGATAAACATGTTGGCTGAAGTAATCCAAAAGTGACTTGACCCAAAGATTTGTGAGTTCAATGCCTGGTCACAGCAAAAACTTGGAGAGATGAGTTACTAAAGGGAATTAACTGAAACTGAGATATCCAGAAAAGGCATGGCATGTGGAACTAGAACACTCTACTTCTGTGGACTAAATAAAGGATTCTGTTCAAAATTCAAATGTATATCGCCTGAAGAAGGCTGGAGCATACAACAGCCAAAACGTGAATATGACAACAAAGATGATAACAGTCCAAACAATGTAAATAGTGTAAATTGTTACACTTCATCTCAGAAATATAGACAAAGATTAAAAACATGTCTGTAAAGTTTCTTAAAATTGTTAGCATCATCAACAATAAAAAATGGCTGAACCTAATTCATATTGCCAGTTGCAGTAAAGCATCAATCAATTTTTGATGGAAAATTTTAAGACTTATTTTGCAGCATAGGAATGTATTCTGAACAGCTCACTTCTTCCAAAGGTAAATCTATATTTGTACTTATTGGTTAAGCCCACTACCATAGTATTAGCAATTATGATACTGACTAGTGGATCAGTATATCAAGTTGTAGGCTATATTGATTACACTATATCACAGAAGTCTGTTACAAATTTAAAAACAAGAACATTTGGATAGGAACAGATACACCAGTTTTGTTATCAAATTAAACTCTGATCTCTCATTTTTTTTGTCTAACACCAAAAGAACGTTTTTAAAATTTTGTAAAAAAACAGTTTTTATTTCATAACTTTCTTTTCTTACCGTTTTTTTAAGGAACTTTATCATAGCATAATCAAGTTTTTAAGAATATTTGCAACTTTTTATCATAATTGAATTTATTGAATTGGAATTTTTTATTTTCATGCTTTTGTTCTCTCATATTGGATGCTACTGTCAATCTGTGTGTGATAAATAACTATTAGTGTGTTCATTTTTCACTAGCTTTCTACAAAAATTGGCTTTAGCCCCAAATGTCTGTCATAGAACTATTAAATTAAACTGTACAAAATAATCTATAAATTGTTGAAACTGTACTGAATGTTTTTAAAATATTTAATGCTCTCCAGAAAAAAAAAACAATTTCAGAAGTAATAGATATATTAATACACTTGTGTATATGTGTTTTCTCTCACTTTATTTAATATTCCTAAGAATAAATATTTTCAGTTTGTAATTACCAAATTAAGAATTTAAATTAAATTTAGCAATGTTGAATTTATACGTTTTTAAACGTTTATAATTTTCTAAAATGGTCTTATAATAATCTCTTTACTCATGAATAAATAATTAATTTTAAGTGGCTGTCTATTCATCTCATTAATGTCTGTCATTATCTAAAACTATTGATCAACTTCTTTATAATTATATCACAGCATGTCTCCTAAAAATGTACATGGATTGGAGGGGAGGAAAAAGTATCTGAATAGTAGAAAACGTTATAAGCTGATATAAAGATTATCAGGATTTTGAAGAAATTGTGTCAAGAATTTTTTCAGTTTAAACTTTAAAGCATAATTATGCTCCAAAACAGTGTTTTTCAAATGTTTTTTTTTTTTACTGTGACCCACAGCAGGAACCACACTTTGCATTGTGGCCCATTATACTTACATATAATAAACCAAAAACAAACTGTTCATTAAGTTCATTTATTTAACATTGACAATTTATACATATTTCTTATGATTGGAATTGTATGTTGTTATCTATTTGTATGAATATAAAATTATTACTTTAAAAAAAAATTTGTCTTTCCTTAAATTTCACCAAAACAACCAACTCACCAAAAATTCCAAGACTTCAAATGAACACAACAGCAGCATTTGTAAACTACATATTTAAGATATATATATATACATTTCTGATTTGTATAAAGTCTCTGATGTCTTCATTTCTCTTTATCATTAAATATCTTTGATTTTATGATTTTTCATTGATTTCTCTTAATTTTTAGGGAGTAACTTTTATTGTATCTCTTGTGATATATTGTACTTCTTATAAAGTAATTATTTTCTTATATATATCTATTTGCTAATTTTGCTGTAGCCTGGAGGCAAGATATCAGCATTAAAATGGATATTTTAAAATCCTCTATTAACTTAAGTTATTTAACATTTCCATGCAAGGAAAAAGAGGAGAAAGAGAAATAGGTAGGGTTGAGAAGTGCGTGGACTTTACCAGATTTTAAGTCAAAAAATAAAATCTGACTGCCATGTCTACAAATTACAATACAAAGACATAAACAAAGCAAAATATGACAGTAACATTTATACAGTGGTATACATGTTAAAAGTAAAAGTTCTTTGTTGTGGCCATGAATAGAACTACAGTTTAAGTGTTTGAAATTTTTTTTTTTTTGTCACAAGTGAGTCTGCACAGTTTGAAATGGCATGTGTATATGTGTGTGCGTGTGTGTAGCATGTGTTAATAAAACACAGTGAACAAAGAGAAACTGAGACAAAACTTACTTTTGTCATGGTGTTGTATGTTGACAGATCATCGCTAAATGGTATGTTTCTGAGGTAATGTGTGTATCATGGACCAGAGCATGTTTGCTGACTGTTCCATTTCAAATCTCCACCGACAAGCTGCTTTTTATGGCTTATGGTGAGTTGGTGACTGGCTCAAAAATTCTGAGTTCTGTGCAGGAATGTACTAAGTAACCCAAGCCCTAGCCTATTTCCAGGTCATTTAGAGTCCAACTGTGCAGATGTTGTAGAGAGAACATCATGTGACTTGTCATATCCAATCAGGTTCTAGAAACCATTTATTTAATTTTGAAGCTGTGTTTTGTACAGAATTTTAAAGTTTTTTTCCGTATCTACTGGTTTTTGTACGATTTATTTGAAGGCATCTCTGACTTGTTTGTGCTTCACTTATTGGCTGTAAAATATAGGTGTTTATATCCTATAAGTGTTCCTCTTTGCACTGTCCTTTTAAACTGGTTGTGCACAAAGACTTTAAAACACTAGCTGTAAGACTGAAAACGATCTGCAAGATATATTTTCAGTACCAGCAATATCAACAGATATTTGAGATTATAACTTGCTTGCACTAGGAAAATTTTTTTTATTTTAGCTGTTAACAAAGCAGTCACAGTAGTCTAATAGGTAATAAGCTAGCAATACTTTCAAAGCATTTTGCATTGCCCCTTCTCACACATCCTAATGAGAAATATTTGGAGAATGGACAGTTTTTGGCAAAGTACTATTGTTGATTTGACATTACCACAAAATACAGTACTGAACAAAAGTCAAAGAAAGTCAACATTAAACTATAAAAAATTTTAAATTATTTACCTGTAAATGAATGTTTTATATCCCTTTTTCCACAGGTGATACATTAACTCTACAAGTGTTATTTACATAGGTAAACTTCATATTGCAGGGGTCTTAAATTTGAGCAAAAATATTTGCTAACTCACAAAAATGTCCATGTAGACATCTTTACATAAATTAGAAACTAAGGGAAATAACTTATTAAAGCTTGCAAAAATTTGTGTATTTTTCTTCTTCTTTTTTTTTTTTTTTTTTTTTTTTATTATTATATCAGCATAATTTGCATTGACAAATTACTAGAGTTCTTTAATTGAAATTGTGGCTAAAATTGCAAAAGAAGCCAAAATGAAGATTGTGGAAATGTCCAAAAAATAACTACAAAATTTTGAATACCAAGATGTATGGTTTCTCAACTTACTTCGAAGTTTCAAGAGACTGCAGATGTAACTAGTTGATCAATATCTGGTCGTTGTCCTTGAAAGCTACAACCAAAGGACACTGCGTAAACTGATTAGAACAGTAAAAGATCAACTAAAAATGATGGCAAGACAACTAATGATAAGTTACTTGTAACCTATTGAATTTGGTATCCCTATACATTATATACTACACTGATAAATGTGTTCTTTGAGAACATACATTTATGGGGTATATACTTGCTAAAAAACCAGTTTTAAGAAGCAGTAGCAATTTGAAAACCAGATTAAAGTGGTCAAAGATGCATGACATGTGGGATAAATTTAAATTGGACTATGTATTTATTTAACGATGAAGCAAAATTGAATGGCATTCTAACAAGAGAGAATTTGTTAAAACAGACCAAAGGAAAAAAGGAAGTTGATAACTGGATGAGAATTTAAATATTAAGTCCATTGAATTGCTGAAGGAATACTTGATTCCTAATTTGAATGGTGACAAAGATTTTTCAGCATGACTGAGGTCCATGCCATAAAGCACTAGCAACTCAACATAATCTGTATTACAAAAAATGTAAACACACAAAGCCCCGGTATAAATATTATTGTTGAGTAAATGTGGACATAATTAATGAGAACAGCTTGACTGAAGAATCCATGTAATGTTGAAGAATTATGGGTACACAGGCAGAAATAATAGAATCATATCCATGAAATTAATAAAGTTGTTACAAAGATTTACAAATGATCTGCCTGTACATATATCTTCATGGAAGAGATATATAGAGACAAATCATTTTCAAGGTAAAGTAAGTCACACCAAATACTAACAATCTATTATTTTTTTCCTATTTTCATTAAAAAAAAAAAAATTCTATTTACTTGACTTATGCAAAATGGTCTAAGTTACTGACCCCACCAAACCAGGGTCAAAATGCTGTGGAGGTGCAAAAATAGGTATTAATACTAGCAATACATTTTTTTGAGGGAAAAATTATTACCAGCAATACATTTTTGAAGGAAAAATTATTACACAGCAATTTTTTTTATGAAGGCAAAATTATTGCCATCAATACATTTTTAAAGGAAAATTATTACAAAATATTACCAGCAATACATTTTTGAAAAAAATATTACCTGCAATAAATTTTTTAAAAAATAGTACCTTCAGTAGATTTTTGAAGAAAAAAACATTACCAGCAATAAGAACTGTCAACATTAAATAACCCATTGAGGTTGATATACTGTAAAACAACCCCCCCCCACACACACACACAGCTACTGCTCTATTTTCTAGGATAAATTTAATTTTATGAAATAAGTGTGATGGTGGTGGGAGGAGGTTAACATATATGAAAAAAAAACAAAAACTTCAAGAATAATTTCATTCATTTGTGCATAAGTCCTGAAAGTTTCATTAAAATCTGAAAATGATTTCATTTTTGCAAGAATTTTTTCACCTGAAAAAGGCATTAAAACAATCATAAATTATTACATTGACCACTGACATAAAAAAATCAAGATTTTTAACCAAAATTTCAAATGTGCTAAAAAGGATTAAAAAAATATTTAATAAAATAATAAAAAATACTTTCGACTTTCCTCTTAATAATAATAAACATTTTGATGATAAAACATTAAGTTTGGGGGCCATCTTTTGCTATGGATGCCATTTTTTTCAGCGAAAAGTGGAGGTAACTATGCTAAAACATGAGCATAGGCATGTCCCCACACTAAAAAAAATCCAGTTCTATTGTTAAAATCTAAAAAGGAGGAAAGACCCAAAGGATTTATTTTCTAAAAATTTTTTTTTTTTTTTTTTTTTTTTTTTTTTTTTGCAGTCAATGTAGGATCATAAATTTGTTTGAGAAAAATGTGAGTGTCTCTTTTTCAGAGAAAAACATTGATTTTAGAAATTCTTGCAAAAATGAGATAATTGCTGTATTTTAATGAAACTTTCAACATTTATTCTCAAATGAATTAAATTATTTTTAAAACTTTTTTTGTTTTGTCTTGTTTTTTTTCAAAACTCTTGGTAATTATATATATTATATATAGCTGTTATCCTCCACCACACATACACCACATATTGAATTTTATGATTTTTTTTGTTTTGTACCACAAAGACAATTCTTTGGAGAATTATCATTAAGTTTTGGTGGTTAAACAGAAATCCCAGTTACAGAACATCGTCTTTGAATCATAAAATAATTCAATAAAACAAAGACATTATTTAATTGGAAAAGCTTTTATTTGCTTTTACAAATAAAATATACTATAATTCTTTTTGTAAGACAATAGTGTCTATTTAGACCAGGAGTGTCCAAATTTTTTTTCAAAGAGGGTGTGATTTGATGAGGTGAATATGCAGGATGGCCAATCACTCTGCTTGGCATTCTTTGAACATTTAAAATTAAATGCAAATGAACTATCTTACGAAAAGTTTATTGAAAATGGCATATTTTGATATCTTAACATGGATGTCAAATAAATTTAAACAGGTCTAACCAAAATCACTCAGCCTGTCATATCTGAAGCCCATATAAAATATGCCTGAAAAAAAGTACTTCCAGGAAGCTATAATATATCTCGCGTTAATCTTAAGCATTAAATATTATTGGTAATTAATGTTATCTGTCAAGTTAAGAACATATGAATAGGAACATAACACCAACATTCATCTTATTAAGAAGTAGAAAACAAAGTGATACAAGATCAAATATATTTATAACTGATTTTGATCAATACAAAACAAATTTAATTCACTAAGATTTTAAAATTTATTCATCTCTGATAACCAAATCTTTCCAGCACTAATGTGAAGGATGATACTGAGATCTGGACTTCAGTATGTAGGCCACATCTGGTTCAAAGGCAGTGATTTTAGAAATTGAATGGAAAAGTCCGATGTAAGTGCCACACTACCAGAGAGTTACCACACAGTGATGCTGTCATCTTTTGTTAAAACATGAAACTGCCTTTCTTAGATGTGTACTTTACATATTCTGGTTCACAGTACTGGTAGTCTGTAAGTTATACATTGTATGATAGAGGATGGGGGCCATATGAAATTTGATTGCGGGCTGTAATTGGCCATTGGGCTGGCTTTGGCCATGCCTGATTTAGACACCAGTCCAGTGTCTTACAAAACTTCTTTTTTTTTTTTTTCTTTTTTTTTTTAATTAGAATAATTTATGAACTCTTAAATATTTAAAAATCCTGTAGTAATTTGTAAAGGTCAAGTGATATTAAAAAAACTATTTACTAATCATAGATAGAGAAGCTTACTACAATCAATTTAACGACCATCACTGTCATGTTTTGGAATTGTCTCCCTTGTAGAACTCTTCTCTAAAAATATAGTGGTCAGTTCATACATGACTGGCTAGCACCATACATCTGTCTTCATGTTCTATCAATTTGCTTGGTGGCAGCAGTAAAAAATTGGAAAACAATATGCAGTACAACAAACAAGGGCAAGAGTGAGGCAAGAATGAAGACATCACTTAAAAGAAGGCTGTAATAAAAAAGAAAAAAGAAATAGTAGATCCACATAGTGGACAATAAAAGATGAGGACCACCATTTACAAAAAAATCATTCATGGAAAGAGATCCTCACTAACAAACTGTGAGTACAATATTATTGTTATCTGTCATTGTATTATTTGGGGCAAACCAATTTGACATTTGAAAAAAAAATGTATTAATCAAAAAAATATATAAAAGATCAAATTGTCCAGACTAGTAATCAAACTCATGTCATGGATGACAACTGAGAATGTGGTTGAATCGTTCCATTTTTTTTTTTTTTTTTTTTTTTTTTTTTTTTCCAGCACAGCACTGTGAGCTGTATTTTTCCAGACAATATACTGGAGGAAAAACAGGTTGACCACATATTGTTCCTGTCGAGTGAAGCTTTCTTGACAGCTTTCTGGCAAGGTGCCGTTTACAGGAAAACAAATGTAAATTTTGAGATGAAAAAGAAATGGTGAAGTTACTAATTGAACAGATTATCATTGGGACAAAACATTTTGAGCTACAAAAACAACTCCTCTTGAAAGACCAGATATTGTCTGTACAAGAAGTTCTGAACATATGCAGAGTACACTACATGATATCAGCTAGCTGATAAACAGGACAACAAAGAAAAAGGTATTGATGCTATCAAGCACACTCCAAGCAATATCAAATGCAAACAATGTGGAGGGACATACCCCAACACCAACCAAGGATGCCAAACATGGAGTACAGTATGCTCAGCATGTGACTGAAAGAAACACTGGGCTAAAGCATGTCTAAATAAATTAAGAAAACAATGAGAACATGCAACCTAGACCACATATAATGTCAAGGTGCCCAGTACTGAAAAGACATGAAGGGCCATGATCAGAAGCCAGTTGGGCTCATAGCAACTGCATAGATGTGCTAAACCAGAGCCCAAGTGATGAGCTAGAACATTTTGATCAAATATCTTTCCACTTGACTGAACAACAGAACAGGAGATACCTGAGCTGAAACTTTTGCAAGTTTAAATATAACATTCCCCAATAGATCAGGAATCCATAAGTTAAAGGCAAAAGTTGATACTGGAGCAAAAGGGAACACACTCCCATTGCATATTTTTCAGAAAATGTTCTCCCCAAAAAGTTGACCCAGATGGATTGCCATTTCCTGACTCCACATGTCAAGAAACAGCTATACTTACTCCATACAATGGTGCAACCATACCCTAACATGAATAGAGTGGGAGCTATTAGCCATGTAAATGAACTGCAGCACCAGAGACCAACAAAGCAAAATAAAACCAGAGACACAAGGTGATGAAGAATTCCACACAGGAATGACACAAACGAAGGTGAAATGTAACCAGGACACAAAAAGCGAGGATGAACAAACAACAGTAAATCAGAATCACAACATTCCATACACTAGTAATGCTGGCATCTCACAGACTCATGAAGCAGAAAATTTGTCTGTTTATATTGAGCTCAGAAACAATGGTGATCTCACTATGCATGACATTAATCATTTGCATAAACAAATTCTAGGCACGACCATATTATTTGCAAGCAAATGTTCTTGGTTTTACGCTAGCCATCCTCTCCTGCATACACAGCACACCAATCATTGTCTTTTTGATCAATGGGGACAGACAGCTACATTGAAATTAGCTGTCATTTCATCCTGCCTTCCACTTCTGCTACACTGCCCACTCCTAATCTCATGATCACATATATGGCAACATAGAGCCAGTCACTTGTGCCTTATGCTCCTTTGTAGTAATACAACTGTGACTTCCTCCCTGGACAACACATTTTCAGAAGTGTCATCTGATTCATATATATCAGTCCCAGGGCTGCTTGCTTCTGGGGGGGGTCACTGCTGATAGTGATCATTCTTGCACTCTGGGTGGAAGATTCGCTGTCACTCCCACTCTCCAAAGCACTTGAACCTATAATGGGATGCAGGTCCTTTACATGGCAATGCATCCCGTCAATGAGGATGTTCTGTTGGCTAATCATGCCTGCAATATGTCTACATGCACTGTCCACCCAGAGTCTTTATCCAGACATAATCTCCCACTTCATAACCAATGTGCTGCTGTTCAGGCCTCATCTAGAGGCAGTGTATCACTTCCTTTCAGTCAGATTTGGTAACAATGAATCATGTTGGTGGGAGCAGTTGATATGTTGTCCTTTGGGATGACATTGTACCAATAGACTGCTTCCATAACAGAACACAGTTTTCTTGCTGCAATCTGCTTTACAGTCTGATGACACCATTTTGTGATGCCATTACTGGAAGAGATGTCTGCACAGCAGAACTGCAGTTGAACTTCCCATTCATTCAGGAAGTCACTGAAGGGCTTTCTGTGAAATACTGTGTTATTGTCAGCAAGCATTTCAGTCAGTGGGCTGTACCCATGGAATTGAGCTTATAAGTGATCAATAATGCTTGCTCTGTATCTTGCCGTGACAGGTTGTCTGCCCTGATAGTGGGTTATATCCATTCCCACTCAATACCAAGTGTCACTGATATCCAATTTACCCTTCAGCCAATGCACACGTGACAGGTCAATTAATTGGCACTCTTTGCACTTTACTACTACAGCCCTCACTGATGCCTTCAAAACGTGGGATCAACCTTATGCTAGGATGAGCATTTTGATGATGGCTGGACCTTATCTGGTAAAAGTCATGGTGAATGTGGTGGCCACACCATTCATTGCAAGCCTCCAGAATGCTCCTCTTGACCAACTGTTAAGGTACATGGAGTCCAGGCAAGGGTGCAAATGGTCACAAAGCAGTGTAATATAGCAGTCACCAGTCAATGTTATATTTAAGCAGACCAGCAGAACAAACTCCTGCTAAATGAATACATCCCACACTCTTATAATTGCACAGTGACTGGGAGTCCCTACAATCATGGAACATAAAACAACTAGAACCATCTCCCCTCAAACCACATTACACATTGCCATTCTTCCAGTTTTAGGTAAGGTGTTGTCTGGTGTCCTGGTATAATCCTGGTTGATCTTCTACTCCAATATCCAATGGAAGTTAATGAATACTCACCTCATCTGCTGGTGACGTATCTGGTTACCTCCTCCTGCATTGAACATTGATGTTAATATGCACTCATTTTAAATTTGATAATTCATTTTGCCTTGCTATAAGCAGCTTAGTGTTCACATTGACTCACCAGATATCAGAGCACAACTGATAGAGGCTTTGCATTTCAATGAAATCCAGTAATAATAGCACCACCAACAATTACCCTTAAGTATTTGAAATAAAAACTTTCTTTTGAGCAGCATTAAATTTCTATAGAAAGCATTTTGTCATAAATGCAAATGAATTTACTTAAATTATTCCCAGATTTGATAGCTATACACTACTAATAATTTTATGAATGACAAGGGATTGAGGAATAAAAATAAATGTTGAAGTACTTAATCTACACAGATTGATATGCCTAATTGTATTTATTGCAATCTTGCAATAACTTTCAATTTGAAAATCTTAGCTTGGTTTTCCAATGCCAATCAACCAACTGCCATATTTGATAATTGACAAGTAAAAGCCTTGACTTTATTTCACCTAAAGCTCCCATTAATTTGTTTCTACATGCAAAGCCATTTTGTCGACTGTGCATCAACCTTATCAATTTTTCATGATCAACGCTTGGTAATGGTTAATGACTGACAAATTTTCTAAAGTTTTACAGGCTTTGTTTTGTGAGTAGAAATGATCATCAAGGCCTTTCAAAAGTTTTAGATGCAAGATTTTGATTAGAAATTTCTTGATATTTTATGGTGTACTAATAAAATTACTGAAATGAGTTCTGATTGCATTACTTTGGCTTGAAGTAGACTCAAGAAAATGTCTTCACCTATCAAGTCATTTACATATTAGTTGATATTTCTCAATTTGGCTGAGTAAATTTTGTCTAAATTTACAAAGTAATTCAAATTCAGTATGTTCGCTTATATATGATTTCAAAATAAGGGGAAGATTTATATTGACACTTAAATAATCATATTTCACTTGAAAATACGGAAATAAAAGAATTGAAGAAGCATTTGCAAAATGATTTCTCTCTTGCTTAAATTTATCTGCACTTATCAAATTAAACCTTTTTTTAACTCCTATAAAATTTAATCTTAACGAAAGTGTTCTAAATCATTTTGATGGATTGATTTACTTATTTTTAATAAACTTCAGTTCCCAAAGTTTCTCTCTCAATTTAACTAGTAATATTGTTTATACTTGTTGCTATATATTGTCTGGCTGCAATGGAAAATCTGTTGTGCATTTCTTTTTTGATTTAGGAATAGGTTATGAAATAATCTTTTAATGATAAAAGAAAACTTATTAGTTACTGGTTTAAATGCTAACTTAACATTTACAATCTTGAAAAATTCTTTATCATTAATTTGCAAGACCAGCTCTTCAATTTCATTTCTATACAATTAAAAAGGTTTAACATGTTTATTACTATATAGCTAAAATAGTATTAGTAAATTAAAAAGAACTTGATTTTTGTAGATTTATTTCAAATAAATATTTTACCCAATTTTTATTTCAGAAATATAAGTAAATATTTATTTACTCATTGACTTCACTCTTTCAACCATTGTTTCTGACTAAGTTTGGTCTGTTCCATATAATACAATCTGAATTTTGCAAAATTTATCTCCATATTCCAGAAAATATAGACATTTGTGTTTCTGATTACAGTAGTCTCTCCTTTCTTTTCTAACATTAGAAAATTAGTTGGTCTGAATGTCCACTTTCAGCTTCACTTCTAGGTAAGAAATCTGAGCTTACTGACCCAATTGGCTTTCCTCTTTTTGCATTAGCCATACGGCCTTCAGTATTAATTTTCTCTCTCTTCATCTTAGGCTGCCCTCTGGAAATTCTTCAATTTCTTCTGATGGATTTCTATTTTTAAAATATCCCTAAGGAAATTATTGCAATGTGTAATATCTTCTCTCTACACAGTCATTTCATTAAACTGACTTCAGATTTTCTTTTCAGTTGCCAAGTGCCAACTGTTGCTTATTTATAACAATCATTCTCTTAAGACAAACTTTTTAAAAATGTAACATTTTAGCTATTTCTTTTATTTTTAAAATTTCAGGTTTATTATTTTGATCAATAATCACTGGTCTTCAGTGTTTTGCAAATGGTTATTGTTATGGAGAATACTGTTATGACCACCTGACATGAAAGGTCTGTGTAGAAGAAATCCACTTACCTTCAAAAAGGTTGAGGGCATTTGCAGCCAATGCTTTTGGCTCCAAGAAAAACCAGAGTAGTCTCATTCCATCATTTATATCAGAAAACGGTTGATGGAACCTACAGGATTGATGGAATCACCTGGGTGTGCTGGCTATGGATTAGTGTACCTATCTTTGAATGCATATAAAGTCAGTGATAGTGAACAAGAGAATAGTAAGCCAATATGGTGGAAAAGTGAATTTGTGGCTATTTGAACTTATTGCTTTGTGAATTTGTGACAATTTTTTACAAGATCAAACTCTTTTCCTCATATATTTAGTGTATTATTATAAAATGGTTAAAATTCAAATTTTTCTTCATTCTATTGACTGTGTACAAATACAGGTAAGTCCCAAATTACGCTCACTGCAAAATGCATTCTTTCTTTATTTTCATTAAATTGCACTTAGCAAAAAACTTAGGTTAAAGCTTGCAACTGCCCATAATGAAAAGCCATACCAAATCAATTTCAATTGACAGTTCCAACAGTTCAAAATATTAGTAAGAAATTTAAGAATGTCAACACCAGGAGATACCTCAAATGACAAGGAAGAAAATTCGATGTATCACCTTTTATGGCAAAATGTCCTTGAAGATCACTCAAACTAAAGATCACTCCCAATGATATTTTAGCATGTTTGAATAACTGGTATCAAAATATCTTGGCAAACACTCTACCAAACTGGCTGGCCTCCATGGAAAACTCTAGTGCTCCAAGTCAGGCCTGTAAAAACTCATCTAGATTGGCTAAGTGTTATCTTGTCAGATTCATGCTTTTGGTCATCAATTTTGGTCAGGTGAAACAAAAATTCAGATTTTGTACTGAAAAATCTGAACTGGAACTACACTAGACCTTACAATAACGTAATGACCTAAAACATACATCAAAGTTGGCTAGGTAATGGTTCATGGACAATAATGGCAATGCAATACAGTGGTCAAATCAGTGTGTAAATGGTTTCTGGAGAGAGCTGAAGACAAATAATAGGAAAGAAAAATTTCAGCTTAAAAGACTTAAAGATCTTAGCATAAGAGGAGTGAGCAAAAACTACTAGTGATAAAATATTTAAGCAGGTTGTGATAGTCTTTGTAATTAAGATATGAATATAAATTATTTCAAACTTGCATATTGTGTTCAAATTACAAAACATACTTCAATGAAATACAGTTCTTCTCATGTCATTTCTCATGTCTTAACCTTATGCCACATTTGAGTGGGCATGCAGATAAATACTACTATTCCTCAGCTATCTTTCACATTTTTTTTCTGTATGTCATTTTACATAAAAAAGCATTCCTTTAATGGAAATATGTTTTGAAAATCATGTAATTTGCAGGAGTAGAGATTCAAGCTTAATTGAACTTCCAGCATGGAAAATTAACAGCATTTATAGAAGTGATTATTCTGAAATCCTCTCCTAATGTCAAAAGGAATTTAAGCATTAACAATTTTCATGACCAGTAGAACTGGATAGAATTCTTTGTTGGGATTTAACATTAAGCATATGGGGATCAGAAAACTAACCCACTACTCTGAACGTATTTTTCCTCCTTTTTTTCATGTTTTTCCTTCCCCACTTCTCTTCTCTTTTTTTTATTTTCAAAGGAAATATCATTTAGTTAAGAAAAAATGACTTTCACAAATAAAGATTCCAGTGTTTCTTAACTAAAGATTAAATTTTTCATACTGTAGACATGTAGATTATATTTAATAATTATTTTTATCTCCCTTTCCTTAAGTATATTTTCTAATAAATCTTATATAAGATGTTTGTATAAAAAGAAAAAAAATGCAACTGTATATCATATACATATATTTCAATGTAGACGAAAATTCCAAGCCTTTTGATCCTATCAGAATACCATTCTGGAAATAAGGAACTGTAGTTTACCATATGAAAAAGAATGTTAACATTTGTTAATTCAGTCAAAATCAGAAATGAAGCAAGTCTCTCTCCCTCTGTTTTTTACCTCCTCCTTCTAAGGCTACTTATCTGAGACTTCTGATTATAAAATGCTGAGAGACCTATTCTTCTTTTACTTTTTATGTGCCATGTCCCTTCAAGACATAGGCAACCATGGATCTACTTACCCCTATCCCTTGTAGCTCTCAATAAATTTTGTCCATTTGCTACTTCCCCCCCAGGCCATGTTCTGTCATTCACTTGCTTAAGCTTGCTAGGTATGTCATGCATTGATTTCCCTAGTCTCTCTTTCCCTCTATTTGACCTGTGAATATCAGATTCTCCAAGCCTTCCTTTCTCATTATGTGTCCCAGAAATTTCAGCTGCCTCTTCCTGATGTTAAGTATAACTTTCCTCCTTGTTTGCATCTTCTTCAAAACCTCATTATTGCTCACATGCTTGGTCCATGATATCCTTAGCATCCTTTTGTAGAACCATACCTCCGTTGTCTTGAGTCTCTTCATCTTTGAGTAGACTGTCCGTCGTTTGATGCCATAGAGGAGGACAGATATCACATAACAGCTCAGAACTCTTTTCTTTGTTACCAATGAAATGATCCTGTCTCGTAATACTCTGCTTAGCTTTTGGAATGCGTCTCTGGCCATCCCAATACATCTTTGGATCTCAGCATCACACTTACTGACCTTTGTCAAAACACTTCTCAGATATTTAAATTTCAGCAGCTGCTTGATTTTAGTGACCCTGATCTCTTAATTGCATTTCAGGCTTATCCTTTTATTGATGACCATGCATTGTGTTTTCTTATTGTTTATGCTTAGTCCCTTCTTCTCGTTTTCCTTTGCTACCTTCTCTAGGAGATTTTGTAATTTCTTTTCCATGTCTGCTATTCTTTGTGTGTCATCTGCGTATCTTATGTTAAGATTGTGGCTGCCAATGATGAACCCTGGTAGGATTTCCAATTCTCTTAAAATTGCCTCGCTGTATAGGTTGAATAAGTCCATTGAGAAGACACATCCTTGCCTTACACACCTTTCTATTTTTGTATATCTGCTGAAGACATTCTCTATGTGCTTGCAGGTCATTTGCTGCTAGTATAGGTTCTTGAATATCTTTCCCAAATATATCAAGATCTTTGTGGCGTACTTTGTCAAACACCTTTGTGTCTATAAAACATAGATACACATCCTTTTGCATTTGTATTGCTCTTTCTGATAACATTCTGAACATAAATTTCACATTGCTTGTTCTGGTGTCTTTAATGAACATGTACTGTTCTTGTCCTCTCTCTGGCTTGATTCTGCTGTGCACTGTATTCATCAGAATATGGATGATGAGTTTTGTTTTGGCTCATTAGGCTGATTGTTCAGTGGAGTTCACATTTGTTTGTGCCTGGCTTCTTAGGTAGTGCTATGAAAATAGATTGGCTGAGATCTTCCGGCATATCCCTTTGTTATAGATTTCATTTATTATTTCTGTGATCTTGTCTATACTGAAATCATCTAAGGCTGTCAGCATTCCTGTTACAATTCTGTCTGACTCTGCTGCTTTGTTCCTGTTCAATTTGTCCAGTGCAGCTTCTACTTTGGTTTTTAAAATTTCAGGTCTGTTGGTAGTTCTGTGTATTGCTAGTTGTTGTTTGTCATCATGGAAGAGTTCTCCAATATACTCACTCCAGTGCTGAAGAATTTTTTCCTTCTCTAATATGAGCATTCTGTCTTTTGATTTTATGCAGTCTATTGATGAGAATGTCTTATTTGTTTATGCATGTCTCCTTTGTTGATGATACTCAATCTCTATTTCTGCACATTTTTTGTTTAGTCACTCTTTTTTAGCCTACCTACATTTGGTCCTTATTTCATTGTGTAATTTTCTGTATTTCATTCTGTATCTTGGCAGAGTTTTCTGTCTCCTTTGCATCATGTTGAGAATCTCATCATTCATTTTTTTTTCTTCTCCGTCCATTCTCCTTTGGGATGATATTGTTTGCTGATGTCACTAAAGCTTCTCTTAGTGTGTCTCATTTCAAGTTTCCATTTCCATTGTGCCCCTTGTATCTTCTTTTCACGTTGTGCATATATTTTTCTTTCAGTTATGGGTTTGGTCAGGAGTTTGTTGTATTCTAACGTAATAACCCTGCCTGTTGCAGTTCTGTCCTGTCTCCCCGCTGGTTATGACCGAAAAAGAAATCCACCCAATCTTCCTCTGGTGAACTGAAGGAACCACCACTATTCGCCACATTGTGAATTCTTGATCCCAACAGCAGTGTATCGATCTCCCCAGAACGATCCAGTGGGAAGGGGAGGAAATGGCTGGGTATTTCGCTGAAAGGAAATCACTATTCATGCAGCAAAATTTTCTTGTCGTAGCTGCAAACACATGAAAAAGAAAAAAAAATAAGCAACTCCTGTTCAAAGAACCCTATTTAGGCCACTGTTTTTTATGTCTCTACCAAAGAATTTACATGAGTACAAAATGTTGTAATGAGTGAATCTCGTTTGGGTCGGAAAGTCACAGAGAGAGAGAGAGTAGGAAAATTTCTGCCTAAACAATTTCGGCTGATCTAAGGGAAGTAATTCGTGGATCTTCGTCTCCACCCTACAATATAGCAGTCTGTTTTCTTGCAGCCTTGTTGACAAAGTTATCTGGATTTGTACGGGTTCTATTTCAATCTCTTGGTTCGGATCGGTCTTCTTGACACAGGGCAACCAACAGACCAGCAGATTCTAACAAGCCACCTCTTCCACGTTCTGATCTCTGAACTCCAAACTCATCTGACTAACTCAAGCGTGCGGGCAGCTTATATAGAGAGAGGCAGAGCTAAACCATCTTTAGGCACCGACCCCGAATTTTAATATGCAAATCACCTGCACCACCATGTGTTTCTGCCTAATCTTCAGATCTCTGCAGGCAACCAGTTTTCAAGAGGTACTAAAATCGGATTCAGACCTCCTGCTGGATCTTCCGCAGACAACGTATACTTAAATTTTGCCAAAACCACTTATCCCGTCTGGTTGAATTCCGCCATTCAGACCACCCAAAAGTCCAATTTGCCATTTATCACAAACTTTACTTTAACGAATCCGTCTCTTAATCACTTTGGAATTATTACATGCAATTAACTAATAACTCAACCCCAGAAACAATTATTAAGAGAAAAAAAAAAAAACTTATTTCTGGAATTACTCTGGAATCCCTTCTACCCAAGTAATTAGCACCTTCATCCTAATTCTTAAGCACTGTTGATACATAAATCCACCTCAGGGTTGGGTGGGGGTCTCTCTCTCTTTAAGTCCCAGTATTGCAATTTGGGTGCTGCATTAGATTTCTTCAGTTTCCATAGTTTCACTCTTAGTTTACATATAACAGGGTGATGATAACTCCTACAGTCAGCACTTGGGTAGGTTCTTGCAGTGAACCATTGCATTCCTGAATCTTTTGTTGATAGTTATGTAGTCAATTTGGTTTTTAGTTTCTCCTCCTGGGCTCCTCCATTTCCATAATCATCTTGGTTGTACTTGGAATTATGTTTTGGCTATTATCTGGTCAATGGGTGTGCACCATGGGATCCATTTTTCTCAACGTTCATTGTGGATTCCTAGTCTGAATTTTCCAGCTATATCTCCTGCCCTCTCCCTGCCTATTTGGCATTTAGATCTCCCATGATGACAATTACTTCTTGTGATTTGCATGGAGTAGAAATATTTGATTTCTTCTTTCTTACTTGGTGCTTATTATAGCTACGTTTAAAGGCTTTCCTTTCACCTTGAATACCAGAATTCTTTTGGATAGTTGGTAGTATCCCAGAATGCATTTCTTAAATACTTTATCTAGTATCAATCCTACTCCTTTATCATTTTTCTCTCTACCTGCATAAATAATCCTGTACTTGTCGCTGACAAAATCTCCATTGTTTGGCCATCTAGTTTCACATACACCTAAGATGTTGATTTTTAGCCTGCTTATCTCTTGTTTCAAATTATCTAACTGGCCACAATTGTTCAACATCCAAGCATTCCATGTCCCGAGAGTTATTTTTTGTTTGATGCAAGCAGTCCTGGATAATAGTCCAGTGACACCTGTCACTCATGTTGTTCTTTTCCAGGAAAGGGATAGGTTCTGAAGAATTTTACCCCATTACACCGTTTATGCTGGCAGTCGTTGGATGATAGTCAGGATGATGGGCATCTGTTGCATATGTCTGTCCTTACCGGGCAAGGAGTTAATTCCCATAGACTTGACCCCCTTCATGCCGCTAGGTTTCATATTGTGTGTGTTATTAACCATGATATATCTTGGGATTAATTGTGGAATGGTTTCCCATTTCCTTCTCCATGGTGGTTTATGGAGACACCATCACTGGCTGTTGACTCAGAGAGTTCTTCCACCCTTTGTTAGGTCTTATTTTTCATCCAACTGGCTCACTAACAAGCCATCTCACTCATTGGAGTAGGTTAGTCAGTTTAGTCGCCAACATCTCGACTGTGAAATATTTACAAAAGAAAAAAAAGTCTTTATTAATATGTAGTAAAAATATAGTAAAAAAAAAAAATATTTACCATATATGAGTTATTCAGCCCCAAATCTGTTTGAACAAAAAACCTTGTACACACACAGTAAGTAATGTGAGGGAATAGAATAAAATGATGATATTTTTTTTTTTTTTTTTTTTTTTTTTGTTTCTTAAGTTTTAACTTAGTATAAATTCCATTGCCCACTATTAAAACAATACACAATTATCAAGCAATTATTTTAGTCACACAAGTTACCAAAATCCAAAGTAAGCAAGATTACACATGATATATATACATATATGACAAAAATTTTAAATTTAGAAATTAACCTAAGAGGTCTGAAAATAAAAATAAGATACGTCCGAATTTAAATCCCAAGACTGAAGGAGGAGTGGGGAAGGAGCAGTGATAATATGACCATTTACTTCATAAGGTCAAAACACTCTACGACCATGAACCAGGAATTGAGTTAGCATCCAATACTTGCTTCAAATTCAAAGAGCTAATATTCAAATAAAGTTTTCAAACCTTTTTTCATCTCTAAAATGAATGAATTTTTTTTATCTGCCTGTTATAGATTCTCTGCCCTGATAGCAATTACAGATTTTTGCTTTGCTCTTAAAGACACTGCTTTAAACAAGACTTTTCCTCAGAATTGCACTTGTCTTTGAGAAACTCCTGCTTAGTGATAAGTTATTCTGACTCGATCAATTTGGCTTTTAGTGTTCTTTTTCGAATATCAGTTGAAGAGAAGCAGTTCTCTTTTGAACCATACTATGAATTAGCAACTGTCCTCAGGAAATTTAGAATTTTACAATGTCTCATATCAAACACACAAAAATTAATTAGAATCACAGCTGTTATTACAAGGATTACATATTTTTTGCAGATGTCAAACTATTGCAAGATTTTTATCACTATGACCTTTTTAAAAAAAAAAAAAAAGATTGCTTCTGATCTGTTAATATGCTTGAAAAATAGCTAAAAACAGGTCTTCTCAGAAAGGCAATAAAATATCTGAATGACAGAAATATCTAATGACTCTGGTAACTGATCATTTGAATGATTTTTATCCTCACTTGTTAAAGCAAAAGTGAAGCAAAATAATGAAGACTTTAATGAACACTTAACTCCCGATTCATTTGTTGATTTTGAAAATACCTTTACTTTTTCTTACAAAAATTGAAGAGCATATTTTATGCTCCACCTCACATTATTTTAAGAGACAATAAGTCTTACTCTCAATTTAAAAAAAATGTTGCATTTTTGGCTCATAAAACATTAGATACAAAATGAAAGTTTAATTTCAAGATCAGAGTAATAATTCATGTTCCATATGCATGTATTGAGATCAGTACATGACTGAATCAGGATTACAATCTGCATGTGTATAAATATTTTGTAAAAATAAATGAAAATGTTTTATTTAACTATCAAGAACAGCTGCATATGTTTTGGAATTTGTCTGTAGCATTTTATCCATATTCAGAGTAAGCAAAAATGAAACATAATTTAAAAATAACCAACATCAAGCAAAACTTCATATTGTTGGTGGCTACATTTTTTTTCTAGATATAAATGTTTCTATCTATTTATAAAATATACATTCACAAAAGAAAAAAAAGTCTTTATTAATATGTAGTAAAAATATAATATAGTAAAAAAAAAAATATGTAGTAAAAATGCATAAATTTGTGTCTTTATGTGACTAAATAAAAAGTTCAATATTCTGATTATCATTAAATACAGTATTTGATTTATATTACCATTACAATATAGCAGAATTTAATTTTCATATATAAGAGAAGAGTATCAAATGTGAGTGTTCTATTTAGCCTGATTCAATATTTAGCAAAACTCTATAGTCTCTTAAACAATGCTTAAAATCTAATTGTTGATTAGAATAATATTTTGACTATTCATTATTGAATTAGCATTTGTCATGTTTTGGTAGCTGAGTTCTAATGTACAGTTTAGCTGTAAAATATAAGTTATAATAAGGCCACCTTTTGCCTCCTGATAAGGAAAAATAGACTGAATGGTTGATTCCCTAAAACTGCTCTTTGTAATCATGCTGATTTTCAGACCAGTCAGTTTATGTGAATCTAATCAGCAATAGTAGATCATGTCTTGAGGGATACAAACTACTATTTAATGAATTCAAATAAGAGATGTACAATTAGATTTTTTTTTTTAAATATTAGCACACGTATTTAAATGATATATAATCATTAAGCCAAGTCCAAATATTTCATATATATATATATATATATATATATATATTTATATTTGGAAAGATGGACTAAATCCAACATATTGTTATTTTTTATTTATTTTGTTTAAATTGTTGATACTCATATTTAAGTAGAAGCTCTGTTTTATTTTATTTATTTATTTATTTATTTTTTTAATTAAATAGTATTTTGTGACCAAGTGGTTAGGTATGTCAGATTTAATGATTGTTCCCAGATGTAGCTGTATAAAAAATACTGTTTACTTAAAAAAAAAAAATAGAGCTTTTACTTGAATATGAATATCCATCAAAAATGTTTAAACAAAATAAATTAAAAATAACATATCTATATATATATATATATATATATATATATATATATATATATATATGAGACAAGAGGGAAAACTATACTAAGCTGATGTGTTTCATCCTCTGAGGGACTTTACCAAGGCAATGTAGGATTTATTATGCTGCATGTGTTTAAATACACAGAGGCAAGGATGCCATTGGTTTATCAAGGTTTGTAAATTTGAGAATGTTCATATATATAAGACACTCATTTAAAAAAAATAACTAGGATGGATTTTAGTTTTCAGAAACAACTACTAAAGTATTCTTTGGAATATGACTTAAAATATAATTATACCAGTGGAACTCATCTGGCTCTCTGGAAGCTTATGACCAATGTGTTAGATGTGTTAAAACTGTATGTGAGTGCAGTTTAGGAAGGACAGTTCCACAAAACACTCAATATGATGCCTATGAAAGAAGAAATACATGCCTCCTGAAATTCAATTTCAACATTCCAAATCCTGCAAATACCTGAAGAAGGCAGAAGTGTACATGATCAAAACATTTCTGATAAAAAAAAATCAATGAAATAATAAATGAAGTCTAGTAGTGTTAAGTTCTGTTCATGCTTTGCTGGAATTGAAGAGAATTCAGTGGAAAGGAAGTTTGAGATCCTATTTTATTGACACAAGACCTCTTAGCAATGTTTTCTCACATTGATTTAAAAAGTTCATTAAATGAAAATTGTATGGTTAATTCAATCAGATTAATTTCCTCATGTCTATTGGTTTTATCACATTTTAGCTTTGTCTGGATGTTAGATTTGCTAAGGAATATGCTTCCCTCTTTTTTTATCCATGTTACTTCTCTTTTTTACCCTATCTCTGCATTGAATCTGTCCACCTTTCAGTGTACTTACTAAATTTTCCACCTCTCCCATTTCTCTAAATCTGTGCTATTGCGATTTTAAGTTTATCACCTTTTCATTCCTAAAGAATACATCCCAAAAGTTACTAATGTCTGTCTGCTGATCTAATTATCTGACTATGGTAATCTTCATATTGTAATGTTATCATTGTACCAACTAATAACAAAAACAGGGCTTAATCTCTCATATGTAACATATTTTATTCAACTCTGAACTTTGTCAGTTATCATCAATTTCTGAATGTGAGCTTTACATTCTCGTTTGGATGTAAGTCTATCCTCTTTGGGGTGGATGTTTATATATCTATTGTGCAGTTTTTTCCCATGCATGTACATCTTGCATGCAGCTGGGTCAGTCACATGTTCATCTGTTGAGGTCGGTCACTGATACCCAGTGAGGTGCCAACCTGCAGCTGGGGCTACAAGATCACATGTCAGGCTAATCTGACAATGCACCTGGCTTCCTCCTTGAAGGGCATGGAATGCAAAGTCCATCCTGGTATCATCTAAGGTGAATGACACAATTCATTATTCTCTAAAACAACGATGAAGATATTTGTCTGAACCAACTACAAGCAATTATTCTTAACTTTCTTAGGAAATTCTGACAATAACTTTCATAAAATGAACATTTTAATTTCATTGACAAATAATAAAATTTCTTAGCTAAATGGATTTTGTGAGTTTTAATAACATTTTCAAATAAACAAATTTCTTGCTTTCTTTTCATGGCTGATGATTTTTTTTTTTTTTTTTTTTTTTAGATCTGTTTTAATTATTTATGATAAATGAGACATTTCTAATTTTATATTGCCCTCAGATGACAATATTTCTTGCAAGTATTCAACAGTGTAATATTCAATATGTGAATATATGAGGTCTGCCCAGAATTAATATTAACAAAAAGTAGCTTACCCAGTGTGATAGAAACTTCATCCTCTTTCATTTCCCTTTGGACATCACACACGCATACTTTAAAACTGCAAATTCTTCTTTCAGGGGATTACCATCAGCAGCTACCACCTCATTATATTCTCCTTAATCTCATTCACAGTCTGAAATCTCTTCCCTTTCAAAGGGGATTTTAGCTTTAGGGAAAAAACAGATTATATGAGCTGGAGGAGACTGAGAGTCCTGGAAGATGTGATATTTTGCCACGAAGAGTGGGCAATAAAGAAAATTGCTGGATATTTTCTGATCCTTGTCAATCACTGGTTTATTTTGAATACAGCCTGCACATGTCACAACATTTATAGTTAATCATTTTGTTAAAGGTCTTCTAGAACATACATCATTTAATGGATTCCCAGTCATATTTGAAGCAGTGGCACCAAAATTTCTTCTGAGCTTTTTTATTGAATTCTCTCCAAAAGCCATTGTAATCATTTGAATAGTTTCCACAGATGAATTTCCAAGTTACACACAGAACTGATGCACATTTGCTATAAATACAATGGTCAAAAAAAAACAAGTTCACTTACTGCTAATTGAGTAATGACACAGGAGAATATGTTTACACATGTGCAGTAAGGTTTCCTTATTGCACCAAGGCTACATAACTTGTTGAATAATACCACAGGAAAATGTCTGTTGACACAAGTGCAGTAAGAACATATCTGTTTGGGAATTTACATCAGAGGTCAGCACAAGTAGTTTTCAAGATATTCCAAATAGCTGGTTGCTATCTGAACAGTCCTGGTAAACTTGTTGCTATGAAGCCAATTTAAAGATGAATTGTAATTATTTCTTCTCATCTTTACTAGAAAAACTTCAAAACCAACTTTCTTGGCAAATTAGAAAGGCAATCCCATTTCATAAGCTGTTCATGTTATGATAAATTCTTTTACAAAAATAAGCTGCTTCTCTCCAATTATTAAACATCCAATTTTATTTTGAAAAAAAAACTGGATTTTCAAAATGTATATGGAGAAATAAGTTTAGTTCTCTGCATATAAAGTTGAGCCATATCTTAGAAAATACTGAAATTATTTTTCCAAAAGAGGATCTGTTTTTCTCCCTCATCCTTCTCACATCTCTTATATGTATCTAAAACTGACCAAATATTAATTGTTAATTTATATTAGATCATATCTATGAACTTAAAACCATTTTTGCCTTCCTTCACCATTAATTTTAATAAAAGCTTATCATATATTTTTAAACTTTAAAATTTTGATCCTCTTAGGAATAAAAATGAGAAAAAGCCTTTTATCCATGATAAAATTTGGATAATAACCATTTCAGGTTTTAAATTCTTTTTCCCCACTTTAAGAATCTATTTTCTGATGTTTTAAAATTGTTTGAAGTAAATCTATTTAGAAGAATATTCTCTACACAAGTGTATGAAAATGTTTTTTCTTTCTTTGCAATGCACATAATTTAAATCTAATATAAAAATATTGGATTTTGAAATTTACTTGTTTTTAATATAGAATTTTGAACAGAATTAAAAGCTATTTGCATATGATGCAAGATCCTAAAATTTTTTCTTTAAAATGTTCAGTCATTCTTTATAGACAAGTTTACATTAACGCCTAAATTTATGGGGATTTATATGTATTTCTTTTAGAATTTTTTTTCTTTTTTTTTCTTTTCATCATTGGAGTATATTGCAAAATAAATCTCAATAAAACCCTTAAAAATTCAATGATACATTTTTTTTCTGGGAGCCTTCAGAGCTAATCTATCATTGCAAATCATAGAAAGATTTGAAAATTTACATTAGAATATTTTTTTATACTTAAGTGAGTATAATACTTCCTACACATGAAAATACCTTGTCACAAGTTAATTTACTACTGACATACCTGTTAATGATTCTTATATTATGTAAATCTCTGAGTTAATGGTGATGAAATTGAAGACTAAACTTTGAGAAAGATTGAAAAACTGGAGGATATTGTTGCTTGTTTTCATTTCCATAATTAACTTCAACTCTACAAACTTTTTTGTAAAATGAAAGATCTTCAGGTTTTCCTGAAGTTGTCTGCTTTTATAGTGGCAAAAGAGAAACCTTTCCAACAAATCCTGGTACCTTCAAATAAATGTCTTTTAGAAGATCAACTTGTATTGATATTTGAAGAATCAACTTTAACAACTGGAAAAAAGCATGCATGGAAAACTTGGAGGATAATCTTAGTTGATCTTAGGTTATATAGAATCATTAGTCATTAATAACTGACAAAACAGCTGTTTATTAACAACTTCTAATTTCTTAACAACACTCTTTAGTTCCTGGAGTTTGGGACAATGGCACTTAACAAAAATGATATTTTACTCCTTTTACAGCTATAAGCTGTAAAAGTATTCTTCCTCTTGGACTCCTTCAACAATTTTTAGCAGTTTTGTAGAGATAAAAAAAAACAACAAAAAACATGAGATATGTTATAGGAACAAAACCATGTGGATCAGTAGGAATGGGAAATCAGAAGAATTAGTCAATCTTACCACTTTGAGTTATTGCTTAATTCTAATCTCTAACTAGATGAGTACTGATTATTATATTTTACAAATTTCAATTTTTTACCTTATTTCATTTTACTTTGTTGCTTAGCACAGATTTTGTCAGTCTGAGTTGATGTTCAGGAGCAACATTCATTCTCTCATTTAATAATAATAATAATAATAATATCCTTGAGATTTTTTAATTGCTTGTTTCATGATAGGTATTTCTTTTTAAATCATTTCACCCAAGCAAGGCGATAATACCACTAAGATACAAGGAGTAACTAGGAATGAAAGAGAATGAGAAAACTTTAGTGACAAGAAAGGACAATAAACAGAGTATTTGATAAGACAGAAGATGGAGATTATTGCATTTAAATTTTTGAAGGTTGTAGGTTGCAAGGAAGCAAGAAATTAGAATAGAAAATACAGTTGCATATATCTAGTTCAACAGTAAAATGATGAGACCTAGTTGCTGATCTAGTAACATGCTTAAATTCATGTCAAGAAAAATTTATCAGAAAAATTGCTATGAAAATGTCTGTAGAAAAGACAGAGGGGAAGCCCCATCACATTGGTGACTGAATTCTAGATGCCATTGTCAGGATCAATTACATTACAGAGCCTTCCTTGAATTTTGTCAAGAATCTCCACATAAATATTAGATTCACCAGACTAGATATGGCAGCAGTTGATCTTCTGGAGGTTAGTATCATCCATGCTAGCAACAGGTAAAAAAGTGATTAAACTTTACAAGCCATTTCTTGCCTCAGTTAACCATTGATTAGTTGTCCTTTTTGAGAGCAGTTGCCAGATTGACCTTGTCAAACCTGTCATATTTGGTGCTAAGAAAGGAGTAAATAATTGTCATTAGCATAAATACATAGCTGGGAAAGGTTATTGAAAAAGATAAGAAACAATGGAGGTCTAAGGATAGAATCTTGGGTGCCTTCCCCTCCCCTCTCGCATTAATTTAAAATGAACTAGAATTGTGTCTGTTCAACACTACTTTCATCAAATGATTTATTAGGAACAACTGGATTAAGACAAATTTTTTTCCAGAGATAACATAGCCCTTGAGATTCTGGAGAAGGCGAGTATGTCAAACTCTCTTGAGCATCTTTTGAGTTATCTAAAGCCTGATAGACAAATTCTATGATAGCTATTAAAAGATCAGTGGTACATCTGGAGAAACAGAAGCCATATTATTTATCTGAAAGGAAGCCAGCCATATAAAGCAAGATGCTTAACCAATTCAGCATTGATTAGAGCCTCTAGTACTTTGCCAAAAAGATGTAAAAGACTAATATGTTGATAATCAGAGGGATCAGAAGGTTACTCAGTTATTAAAAACAGGAACTACAGTGGATTAATTACAACAAGCTGGAAAGCAAGAAGCAATGAGGTATTTATTGTAAAGTTTGGAGAGAACAGAAGCCAGTTCAGGAATATATTTCTTTAGGACAATTGCAGGGATACTGTCAAAGCCTTGTGGGGGTCTAGTTTAGAAATTATAGCCAAAAAACCATAGCTGGAGTTGTATATATCACACAGTAGAGACTCTTGTTCTAGATGGAAAATCAAAGATACTCCTGGTGAGTCAAGAGTGGAGTTGGATGAGAATTTCTAAGCAAAGCATTCTTATTTGCAGTAGATAATAATACTTCAAATTAATTGAAGAGACGAGGAGGGACTGAGGATTTCTTCTTGTTCAGCAAAAACTTTTACAGTCACCAAACTGATCTATATACTTTCTTCTATATTTTGTGATTTAAATGTCAAAATAGAAAATCATTTAAAGTAAACAGGAAAATCTGTTCAGAGCTTGTTCTTCACTGCCTTTGTTTTTTTAAAATACCAATGTAACATTTTTAAGGAAAACTATTATTTTTAAATACACAGGAAAGCATTTCAATTCATAATGTTGATTTGTATTGCTTATTTTTGATGATGATCTGTATAACCATTTTCTATTAACATTCAATTGATTTTTAACAAGAAAACTGGGCTTATATATTTTTATTTTATTAATTATTGATTATTATTCTGATTATTAATATAATTGGTATATTAGGTGATGATTCATTTAAATCCATGAAAAAAAGGTTTTCTAGTGAGATATGAGAGAAAGAGAGAATTAAAGATTAAATGTAGATGGGGAATCTGACAGCATGATAAAAGAACAAATAGGAAACTTATAACAATCTAACATGTTTCAATTTTTATTAAAACTTTGTCAGAGATTGAGAGAAAACAGTTTTCTTTCAGTATCTGAAGAAACTTTAATAAAAGTGAAACTTGTTAGATTGATATACATTTCCTATTTGTCTATTTATTTTATCATATATATATATATATGCACACACTACTATGGATTAATATGGTATATTATGTCAGATCATCCTTGCCAAAATTACTTTGGAATGTTGTAAGTATGAAGTTTTTATGTGAAAATTTTTAATGAAAATAGAAATTAATAAGGTCATTTTAAGGGTGGAATTCCTTAATTTTCTCATTATTTGTTTCTTTGACTTACAAAGTTAAAACTTTAAACTTCAATTAATTTTAACTTGTACTTGAATGTTAATATTTCTTAGATTTCAATTCCTGGGTAACCTTCAGAGAGGTTTTAGTAACTTGGTAATTTCCCTTTTGCCTGGAAGGGATTTAGAGTCTTGTTCGCCAATATTCTGACAGATGGTGTCTTGAACAGGTTAATAAGAATAGATAAGTTTGTCTTTCTCCCAGCCCATACACCTTCCATGTTTATTGAACAGGAGCAGAGGTTTATCCCTTGTTTCCTGTTTAGAACGTGATTTACCAGTTTCAATCTTTCATGGGCTTTAACTGTTTTTAACTTTTTGGTTATCTGACTGATCAGTGGCTGTAACTTTTCATTATAAGAGTACTGGGTTGGCAGTTTTCTGATAGCAAGGAGCCTGAACTCTTTATCAGATCCTAAGATACATATACATGGCCTTGGTGTTTACATCTGGGAAAATTTGTCAATGGTAAGGGTATTGTCTCTTGATTCCCTGGATGATTTTCATGTGTATTTGATTTTCTTTATTGCACTCTATTAGCTATCTCTATTTCCTTTATTGTTCCCCCTTCTCAGGACTGTAAAATATTAGACAAAATATCTGAAAGTATAGAAATGTGTGTGTGTCTCTCTCTCTCTCTCTCTCTCTCTCTCTCTCTCTCTCTCTCTCTCTCTCTCTCTCTCTCTCACACACTACATTCATCTGCAAACATTTTTGCATTTCATTATTTTAAGGCTCATTATGTCAAGTGGCTTAAGCATTCTGATGTTGCTGGTATTCACTTTTAATTATTCTGTTGTTCAGTCTCTCAGTCAAATAGTTGATTTTCCTTCTCATTTCCTTAATAATTCTGATCAACATGCTTCTTTACTAGATTTGTTACTTACCTCCTCTTCTGGCTCTTGTCCAGTTTTGCAACTCTGTCCTCTTGGCAATTTGAATCAAATTGTAGTATTTATTGATATTCCTTTTGAATCATCTATTCTTCTTTCTATTACAAGCATACTGACTGGGATCCATTTCATGATTTTCTTCACAACACCCCTTAAAGTGATATTTATAACCTTCCTATTGAGAATTGTGCCACTGAAGTTTCTTCTTGAGTAAAAGTTGGCATTGAGGCATTTGTACCACTTTTGAAATACCAGGTGAAACCACAATCATCCCCTTGGTTTACACCTGTCTGTTAAGCTTCTATAGCCCACAGGAATTACTTTTTCTGGATCTGCTGGCATGATAGTTCTGATCCCAACAGATACCTCTTTGTACCAATTCATAAGAATTGTAAACGAGTCCTCAAAGAGGCTAAGTCTTTGTTCATTGACAGAATAAGACGCTGTATAGCTTGTAACAAGTTTGATTATAGTGACTACTTGTAATTCTGTAATAGTATGTTAAATAAGAGTAAGTCCCTCCTCTATTCACTCAATTTAAGGTGTTAACATCTGATGATAAATTCTCTTCCAATACTACTCTTTACTCATCTTGTGTATCTCTACCTGACTTTCCTCTTAGAACTGAGTCTCTGTGTGATATGCATATTACTTCAACCATTTCTTTTATCATCTCTAAACTGGATCTCCACACAAAATATGCGAACGATGGTATCCCTGCACTACAATAAATATCTCACTGCTTCTTGTTCCACATTATTGGAAGTCCTCTTCTATTATTCCAGTATTTAAAAACTTTGGCAAAGGATCCTTCTAACTATTGGCCTACTTCCTTTTGGCAAAGTACTAGAGGCTCTAATCACCTCCGAATTAGTTAAGTGTCTCACCTCACAGGGTCTTCTTTCAGACAAACGATGCAGCTTTCATTTCTCTAGATTAAATACTAATGTATTCAGCTTTAAATAAGAATGGTGAAGCTTAGGATGTGGCTTTGGATATCTCGAGGGCATTTGGCAGGCTTTGGCATGTTGGTCTTCTTCACAAGTTAAAAGATTATAGCATTTCTGGACAAATTTTTGCCCTGATTCAATATTACAAAATGAAAATTGTTTTGAATGGCCACTCTTCTAGGCTTTTTGTATTAATGCAAGTGTCCACTTGGATCTATGTTCCTAATTTTCATCAATGACCTTCCTGATGTTATCAGTTTTCAACTTGGTATCTATGCAGATGACATAACGATTTACTCCTGTTTTAATTGTAAGTTAGATCAGTTTGATAAAGTTAAATTGACAACTGACTTCAAAAAATGACCCTACAATCTAAACTTAAACTGCTCCCTTTTGCCTTAGAGAACCCTTTTTGCCTTCCATCAGCATAGTAGATGCTAACCTCATTGCCACTTCTTGAGTTAACGTTTTCCACTGAAATGAAATGAAAAGATGTCTATGTCTGCTGCTACGAAATTTCATTGACTGTGTCATGCTAGACAATTTTTCTTACCAGAATCATGTATAAGTCTACCATTCACCCATGCATTGAATATTTGCTGCCACATCTGGTCTAGTGCTTCTATGTATTTAGTAATTCTTGATATAATCCCCCCCCCCAAAAAAAAAATAAAAAAAGAATCTGTAATGTAATCGGGTCTGGCTTCAGTTATTTTGCCACCTTAACACAGGTAACTTGTGCCTTTTTCTATTACAATTTTCATGATAATTGTTCTGTTTTGGTACCTAGCCTTTATGAATTTAAACAGATTGGCAGGGAGGTCTCGTCATTTTACAGTTGAAATAGATAGATGTAACTATGAGTGCTATGCTAACAGTTTTTTTTCTCTCGCATTTCTCACTTGTGGAACTTTCTTCAGAACTCTTGCTTTCCAGTCAAGTTTGATCTTCAAAAATTTAAATGCTGTATTAATTGTTATCTTCTTTATTCTTAATTCCTGTTCTTTTATTCTCTCTCCTTAATGATGTTTTTCTTTACTCATTCTTTCACACTCAATAACCCCTTACATCGTAGTGGCTTTACTGCTTTACTTGGGATGAAGGGATAAAAAAAAACAAAAAAAACCTTGATTAGCCAACATATTTGTTTTTGTGTAATGTGTTGCCCACACGGTATCTGTATGGAAGAGATTTAACTGTATCTAGTGTCCTTTATGTTTAAGTTGATAAAGTTTTCAGCAGCAGCTAGAAAGAAAATATTTAAAAAAATTCAATTCTAATATTTTGATACTCTTCATACATAATGTCTGCATAACAAAAATGCTTACTTTTTTGATCCTATCTTTTGGTGTTAAGGAGGGGCATACTGAGGTAGATGATGAATTTAACTTTGTATCTGATTGCAGTAATCTGTTCAGATACATTTATGCAAGTGTATTTTTAGAATTATGATTGGAGAGTCTCAAATTGCTTGGATGAAAATCAATTCCTTATGTTCATTGATTGTAAACGGCTTCCACCCCTTGAACATTTTTCCCTAACAACCATCAAGCTTAATTTGTAGCCAGGTAGGTCAAGCCTGATCATAAATTTTGGCAATTCTATTTTCAATATTTTTCATTTAAGCTGCTTAGTAGTTTTACAAGATGGCCTGCTTCATGCATATTATTAGAGAATCAGTCTTGAGGCATACATTCTTTGAGTTAATTTCCTGGCTTTGATTATCAGTCTTTCCAACAACCTTTTATTCTTCATAAACTTTGTAAAATATTTTATTTAATATTTCCACAAATAATAATTTGCACAGTATAAAAATTTAATATATAAACTAATCCAATTTTTTCTGCCACTTTGTTTGGTAACAGATAAGTGAACTAACAAAACCCTGAACTATTGATCTGTTATTTTCTAACAAAATGAAAAACAAAAAAATTCTCTAATAATCAATAAGTTGATTTAACTGAAAGAAACCAACTTAAATTATTTCAGGGAAACTTATTCTTATTAATGGCTTGTGAAGTAAGCATATATGCAGCTGTAAGTGAAAATTATCCACATTCACTTAAAATATTTAAAGTTTGACACAAGACTATATTTCTAGAGTATATCTATGCTATAAAAAATCACATAAAACTGACTTGATTGATTCTGATAGTTGTATATTAAATACAAATGTCTATGAAAAAACACTCTCTAAAAAGAACTTTCATTTTTGAATAGCAAGCAATGAGATTAATTTTCCTGTAAGTTACAGTAATACTGCAATTGATTTTTAAAAATTATCTTCCCTTTTTGTAAATTAACCAAATTTTTGTACAACTAGCCTCAAAACTCTTTTACCTGTTGTTGTCCAAAGCAGGAGGTTATGTTTTCAACTTGCCTCAATTTCTTAAAAAAAAAACTAAAAAACATTTCAGTTCATTCTGATTTCCTGCTGCCATCCATTAATGTATGGTGACCAATTATTGCAAATCTGACAAAATTTGAAAACAAAAAGGAAATTAGAAAAGGTATAGAACAGAAAAGAGTTGGAAAGGCAATCAGAAATTTAAAAAAAATATTGAAAAATATTGAAAGTATTTTGGGTCCAACTTTCTCCCTCTATTCATGAGAGCAATTCCTACCTAGATCTCTTCCAATATATTGCCATTAAAGTGAAATATAAAAAAAAAATTGTTAAAAAATGTATCATTGAAAGTTTCAAATTTTCCAGAAATATTTTGAAAGCCCCATTTGGATATTTAGGAGGCACCAATAATATAACAGATATTGGTGTGGAAAGTGAATTAAGCATGCTGAGTTCAATTCTCAATTCTGTTTCATTCGCTTCACACTAATGCCCTTGGAAAAAGGGTGAATCTAGCTATAGGTTAAATAGCAGGACAGACTGGTCTATTATGCCTTGAGGTGTCAACCAGCCTAGCAGAAGGAAAACTCTGAATTCAAAACCAGCATGAAGAGGATTGTGCTCTGTCAGGATATCTTGCTCTAGATACACCACTGCTTCTATTGTTGCAGTAAATGTGGTGCCTCTACAACCCCAATGGGTTATCTCACACACACACACACACACACACACACACACACACACACACACACTTGGATATTTATGGACATGATAGTGTATTAATCACATCAGTATATTAATATTATGTTAAATCTAGCACAAGGCTTCATGTGAGGGACACTCAATGAGGTTTAACTATCTACATAAATAAGCTAGTCTGTGAGGTAAGTTTACTAACATCAGAGCAGCAAATGTCCAATCATTTGTAGGTTTCTTAAATGATTGGAAACCTTGTCTCAACGGAAATGTCATGACAATCAAAAGCTCTACTGTCTTCTTTTTTATGTACTTTTAACATAAAAATAAATTAAAAGAATTAATATTTAAAATGTTTTGTAAATGCCAGTTTGAAATAATAAAGAAAAAAAAAACTGTTGACTAAATCTAAAACAAAAAAATTTTCAGAAATTTGTTTTTCCAAGTTTAACATATATAGATTGAAACACACACACACACACTCTCTCTCTCTCTCTCTCTCTCAACCTGAAAATAGTTTTATGCAACTGAAACAATTCAATTAATTCAGAAAATTTCTTTGAATAATTATCTTTTAATAAATATCTTGGAAGATTGTTCATTTGTCTTTCATTGTTTTAGTAAATCATAAATATATGAATAAGGCAGAATAATTTTGAAAAACAAGAGAACAAACTTTGCTGAGAGACTTGACTTTACACATGAATATGCACACATATATCCAGTGCATGCCACTTCATGTTTTATTGGTATTTAAAATACTCATTGGAATCTGAGATGGCAAAATTTATTTAGGATTAAAAGTTGTTCATTCTATACAAATGTAAACAAACAACAGCTCTTTGTTTAAAATGTCTGGAACATCAAAGTCTCAAATTAATAAACATGTGAGTTTGAATCTTTAAAATTGATCCTAAGGCTGATTTGATGGATAAAAAGAAATGCTTTATAACTTTAGAGCTTGTAAAATGTAGAACAATACAAAAATGAACATCACTTATCACCAGATTGAACATCTGGATAGTTTTAGACGTTGAAGATTCTTGCCCTTCTATATTTCATATTAAGGGAAGTCATTAAAATAAAAACTCTTTATCAACCTCCAAAAACTTTTAGGCATATTATTAAAATGTAAGGGTTTATTTGCCAAATGATGGCAATATCAGTGCAGTTAGGATAAAAGCCAGATCATTCTTTGCAGATATAATCAAAAGGTAGAATAGTTCATAAGGCGTATTTGACATATCAAGAGGAAGTTTTGGAAAACACAAGCCTTTGGGTCTTAAATCAAATAACAAAGCATTTGAGACAAATCATTAGGCTGCCTTTAAAAGATATCCACAAGAAAAATGAAATGGGGCAACAGAATACATGAAGACAGGTGGAAGAAAGGCTGTGTGGCTACTTGAAACCTCAACAAAATGGAAGTGATACAATGTTTTGGGATGGGCTTATATGATAAAATGGCATTCTTATGAGGAGTTCCAAATGGTATGATGGCAGCTCAGATACATTAGATTTTTTAAGATTTAATGTTCAAGAATAAACCAAACATTCAGAAAGATGATTTTTATGTATGACAATACCCCATTATACTAGGGAGAAAACTAATGTAAATCAGAATGGGCTTCAAAGGTGCTCATTTGATGTGGCTGGCTTGTTCACCTAATCTTAATCTCATCGAAAGTTTGTAGTATATTCTAAAGAGGAAAATTTACATTGGCAGATGATGATTTAGCAGAAAAGATTAAATTTTAAATTCTATTCTAGATGAATGTGCTGTGTTTTATATGAAAAGATAGAATAGTTCACATAATCAATAGATGAATGACTTGGAGTAATCATTTCATAATACTGTTGTTTTTATAGCATTATCATCAGAACAATTCCAGTGGTTTTCATTTTTCTTCAAAACATTTGTACCTGTAAACTTTTTACATTCTTTAATTATTATTTTTAATTACAAGGAAGTTAAATGTATAAAACTTAAATCTGGTAAAATTCATAAAACTTTTGCTAACTTCTAATAGTAACATGCAGCCTATTGTAATTTATAAAAATGTAAAATATAATGTACATGTGCACTTATTTCTGTAAATCCATTTATTACATTTTCTAAGAATTAGAAGTGACTAATAATGTGAGATGCAGTGTGTGCGTGTGTGTGTGCATATATATATATATATATATATATATGTGTGTGTGTGTAGAATGTAATAAATGTGAAAATGTCTGTGTGTCACATTCTTTTAATTAAATGAACACAACTCTAACATTTAAATATCTCCTCTTCTTCAAATGAGAGTTGCCCATCCAAGATTGGAGCTGAATCCTCAGATTGTAAATTTAGCCCTTTTTGAAATTGAAGATGAAGTGATGAATTTGACTGAAATAGATCTCAGCAGTTTTGGTCTGCCAATTCCACACAGAGAAACTGGACAAATCAACAAAGAAATTTTGAGAGAAACTGGATACAACATGGAAGAACTGTGGCAATGTGCTCAAAAGATGAGCCCCTGTTGAACCAAGACCAACAGCAAGTGTATCAGAATGTCCTTGATGACATCAGCAACAACAATAGAGAGATTTTCTTCTTGGATGCACCTAGAGGTATTAGTAAAACTTTTGTAACTAACATTTTATCTGCAGTGAGATGCCAAAGAAAAGTAGCTCTAGCAGTAGCATTATCTGGAATTGTTGCTACCCTCTTACCTGGAGAGTGTAAAGCACACAGCACCTTCAAAGTTCCATTGGATTTGATCTAGAATGAAATCCCTATTTGCAATATCAAGAGGAACCAAGTTGGCTAAGCTACTGGAGGAGACAAGCTTCATTGTCTGGGATGAATGTACCATGGCACACAAACATTTGAGGCCCTGGACAAAAAACTCAGACATTAAACAGAATTCACAAATTATGGGAGGTATCACTGCTATTCTCTGGTGATTTTTAGACAAACTTCACCAGTCATTGCAAGAGGAAACTTAGCTGATGAAATTAATACTTACCTGAAAAATTACATCTGGAGTCATTAAAAGACTCAGCCTGAAAACAAACATGAGTTAGAATCACAGGTGACCTTGAAGAAGGAAGATTTGCTGTTGCAGCTTGGCAATGAAACCATCAAAACAGACCTAAATGGAGATATTTCACTCTCACATGGCTGTGGAGTTTCAGTCTCAAGAATCCAAAACTTGATTAACAATGTTTATCCAAACATTAAACATTTCATATTGTTTGACATGCAGTTTTGCAAGAAGTTCCAAATAGACAACTTATATCATTGTTTTGATGAAAACTGCGGTTTGAAAAATATTGTTCAAGCTTAATAAAATTTAATATGTACTCAGTGCATGAATTGTCATTGTTGGGCCGGAGACCGAGTCAAGAGCACTCCACAGGAGCTAATTTTAATGCCACTTGATAGGGCAGCTTTTAAGCTATTGTGTGTGTGTGTGTATATATATATATATATATATATATATATATATAATATATATTAGTAAAGGTAATAAATCTATTGGTATATAATCCAAGTGGATCCTAGTAATATTAAAACTGATACACAAAAAGCAAATAATTAGTGAAGTCAAATGATGAAAAGCACCAGCAAAGACTATTTTCCAATTATCTATTTTATTCAATATGTCTTCTTGTACAGATTTATTCCAAGAAATTTAACTAATCATACTTATTATAAAACCCAGGTTGTGTGTGTGTGTCTGTTCGTTTATATATTGGATCGGATTTCCTACACTTTTCAACCGATTTCAACAAAACTTCACAGGACTATGTAAAATTACCTTGCAGTGGTTCTGACAGCACCAAAAATTGGAAAAACACAATTGTTTTTGCATGAAATCAATTTGAAAAACGATTAAGAGGCATCGCTGTCACGAGAATGAAAGGGGAACAACTCATATCGAGTTATACTTATTATAAAACCCAGGTTGTTTGTGTGTGTCTGTGTTCGTTTATATATGGGATCGGATTTCCTACATTTTTCAACTGATTTCAACAAAACTTTTTTTTTTTTTTTTTTTTTTTGGCAGGTAGTGTTTCTTATTGTCTTGCACACTTTCTTTATTTTTACATTCAGAATGCTTTAAAAATTCCATTTACAAGACAATTGTTTATAATAAAATTCTGTTCAATCGGTAGACTCATAACAATTGAAAACAATGTTTTTGTTTGGGTTTGACCAATTCGTAAAAAAAAAAAAAAAAAAAAAAAACTAATTAAGATGTGTCTGTCAACCTTAAACAATTTTTGTCAATTTTATTTTTCAGTTTTTATGATGGTCGATACTTGATCTATCTCTTACTGTTACATCCCCGGGCAACGCCGGGCTCTACTGCTAATACAAAATATATATAAACAATCAGAAAATAGTACTTACTCCTTCCTGCCACGTTTCATCATTTGACTTTATCATGGCAAGTGATGATAAACAAAAGTGAAATGTTGTGTAGTTACATGAAATTCAAAAACTGTGTTTGTTTTCCATGTCTACTATGTGTTAAATTTCTCAGGATAAATCTGTAGAGAATACATATTGAATAAAATTGACAGTTGGAAAATAGTTGACAAGGACTAAGTACTATTTTCTGATTGTCTATTCAGTTACTAATATCCAAAAAGAGACTTTTGTTTAGCATCACTTGCCTTGATAAAATCAATGATGAAACACATTGACAAGGACAAAGTACTATTTTCTGATTCTCTATTTTATTCAACACCCCCTTGTGTGTGTGTGTGTGTGTGTATATATATATATATATATATATATATATATATATATAAACCTAGAGCGCCAGACAAACCTACCAAGGTTTCACCTAAGCAGATCATCAGGGAAGGTATTGAGCACTTTTAGATGTTTGCATACTCATATCGGGGTTTTTATTCTTTGGGCTTTGAACTTGCATTCTGGACGATTATTTTTGGCTAACATACATGTTCTTGGTTCTTTCTTTTTTTTTATACCTTTTTTAGACTTCAGGCCAAAGGAAATTAGAATTAAATGATCATAACAACAGAAAGCAAACATTTAAAATGTTATTTATCATCAGTCATATATAAATAATATTCTAAATAATAATATAAAGGTGATTTTTTTTTCTTCTTGCATATGTTTTTATTTGTGAGTGGAAGCTACTGTTCCTATATAGTAAGTATGTTCCATTTTGTTTTAAAAAAATGCAAATATCCTATCCTCTTTGCTCCTTGTGTTCACATGTATTAATATGGATAAATGCATACAAATATTGATACATATAAGTATATTCAAGCAAATAAATTTTCTACATATTTATATCAGTTTGTGTATCATTAGTATATATATAATCAAAAGTACTATTTATTCATTTATCTTATATGAATTCCAATATAGTTCCTATCAATAAATCTATATACTTAGTCTACCAACATTTTTTCTCTCTCTTTCTCTCTCTAAACAGATTGACCTTTTCTATGGAAATAGTAAAGGACAACCAGTGTCATTGATTGGCTAATTTTGAGCCTTTTCCATCTAAAATAAAAGGCATCATCATTTCTATTTCTTTTTTTTTTTTTTTTTTTCTGCTGAGTTTTTCATGATTCTCTTGTATGCTTGATATTTTTTAATACATATGTTTATCAAGCTGTCTACTAACTGGACAAAATACCTACCTAGGTAGCTCTTGTGCTGTCTTTTTTATGGAGGCTGAAATGACAGTCAGTTTGCCTCCTGTACAAATCAATGATGCTGGAATTTAGATAAAAGCAAAGAATGCTACTTTTCAAGACACAGACCTTTTCTATTTGGGAGATTGGTACAATGTAACTTGCATAATCTCTTATAATCAATACTTTTATGTAATTGTAAAATGTAATATATGTATACATAGATGTATATATCTTACAGACCATATGTTGAAACACCAGTTTTGTGTGATCACTAAAGTTAAGTAACATTGAGCCTGGTTTGTAACTAGATGACTGGCCACTTAGGAATACCAGGGACTGTAAGTTTGGATGTGCAGATGGTGTAATGAATAACTGCTTGAAATTGAAAATCAGAGAGCTGAGTTCCAATTTCAGTCAGGTTCAATATATTCATTTACACACAAATGCCCTTGAGAAAGTTATGAATTCACCTCTTGCACACCCAGATATGGGTTAATTAGTACAACATGTATCAGTAAAAATTTTCTCCCAAAAATTCTTACAATCTAAAAATATTTTTGACTTTAAATAAGCTGCCAAATGCTTGATAAGCCATAAAGAAACAAATATATATTTGGCTGGATTGATGTGAATTTGTGACCCTGGGTTTCACGCTTTTGCAATCAGACAAACTGATTAATTTTTTTTAAATTTTGGGTTTATGTAGATTGTATGTATTGGTGTTATTATGGGAGTGGGGGGGAATCATCGTTGTGATGTCACTCATGCTAACACAAACATAGATACATGTCCGTACACCCGATGAGGTACACAGACACACATACACGCTTGCTCGTCCGCTGGGACTCATACAGATATAAACATATGTAGACAGTTTGAGATTTGACATATGTATGTATATGGGTGGTGTTGTGTCTATACATACACATTTGTACGTTGAAATTCAAAGATTGGAAGTGTAGCGAAAATTTCTCGTAAATGTCTCCAGAGCATTTTTCTATTTTTTTCGCTGAATAATATTTCCTCACATGCACGTATATATGTGTGGTGGGGTCTTTGTAAAATTATGATAGGTAAAAATTACTATTATTTTTATTTTTAATTTTTAAAAAAAAATTATTTGTTATTATTTTAAAGCTGGTTATTTGCTTGTTTTTGATGACTGTGTATATGTAACTGGTAGAAATTTTGGTTTGTAATCCGTATTGGTTATTTTTATGGTGGTATTAAATATGCTGGGGGAGTGGGTAGTTTACGTTAATAATTATAGCGGGTTTATATGATAATAGTAGATGTGATGTGATAGTAATGTTGTAAGGGGATTAGTGACAATGATAATATAAGTAGTTAATAGTTATTGTAAATTGGTAGTAGTGATTAGTAATGGTGGTGGGAGAATAAAAACAATAAATGTAATTATTGTGGTGGTAGCTTGAACTAAAAAGTGATTGTTGGTGTTTTATTTTATTTTGTTATATATATTTTGGTATAAATCCTGATAATAGGTATTCTGTGTAAAATTATGATGGTTAAAAATTGCTATAATTTTTATTTTTAATTTAAAAAAAAATTTATTTATTATTTTAAAGCTGGTTATTTGCTTGTTTTTGATGACTGTGTATATCTGACTGGTAGAAATTTCAGTTTGTAATCCTTATTGGTTATTTTTATGTTGGTATTAAATATGCTGGTGGGGTAGTTTATGTTAATAATTACGACAATAGTAGATGTGATGTGATAGCAATGTTGTAAGGGGGTTGGTGATAATAATAATATAAGTGGTAAACTCCCATCAATCCAACCAAATATGTTAGCTCTATCTCTGATATTGAGTGCTTTCTAATAAGTACCGTGCACACATATATATATATATATATATATATATATATATATATATATTTAATGAAAAACAGACCACTTTAAAGTGCCATTACAATAATTTATTTCACCAAAATCCTTTTAAAGGACTCTGGATCATCAGGTAACACTTCCAACATCGAAATGAAAGGAAAAAAAAAAAATATTGATTTGTTTCTTTATTTTCAACATGTCCTAACCAAACAGAAAATTTTCTGTAATAGCAATTAGTAGACTCTCTATCAAATTTGTAAATTCCTAAAACAACAATAACAATAATGACTCCATCAAACCTCTTGTAAGATGGTGACTCTGGATTCAAGCATAGTCTTGGAACTAAATATCATAATTCCGAGCACTCCAGCAACACCTGCTTTGTTGGTTCTCTGCCACATAGTGGGAGTGTAAGGTGCAAATAGGTGCAGTCTGAAAGTTCATTTCCTTTGATATATATATGCTGTAGAGAGAATGACATCCTGGCATCTGACTACAACAAGATAAACATTAGTTGTAAAGTGAATATTTCTATCCCTGACATAGCCTCCCACCAAATAATAATAAAATAAAACCATGCATTCACTATTAAAAATGTAACCCTGACAAACAGAAATAAATCCAATGAATAATATATATAATTAAAAAGAAATATGAAAGGGAAACACAATTGATGACAAACAGAAATCAGTACAATGACTAGATTCAGCTTCCATTGTCTCACTGTTAAATGTTTAACCAGTGCAATGATTAAACTCTGGGTCAAGAGCTTGATCTCTGACCAACTGCTAAATCTGCCATTAGTATCCCTGGAACAATCCCTGTTAGTCACTGAACTGTGAAGTTACACATATGCCACCTCCCCTTTGTAGAAATTTTAGCTGCCAACTTGCTTCTTGCAAATTGATCCTGTCAGCCAGTCCACCAGTTGTAAGAGTTTGTGTGCATTTGTCCACACTCCAGTGATCCAGATAGATATGTTGCTTATCTTGTGAATGGACCTGAGCCTCCATCATTTGTTTAGCCAGTGTGGGGAAATAACTTTGAATTCTATGTTCATGCCACAACCAGACTGTAAATTTTCAACATGTCCTAACCAAACAGAAATACAAGGCAATTAAAGAAATGAAATAGCTGTTCCTACCTCAAGATAGACACTTTTATGTTTCCAAAAAGGCTTTTTGCCATCCAAAACGATGCATACCTGTCATTGCTGTTTGTCCTATAGACACTGGCAACTGTCTTTTCCCTTGATAGAAACAAGTATGGTTTGGGTTGAACAATGCAAAAACATCTTTCACTACCAAAAAATAGTGATTTAGATATATCAGAAAAACCAGTAAATGGTGTACAACCTACTAACTGATAAGTGAACTCTACCATGACTGTTTTGTTTAGTACAGTGATAGTCACTGTATTAATAAAACAGTTGTGGTAGAATCTTATTCAGTGTCACACCTTCTGCTTCTGAGTACAAAACCTTTCTGTAATGTCTTAAAACAGCCTAAAGACAAAACCACCAGAAATCATTGGCTCTTAAAATATGAATTTTGAAACATAAACTAGCTATTAGGGTAGGTGTGAGAAAGTCATATGAGACTACCATATCCATACAAATAATTGTCTTTGATCCTCTTAACATATTTTCTCTTTACCATTGATAACTAGAATCTATGCAGGTGTACTGAGGTTGAATTAGTGACAAAACCTCTATATACAATCTCAAATAGAAATACACTGACCATCCATCCCCACCTAACACATTGTTTATGTATGTCTTCATATTTTTCCAGTTTTGAGGAAAAGCTAACAAGTTAAAAATTAATGTGTGCCGCATTTCCTCAAAAGCTACAGTTAATTCAAGAATTTTATTTGAATATAATAATATCGTTTAGGACTCGAGACAAAATTAAAGTTCTATATGAATATGTAATGGACTATGGCTATGTTGTTTTTTGGAAACCATTACTCATCAAGTTTGACTTGAAGAAATAACAATGAAATGAAAGCAGACAGTGTCAGCCAAGATTGCCAGTCAGTCAGTATGAATAACATTAAACTGCTGTATAGCAATAAGAAACTGGAGTATTAGTTTCATCAAGAGGCATAAAATAAAGCCATCTTATGTAGGCATTTTCTGAAAAACTTTTCTCTTTTATTTAGTAAGTGTACTTTATCATATAAAGCCAAATCAAATCAGGAATAGGGTACAAAGTTACTAAAAAATATCAGCCTCTCAAATAGTTAATCATTTTTAGCCCACTCCTATCCAACAAGTACAAGTAGGAATATGGTTCTCTAAAAGTATGACCTTTTTTCCTTACCATTTATATAATAATTATAAAACAGTTTAAATAAGTATTAGCCCTTACAGCATGGTTTGATTCTGTTATATTCTCATATTATCTGCATATTTTAATTGAAATTGCAAATTTTCAGCCTATCTATTTTAATTAGTCAAATGTCACAGGAGAACATTCAATCAACTATCAGTTCATGCTGGTATATTGGAGAACCCAATTGTATTTCAAATACTTTGATTTCCCAGAGATTTTTATTATGAACAAATATACAATCAGCCATGAAACAGTTTAATAACAAAATATACAAAATATCTTTATTAGGTTACTCAATAGATTTTCAAATTATTTCCTTTATTTCTTTCTACTCCATTGGCTGAAATTGGCAAAGTTAATTCCCCAAACCATATTACTTGGTATCTATTTATCCTAACATGCAGTTCTACTTATCACCATTTTAATAAGTTTTCTTGTAAGATTTTTTATTCAAACGATAGTGCTGCCAAATCTTTGGATCCCAGTGTTGTGTTCCATTGTCAGTTAATTGTCAATCTGAAAAGGTCTCCTCACTCACATTCCACTATGGCTGATAGAAAACAATTTGTGTGTGTGCAGTAAGGTAAGCCAGGTTTCCATAACTACTGTTACTGCTTTGACAGTTGCAGCAAATGGCTGTTATTCCCATTGTTAACTTTGACAAGGAACTATCTTGTATACTCTCTTATTAAGATCATATGCCAGGAGGACTGATCTTTTTGTAATCATTTAGCCTTTCCATAACAATATACATATATGTAATTATATTACATGAATTTCTTTTTTTCCTAAATATTTAATTTTTATCAGGAAATTTATATTTTTAAATTATTTTAACATAGTAAATTTAGGCTATTTTTTTGTTGAGGGAAAAAATAGATAAAACTACTCTTTTGTGGGGCTGTGATGGAGTGACTAAACCAAATTTTGCACTGAAATATTTTTTCACTTATTTTAGTTTAAAAATCTAAAAGCATAAATCTAATTGCTGATGGCTATAAAATCATTATGTAAATAGAAAAAAGAAATCTAATTTGTGCCTCTTTGTTTTGAATTTTGTTTTTTTTTCATCTTTGCTGAAAAAACAGACCAAATATTTTTAATTATTTGGTTAATTGCAAAAATATTAATGATTCTCAAGATTTTAAAATAACAGTGTTGTGGTTACTTCTTTAGACTTTAACCATTTTCCATATATATATATACATATATATATATATATATATATATAACACCTTATTAAATACATCTGTGTTCATTTGTATCATCTTTACATACAAGGCATTATTGATATTCGAAAATAAGTAACAAAATTTTTTATATCTAAATCAAATAATTACCTACAATCTTTGAGTAAATTTCATTCTTAGTTTTCATATTGCATGATCAACAAAGTTCCATTGTTTTATTTCTCACTGGAAAAAATGCTAATATTTGACAGTTTTCTGAACAAATTTGACATTGTCTTCAGTTAAAATAATAAAATAATGGAAAAATGTGTTTTTTGTTTTTTTTTTTATTTTTTTTTTTTTTTTTATTGCTCTTTAATTAATCATAGCTTTTATTTGCAATTATTTATTTTAGGTGCTGCAAAAATTCTGTTTTACTGTTAAAACACTGGATGTAACTTTTCCTCTTTCTTTCTCTCTTAATATGGAACCACATAAAGAATCCGTAATAAATTGAAAATGATATAATTTGAAAGTAATTGAAAATGATATAATTTGAAAGTTTCTATATAGCTGCCAATACTACAAATTCTTGATGTCTGAAGGAATCTTCTGCCAACTTACATATCAGTTTTCTTGCAGATTGCACAACTAACACTTCACATACATCCATTTTGAATTTCTCTTTTCTACTTTTTGAAGGTTATTGATATGTACATAAATGTCAAATTATCTAGAAGTGAGAAAAATGGCAAGAATACAAAAGATAAAATTTGTGCTTGTTAGCTAAAATGTAGATGGAAGAGAGAATTCAAATCAGTGGAACAAAGAAAATAATGCATCAGATAAAACACCAACCTTTACTGGCCCTATTTCTTTTCTTTTATACTCTTTGAATGAAAAGAGTAATGGATGTGAAATTTATATGATTGAAAATTAAGGTAACTTTTTTCCTTTTTGTTTAAATCTAGGAAGGCTCATTGCAGGTTGAAGAAATTTAAAGTTGCTCTTTTGTGTGAATGGGATGCAAGGGATCTAATCAAGTAACTCGGATAATTCTCCTTTAAATCTACTGATGCAAAATCACTTCCTTTGCAACATTAAAAAATGTTATTTGTTTCCAGGTATGAAGCTTTATATATATATATATATATATATATATACACGTCTGTGTATGTATACTCAATTTGTACAAAATGTTGATTATTTGAGAATTTTTGGTTTCAGAAATAAAAACTTATCTTTGATATTGCTTAGCCTTTTATATAAATCAATAGTAAATCTCTGAAAGTTTTAAATTAGTTTTAAAAAAAATTCAAGCTTGTCTTTGTATTGTAAGATTGCATGTGTGTGCATACATACATATATACATGCATATAATATATAAAGTAGCAAAGAAAAATAAAAAATGTGTTTTGCCAAAAAAAGAAAAAAGAAACCCAATCAGTGTATTTCTAAAATGCTTTTAAAGTGAGAAGACATTGTAATTATCAAAAGATAGAGCATTAATAACAATAAATAAAATGAAATGTTCAACTGACTTTACATGACTTAGATTTTCATGGATATGGTATCCACTTAGTTTGATAATAAAACAATAATTTAACTATCAAATCCTAGACAAGTGGATAACATATCCACAAAACTCAGTCATATTTAATCTTATTTGTTTCTGTCTATCTTGTATATGTGTGTGTTTGTTTGTGTATTTGGGTACCAACCTTTCTTTCAAGCATTTTCATTGAAATGGCTTTAGAGTTTTTCCAGCATTCTAACATTTTTCTGTTTTTCAGGGGTTAAAGAACATAGAAATTTTTAATAGTTATAATTGTTCCAACCAATTATCAAAGATATTGTTTTTGGATGATATTGTTTCTGTGTGTTGACTTCTACATAGTAGTTTAGCTGTGTGAAGTACATGCAGGGGATTGTATGTTTTTCTGGTGGTCATGTGCTATGTGCAGCCAGTTGACCTAAGCATCACTTGTATCTTTAGAAAACCTTTAACATGTCATCTCCACTGTTAAACAGTGTAAGATTGATAGCAGGAGAATTGGTATTAATCAGCAATGCTTCCATAATGATGAGTTGTGTACAACTATGTGATTTGAAAAGAATCTTTGTGTTTAGATTCGAATTTTCCTTAAAGGTTCTTGTAAATTACGAGTTAATAAATGTTTATAAATTGCACTCTGCTTTAAAAGGTGGCATGTAAGATGTCTATTTGAGAAGGTAGTGGTGTGTCTGATACATATAATTATATTTCACATTTAGTGCTGGTGTTGATAAAACAGTGCTTGATGTAATGTATTTATTAATAAATATACATATTATCCCTCACTGCTAGCACAACTCTGAGTTTTATCCATTATGCAGTCTTTGGTGCAGATTATGAACTGACTGTTACACAATTTTGAATTATAAAAAAATATTTAGAAAGTAAAAATAAATATTTTTGGCATTTTGAAAGATGATAAAACTTCTAAGGTGAAATGAAAAATTTTAAAAATGGTAAAGACATGTAGATCCTTATATGAACCCTGTTTTCTGTGTTTACATGAAAAATTGGAAATTATCAGGTTTTTTTGATAAGAATGATTTATTAAATCAAAGATCCGAGTTAACGATACATCATGAACACAGTCTACCTTTTACCTCACAATTCAGTTAGACTTGGAATTTGATTATGCTTTTTCTTAGATTTTAATTGCACTGTGTTGCACCATATATGGCTTATCCTTCTATTTGTAAAATTAATTTGGATTTAATATAATTTTGTATTAATCTCCTGGTAGTATTAGTAATATCTTGTACAGATGTATTAATTTGGTTGGTATTTTTGATATTTTACATTGGTTATTGTTATAAACATCTTTATATGAATAATCTTTAGTTAACAGTTGCATATTAATTTACGAAGTAATTCTATATATTAAAATTATTTATTGGTTTCTTAAAGAACCTATTTATCAGCTATAAAAAATTTTATGTATGAAACTCACAAGGCATATAACTTGTCTAGCATTTTCTTAAATTACCACTCCACCTCATTTTCTCTTAAGAAATGGCTTTGTGTAGTGATGAAACCTGGACTGAAATTGAAAAATTTATTGAAAAGGTTGTCAGTTTTATGGTAAGAAAGCCAGCATTCAGCTATGTCGATTGCAATAATGCGCACAGAGTAAAGCGTCTTTCATTTAAAAAATTTCAAGAATAAAATGCAGCAAACATTTTTGCTACAAACATTTAAGAACTTTTTTGCTATACTCATAGTTAACTATGTATTTTGGGCTTTAATTCTCTTATATAAAGGGTTTCTAGGATTTTAACCTTTTGCTTATTTTGGTGTAATATAGATGTATTTTCTATTAATATCTGTCTAAAATATGAATGTGGACATGTGTTCCTTCAAATTCTGTAAGATTGAACTCTGCTCATCTAAGTGAAATGTGAGCCTTCTTGACACCATCATTGTTGTAAAACCAAAAAACCTATTAACATTTTTATCAGAGATGCAATCTGCCAAATGACGTCTAAATTGATAAGCAATGTTGACGTTTTGTCAGATGCTAGTTGATGGAGAAGAATTGTTTTTGACAACTAGATTGACTGTATTAAATTTAGTATGCAACCAACTTCACTTTTTTTACTCAGCATCCTCCATTGCATTATTGTTTGAGTCTTTTTAGAATTTTTTTCTCCTGCTTTTGATTATGGTATAGTAAGTTGATATGTTTAAAGTTATTTGATAGGTATTGTATTTATTTTTATTTACATTTATATTTCTAATAGCCTGTCTAATTTGTTCAACAAAGTAATTAGGAAAGTCATTATTAATGAGGGTTTGTTTAATATTTTTTTAATTCAGTGTAGAAAATCATTTTTGTTGAAGAATTTAATTTTGAATTATTAAGTTTCATATAATAGCTATTTTGTAATAAATAGAACATTCACTTTTATAATTAAGAGGGTACATGTTTTTGTTAGTTGTTTTTTTTTTATATACAGAGGTAGTAAATGTATTATTATTACTGTCTATCAATACTGCAAGAAATGGGATTTTTTGTCCTTGTTAAGGTCATTCATGAACTTAAGTACAGTGTTTTTTTTGTTTTAAGTTTTTGGTAATTCATGTATTTCATTTATGTCTTTGACTAAAATAAGAATGCCATCTACTTAGGTAAATGGAGGGTTTTTTTTTGTGGTATTAAGTACGTTATTTTCTATGCTAATCATGTAGAAATTGCTAAATGTTGGCCCATGAATTAAACCCATAGAGACACCATCACATTGTATGTATGTTATTTTGCTGGACATATATATATGAGAGAGAGTCATTCCATGTCACATCAACAAGTGTCTGACCATCACCAAGTGTCTGACCATCACCGACAGATTTTTTTTCAAATTTGGTAAACTTATAGAACTACATGATAGAAATTGAATGTTACCTCTACATCTCTATGTCAAAGTCACATGACATCACAAATGTATATAATGTGACTTGAGAATTATTCTAGTGGAAGCCTTGTGCATCATCCTTCAAAATAAATGAAAATTCTCAGCAAAATCTGCAATAATTATGATTTCACCATTCCATCAAAGAACGTTTCTCAGAACAAAATTTTTATTGTTCTTTGGCAATGAAATCATGCTTATTTTTAAGTTTTGAAGGCCTACACAAAAAGTTTCAATAAATTCTTCTGTAGATTATGATACAGTTTGCAGTGTGGTTGTAACAGTTTATAGCCACTGCTTGTATATAAAATTTTAAATTTAATCATTAAATTTTTATTTAAAATTTTTTTTATATATAAAAAAAAAAATCCCCCATCAGATGGCTAGAAGTTGAGCAGTCACCCAAGTAGCAGTTTGAGTTTGTTTCATTGCATGTAACAGCAGCTATGCATTGGTGGCAATCTTTGAAATGATATTGTTCAACCTGAGTCAGTAAACAAAGATGAACCCCAACAATCACCATTCATATTTTGATGTATTGTACAAACATAGTGTGTTCCAGCACCACCTGAGCTCAGCAAATGTTAAAAAAACTATTTTCATTTGGATTTTTGATTTAAATAATTGGTTTAAGGTTACAGAGTACAAGATACTTTTGTTCATGAAATCTTCTACCATTCTTTAAGATTTTGTCTTATTGCAATTTTTCCAAGCATAATTCTGCTAACTTCTTCACTTTTTCTGTAATTTGTAGAGATAATATTCCTTGTTCATTTACAAGTTTTTTGGCTTGCCATGTATGCTGTGGTGCCAAATTCCATTTGAATTCTTTGGATACTCCAGCTTTTTGGAAGTATTGTCAAAATTTTTACTTTTTGGGACCTCTTTTCACAAGCTGCAAACTTTTCTTTAATTGTGTAATAATTTCACTTTCATCAGATCTTTTGTACTCTTCTATGCTGGTAGATTCTTGAAGAGAAATTTTAGCTTTAACTAGCAGTAGAGCCTGGTGTTGCTCGGGGATGTAACAGTAAGAGATAGATCAAGTATCGACCATCATAAAGACTGAAAAATAAAATTGACAAAGATTATTGTTTAAGGTTGATGGACATGCATGTCTTAATTAGTTTTTTGTTTTGTTTTTTTTTTTACGAATTGGTCAAACTCAAACAAAAACATTGTTTATAATCGTTATGGGTCTACCGATTGAATAGAATTTTATTATAAACAATTGTCTTGTAAATGGAATTTTTAAAGCATTCTGAATGTAAAAATAAAGAAAAAAGTGTACAAGACAATAAGAAACACTACCTGCCAAAAAAAAGTGAAGTTTTGTCGAAATCGGTTGAAAAGTGTAGGAAATCCGATCCCATATATAAACGAACACACACACACACACAACCTGGGTTTTATAAGTATAACTCGATATGAGTTGTCCCCCTTTCATTCTCGCGATGCCTCTTAATCATGTTTTCAAATTGATTTCGTGCAAAAACAATTGTGTTTTTCCAATTTTTGGCACTGTCAGAACCACCGCAAGGTAATTTTATGTAGTCCTGTGAAGTTTTGTTGAATTCAGTTGAAAAATGCAGGAAATCCGATCCAATATATAAACGTACAGACACACACACACACACACACACATCCTGGGTTTTATAATAAGTATGATTTTAATTTTCTTTTATACTGCTCCTTAAATTTTTCCTACTTTATATTCCTTGTAAGTATAAGTTTTTTACATTTGATTGGTGATTCACCAATCACTGACAGTTGCTCATTAATAAGTTGCAATTCATTTTTACTATCTACAAAAATGCTAGAAGGCTGTGTCTATTCTTCAGGTGATGTTGAAGTACTTTCAGAAAAATTTGGGTAATGCTGTTAATTTTATTTGACAAAGGGTTTGCTTGTTAATGGTAAGAATCTCTTTTGGAATAGCCATTTAAATGTATCACCTTTTCACATCAAAACTTAATTTATTACATGTATATGAAAAAAAAAAAAACCCTGAAAATTTGATTGTTTTGTGCATTTAATGTACCATGTTAACAAAACTTTATTAGCCATTAACATCAATTGTTACTTATTTTCATATTATTTTCTGTTATCTTAACATTAATTCATGACATATTTTTAAATATTTATTTTCCTTAAGTCACTTTTGCATGCAAAAATCTATTATATAATAAAAATGAAAATATATATATAAATAATATACAGTGATACTTTGAGATATGAGTAGCTTAACATATGAGTTTTTTGAGATGTGAGTGGTAGATCAGGCCATTTTTTGACTGACATGCGAGTTAATTTCTGAGATACGTAAAATATGGTAAAGCATCAGTACAACGAGCTTCTCGTTCTTTCTTGTGTGTTACCTGTACAGTAAAAATGTATCTCGTTTGTTGTCCATGTTTGTGTATCATTTTTAGTTTCTAATTACATTACAGTGATTTTTTTTTTTTTTTTTTTTTTTTTTCTTGTGTACCATTTATGAGGGCCAAGAACGTGAGTCTAAAGAACAGTGGTGAGAAGAAGAGACTGATGCCAATAAAAGTAAAGCAAGAAATAATAAAAGAAATATGAAAGTGGTTCATGAGTGATTGAATAGGCAAGGCTGTACTAGCGCACAGTATATCTACAATTTGGATCACCCTTAAACAAAAGGGACACTACAAAAAATGCAACAGCAACAAAAGGAACTAAAATTCTGTCCAAGTTAAGGACAAATATCCATGAAGAAATGGAGAAACTTCTGCTAGTGTGGGTGAAGGAGAAAGTGTTCACAGGAGATACATTGACGGAGACTGCGATATGTGAAAATGGGTATGTTATTTCTATGAAGGAGAAAGTACCGTCAACATCAAACGAGGCAGCAGAAGATTCCTTTAAGGCGAGTCATGGCAAGTTTGAAAATTTCAAGAAAAGAACCGACATCCACTTGGTGGTGCGGCATGGTGAAGCTGCAAGTGTAACTGTTAAAGCAATTGAGTTCATCACATGTTTTACTGCACTTGTTGCAAACGAAGAGTACATCCCCAACAGCTGTTCAACTGTGATGAAACAGGCTTGTTTTAGAAGAAAATACCATGGAGAACTTTCATCACCACAGCAGTGAAGGTGCCGGCAAGCCATAAACCTATGAAGGACTGTCTGACCCTTGCATTGTGTGCAAATGTTAGTGGTGACAGTAAAATAAAGCCACTGCTAGTGTATCATTATGATAATACTTGATGCACAAGATTTTTAAAGAAAAACTGCAGGTTACGTGGTGCTTCAATCATAGGGCCAGAGTTACATGGCAGATTTTTGCTGAATGGGTAAATATTGTCTTTGATCCTGCAGTGAAGTATTTTAAAAAATAAACTCCGACTGAAAGCATTTACGAGTCCTTGATAATACTCCAGCCCACCCAAATGGTCTTCAAGATGACATTCTCATTGAATTCAAGTTGCTAAAAGTCCTCTACATTCCACCCAACAGGACCTCAATCTTACAACCTATGGGTCATCAGGCCATTTCTAACTTTATAAAACTTTAAACAATGCACTTTTGTTCTGTCACTGCATTTTGAGGTTACAGAAAATACCAGTTTTACCCTTTGAGAGTTTTTGGAAAAAAAGTCATTTTAATATCATGACATATGCTTGAACATTATTGACTTGTCATGGCAAGAGGTTACAAGAACCTTGAACTCTACATGGAAAAAGTTATGGCCCAATGCTGTTGCACCCAGGGACTTTGAAGGATTTGAACTCGCACCCAAACCAGAGGCAGAAATGGTGGAGGAGATTGTGTCCCTTGGAAAGCCAATGGGTCCAGGGGTAGATTAGGGTGATATAAACAAGTTCATTGAGTAACATGTGGAGGGACTTTCAAATGAAGAGGTTGAAGGAGCTACAGAAGATACAGTATACAAAGGTTCTACAAGAGATCAGTAGTGAGGTAGAGGAAGTGATTTCTACAAGTGAAATTAAAGAAATGCTGGTAATGTGGGAGAAGCTTTCCAGTTTATTGAAAAGAAACAGCCAGAAAAAGCTTCAACTGGTCGTGCTGCAGCACTTTATAATGACACTTGTTTGTTGTATGTCTCTAACATTTTAAGAAGCCGGCAAAAGCAAACCTCTTTAGCAAACATTCTTATTCAAAATATCTGCAAGTGAAAGTGCTGAAAGTCCAGCCAAAATGGCAAAAACAAGTGATGATTAAATGAGAAATTTATACAATGCATAATGTTAGGTTTAGTTAAAGAAAGTGCAATTTTAGTTCATTTAATGTTAAGTGAAGTTTCTGTTTACATGTCTACAGTCTGCATCACCTCCTCCCTCCCTTCTCCTCTGACATTTATCTCTGTTAACTGCATACGTCTGTCTCTGAGGTAAGAATACAGTATGAAATAACACATTTTTTCTTTTATTTCATACTTATATTAAGTACCAAAAAAGTATACATATGTCTTTTAATTAATTTCTCCAATGACACCTAACTACATCCTATTTTCTGCATCTGAACCCCAGTACTGGCTTTGTACTATTTTCACATCATCTTAATTTTGAACTATGTAGCAGTATACCTATGATGTTAAAAAATACAATAAGCTATATCTTACGAGTTGGGTAACCAACAAAATTTAAGTTGCACACCAAATGTAGGTACACACACATATATATATATATGAGTTTGTAATCCTAGGTTTCACAGTCTTTCGATCCTCAGACAAAGTTTGGCTGATGATCACAAAAACTTGAAAACTAATGTTACAAACTCGCATACATACAACTGTTAGCTCTGTCACTGATATTGTATGCTTTCCAATAAGTACCACACACACACACACACATATATATTGTTAATTGTAAGGAATTTAAAAATTCAGCCTCAGCGTTGTGACCACATGCTCCCAAAAAATTTCTTACAATTAACAATAACACATTTCTAAAAACATATTTCGGATTACATCTATTCATTCCCTGTCCTGTTACTACCAGGAAGTAAAAAACAAATCTATTTCCATACCTGATGATGTCTGTAGGAACAGATGAAAGCTTGTAAAAAAAAAAATAAAAATAAAAAAAGACCTTATGCAACTGGAATTTATAAACAGGGATCATAACATTCATCTACAGGTTCAGGGTTAATGTACTTTATTAAATTTGTTTGCAAAGATATATTCTCAGCATTTATATCAACTTCTATATCTGTTTTTTGTATGAATGATTCATATAATATATATATATATATATATATATATATGAAAATATTCAAAATGGCTGGTTGTACAAATAATTTTGTTATTGACTGTATATATGCTTGAACCTGCATACAGAAGCTCACAGAAATGTCTAATCAAACTTACATTTATATCTCATCACCATCTCTAACAATAACTTCTAGTATCTGGTGTGTGAATGTAGCTTTTTTTTTTTTTCAATTTAAACATTCAGTTAATTTTTTCGCATAATACATCACTAGATTTTACTCTAAAAATGAAAGCAATAAAATATTTAGTTTAGACAATCTATCTTTAAAAGCTGATCTATATCATGAAGTGCTGCTATTCTTTCCCCTTTTTTTTTTTTTTTGTTATTGGTCCATGTAGTTAATGCAATCTAGTTTTATTGCCATCCATGTTATTGTGAAGTCAGGAGATTAGGCATTATTATGACTGGGTGAAATATTCATTTTTAGCACCTTTTAGATAGTTTACTCTCTAGTTCACTATCTAATAAACATTGTTAAATTTGAGAAGATTTTTTGTGGAATCATTTATTTTGTCTTATCACATGGACAGTTCATTACCTTAAATTTTCTGATGCAATGTCTGCAGAATATCAAAACTAATTCTCTTGCTGATCGAGATCTGAGCAGATTATAAAATATATTATGACAACAAAAGTAACAAACATTAGTAGAATAGGTTAAAAGCAATAAAGATGACTATCTTGCATCAATAAATAACTAATATCCTATGAAAACCATTTCTTAATTAAATAATTGATTTTCATAAGGGATAAGTTTAACATCTCCCATAAAAATGAATTTCATTGGATAAATTATTTTATTTAGAACATAAATTGTTCTGGAACTTCTTAGATTCATTAGATTAATTAATCTGACCTAATATGGTGTTTTCTAAGTATTTACAAGTAAATTTATTGTTAGGTAAGCTTTTGTATTAATATATGGTAGGGTGATTTCAATATAATCTCTTTTCTTACTAAATTATTATTGAAAGAATACTTAAGTTATAAGACTGAAAATCAAACATTCAAAATTGTTTTATTCCACTAAAGTAGTTTTGGTTATTGTGAAACAAAATCCCCTTTTCTGATTATTGGCAAAACATGTCAAGGTAAAACAACTTTCCAAATTGTCTTGTATATCTCATATTCTGTCAGATTTGAATGTAAGTTAATTTTGTTTTTATTTTTTATTATAAATCTTGACTTGGTAAACTTTCAAAGTTCTTTCAAACAGGATTGTTTTAAGGATGGCATATGCCATTGGAATCTCTTGCCTGTCACAGTCTACTTCTTAGGGAATTTTTCTGCCATTTTTTTTACAACTTGATGGATAAAGATGTTGATATTTTTTGTTATGACCATTTGGTACTTGGCATTGTGAAGTTCAGTGCTTTGTTATATTATTAGTAGACACTTATTTTAGGTAACAAACCTCTTAACACAAAATAGACAATTTAATTTTTTTCTTTTAATGTCTCATCGAATTCAAATTTATCATTAGTAACAATTTTCTTACTTTAGCACTAAGGTAACTCTTGGAAAATTTTGTCTAAAGTGTTATTGCTTTCATTGCTGTTGTTATTAAGTGATTTCAATAATAAAAGGTTTTTTTTTTTTTTTTTGTTGCTTCTTTTATTCTGTAGTTTTGCTTTCATTTTGGGGGGGGGAGGGGGGTAGCCTGTTGTTAGGTTATTTGTTTTTCTTTATTGCTTTACCTTTACAATCCTTAAAATATGTAATTTCGGGTATTAACCAAATATCAGAAAATATCACTTTCAGATTCAGTGGCTCATTATTGATAAGCAATGAAAACTACACTTTCTATTTACATTATTTACATTCTGACTAATGTCCTCCTCACTTTATATTATCGCAGTGTTTCAGCCATTGTGCACTCTGGCCTTCATCAGTTGCTTATTGATCCAGGTAATCTTCAGGGAATTTCAAACTGAACCTTTTATTTAATCTATAGTGGTTTATTGTTCTTATTTTACTGACCATATATAATTCTTCTTATAACTGCTCAGTTAATGTTCACCTAGTTTCCACTGAATCTAAGTCTGTACTGTCCATCCCAGTGGATAAAGACATTGGTTAGTTCCAGTGACTAGATCCAAAGAGTTGTGAGTTCAATACCAGGCCACAGCAGTGGTGAACCAAACTTGGAGATTTGAGTTAAAGGGAAATAACTGAGATATCCAGTAGAGGCATGGAACTGGAACAATCTACCCTGGTGGATGAAATAAAGGGTTGTATTCGAAATTCCAGTCATCTGAAGAAGGCCATTGTGAATATGGCAATGAAGATGGGAGTAACAGTCTGAATAATGTAAATAATCATAATACCCCATCTCATATATATATATATATATATATATATAAAATAGTCAGTTACAGATATAAAAATTATTTCAACATTCAATTAAAAAAAAAGGAAGACTAATTGCCCACTTTCATTATTTCTGTGCTTATAAAATCTATAACAATTTAAAAATTGTCAAACAAGTGTGCTTATATCTTCTCTGTACATTTCTATTATAAGTTGTTCTCCATTTCAATTTACAAAGACCTGAATCCATCCATCATTTTGAAAATGGTACTTCTTGACAGATAACATTACTTCAAATATCTGTTTTGGGAATAGCCAGATGGTCTCTGTGAATTTAGTGAAACCTGTTTGTAAATATTGTCAGAGATTAAAGAATGTTTGTAGAAAGTCTATTCTTATTTTTGTGAATATAAGCCTAGAAGACCACATGAAATCCATAAAGATTTTGCAATGTCTTTATATATTCAAATAGAATAACCAATGTGTAAATCTATTTAATCTTTGTAGTGACATTGAAAAGTAGCCTAGAACATCAAGAAAGAGAAAAAAGCAAAATGGTTCCAGTTTTGGCAACCAATACTTTGAACCACAACTGAATTCTTGTCTTATTATACAATCTGTCTCTGTGAACAATCCTGATCAAACTCTAACAATTTGAATCTCTATTGTTGCCTTTTTGAATAAAAAAGCTAAAGTGTTCAAACTTTCAGCAAATTGATATATTAATGAGATTAATAAAACATTTGAAATGTCTTGTCTACCTTTTATATCCTGTTAATTATCAGATTTGTTTTCCATCTAAAAATTAAGAAACTGTAATATCAGCTATCCTTTATCATTTTCCCAGATAACTTCTATAGTGTCAGCTGAAGCAACAAGTAGTTATTCTTGCTATTTGCTATTTAAAGAAGAAACAATTAGGCAGATTTTATTTCAATGTCAAATGGAGCAAGGAATTTTATCCTGTAACCAATTGCAACATCAGTATCAAGTGAGATGGAGAGTAGATGATATACTAAAATAAAGAGGTAACTCGTTATAACTGTTGGTATTTAAACTTAGCTATTTTCAAAAATAGTCAAAACTTGTTAAAGAACAATAATTTTTTCATGTCAGGTCTTACATGTCATAAATATACAAAAGACACTGAGAAATTCTTTCAATTTCTCAATATTTAATATTTAACTCAAGCAAATTGTGTAATTTTATATATACCTACAATTATGCACACTAGCATACATTTTTATATACACACACACACACACACACCCACTCTCTGAAATATTCTTCCATGTATATATGGAAATAATTATATCATGATATAAACATGTATGCGAGTATGTAAACTGGTTCTAAAAAGTTCTCGGCCCAGCTAAAGGGATTCAAAAAAAATTTCTGATGTTTGGTCAAGTTTTGGGAGACCTTTTCAGTGCCACAGTCTACATATGAGTAAACACAAATGCATAAATTATATAACACACTCGAGGACGATATATGCAGAAATTGTGTGTCTGCATTCATACGCTTCTTTCTCTGTATTATGAATGGATGAAGATCTATGGTATCTTGAAGACTTGTGCCAGGTATTTTACTTTGTCTGCTCTTGAGTTTCTGATACCATTTAACCAGGTGGAAAACAAGAAAGCCAATCAAAGTGCCAAACTTCTTTCCAAAGTCATAAACACTGGACCTTGTCCAGAGGTGTTATGGCTTCTCTTAATGCAAAGCACAATCAGCCAGACTTTATGAGCTAGGGTGTGTCTGACTCCGATTAGGACGAAATGGGAAGTGTTTTGTTTTTATTTGCTCAACTTTTTTCTTTTTTTTTTCCCTTTCTTACCACTTTTTTCATTTTCTTTCTTTACTTTCATTTTACTTTCTCCATGTCAATTTTATATTTCTTCTACGTTTATCTCCCCCTCTCTCTCTTTATTCTACTATTTTCTTTTTTCTTGTCCTTTTGTGCTCTCTTCCATCGCTTTTTGCTCTAGTTGGAATTCTTTCTTCATTCTCTTTAACTTTCATTCTTATAGTCTCTGTCACATGTCCATTTACTTTTTTTTATCATCTACTTTATATTTTGCAAAAAGGACAATAAAAAAAAGTTAAGTCTACTTAAATCGACTATTTTTTTCTTTTCTTTTTCTCTCTGTACAAACTCTGATGAGTTAGCACTAACTCCTATCAGTTTCCCTTTCTGTTTCTTCCTAACATTTTTTGTTTTTAACAGAGCCCAAAGCAAGGACAAGACAATCTCAATGCTGACTCAATAAAAAGAAATAAAAGAAGTTGGTTCAGATTTTGGCACACTACTTTCCATTGGTCGATCTTGTTGGCTGTTTTTATTGCTATTAGCAGTGCCTTACTGATTTGTTACTATTTGATGTGTATAACTGAGACTGGGAAGGACAGTGACTGAGAGAATGAGCCATTGACTAAAGGATGCATCAACAGTTTGGACAAGATGCTAATAAAGTGTATCTATGTGGGTGGCTCTATCTCTCTCTCTCTATCTTATACAACTTCTCTCTCACTATCTGAACAGAAAAAAAGAGATCAATATAGATGAAAACACAGTGATCATAGCTTTTAGCTGGAAGAAGTTGTCAAAACAGTAACAGATTAATTCAGTGCTTTTTTAAAATATTTTTCTGGGCTAATGCTTCTGTTTCACTAGACTTTTAACATCCAAACATAATTGGAAACTTTGGTTTTCAAACTTTGTGAAGAAAAATTGCTTACTTTTCCCATTAGGCGTATTTGAACTGTGTAACATGACACTACTTCAGATGTTTTATTTAAGGATTTTTATATATATTATCAGTAGGAAGTTATTTTTCGGTTATGCAATTTTCTACTATTTTATATATATATATATATATATCATATCATATTATATATATATATATATATATATATATATATTATTTATATATATATATATATATATATATATATATATTAGTTGCTCAAAAAATTCCAAGCTTGACTCAGAATTAGTTGGAGAAACAGGACAGTTTTTCACTATTTTTCAAGATACTCTTCCTTGACATCAATGGTCCAACATTGCTTAAGCATTGCAGTCCCATCATAAAAGAAGATGGCCTCCCAGTCCTCCAAAACCTCCTCCACAGCATATATTATCGCAATATTATTTCCAAAATGGTGACCATACAGGTGGGATTTGAGAGTAGGATACAGGAAAAAGTCAGATGGTTGCTAAGTTTTATGAGTAAGGGTGATGGGGAATCAATTTAAAGCCACAGTTGGCTGCTTCAGCTACTGCAACATGAGCAGTGTGAACAGGCACATTATCCTGGAACAAGACCACACCTGCCCTCAACTTCCTTCTGCGTTTTGACTTGATTGCTTCTTTCCGTTGTCTTCATTGTGATGCATAGTACTGTCCATTAATAGTTTCCCTTTTCCAGGTAGTCTATCATGATTACATTATCAGTATCCAAAAAAACAGAAGCCATCACATTGCCAGCAAACGTTACCTGCTTAATTTCCTTGAAAGTGAAGAACCAAAGTTTTTCCACTGTTTGTTTTGAATCTTTGATCCAGGTTTGAAGTGCTGAACCCAAGTTTCATCTTGATCAACTAATCTCCAGTGTAAATTCTCATGATCAGCTTGGAAACAAGCCAGAAGTGTCCTGGAAATGTCAACCCTTCTCAGCTTATGGTCTGGTGTCAGCATTCTTGGGACCCATCTTGCAGACAGCTTGCTCATTCCCAATACCTCAGTTAAAACAGTATCGAGCAAACCAGAGCTAATGCCTATGGACTTAGCTAGTTGCTGGATAGTAAAATGTCTGTCATCCAAAACCATAAGATGAATGGCATCTACTTGTTCATCAGTGGTTGAAGTTTTGGGATAACCTGACAGAGGGTCATCTGTTGCCATCCCACTTGAATTCTGTGGCCCATTTCTTCACAGTTGCATAGGATGGAGAGTCTTCAATAAGTGTCTCTACCATGTCCTTATGGATTTCCTTGGTTGTCATACTTTTCTTTTGTAGCTGTTATCACTGCTCAGCCCTCTGTTTTGTCCAATTTTAAATTTGTTGCACACCTCTCACCCTTGTATGGGCCTTACTTGCATAGGGATTAAAGCAGAAATTTGAATTATTTTTTATAGTTTTATATTCTTTCTAGTTGAGGCTTAGAACTTTTTGAACAACTCTTGTGTAATATATATATATATATATATATATATATATAATGTGTGTATGTATGTTTAGTAGGCCAATTAAGGAAATTCACAAGATAAAAGACAATAAAGATAATATTTATTGTATATTATTAGGCTTTTAGAACAAATATTAAAAATTAAAATTTTTAGACACACCTTTGCCTTTTCTCAATGAGAAATAAGATGTGGTGGGAGGTCATGTGTTATATTACTGATGAAATCTAGTTTTGGGCAAGTTGTTTACCATGATTAGGGTTGTGGATGGCTGTAGATTGCTTTTTATGGAAACTGTATTCACTGAGCATGCCTAAAGACCTGTTTAAACCTAGAATGTGTGAGTTTATCTTAAAATGTATTTTAACTCAGACTTTTGTTGTTCTTATTGGTATTTAAATAAAGATGCTAAAAGGACTCATCTAATGTTATCAATACTATGGTCTAGTTATTTGAAATGTGTAACTACAGTGAGATTGATGTTACCATTGATAGTTTTCTTAAACCAAAGATGGAATTCCATATCTATTTCACTGATATAATTTCCTGTTTTGCATTTGCTGCAAAAAAGTAACTTTTTTACTAAAATATATATACTTGGATTGCTATACACATGCATTTGTAATGAAATTTCTGGGATAATATAATAGCTAAATTGTTTAGATAAATCATTTAATTATGTCCAGCAAAGGAAATTTAAGTTTAATTTTTTTGGTGGGGGGTGCATAAAAGTGAAATGGCTCTTATAGTCAAAACTCCCAAATTTGAAATTTCTATAGAAATTATCCTTTATTCATTAAACTGAGTTTTTGAAAATGCTTTAAAAATCCTTTTGTTATCACTTTACATATTTTGTATTTGTGGTTAGCAAATTTCAAGATTCACATCCCCCTTCCTACCAAAAAAGTTTCAAAGAAATCATTTCCTCATTTTGGAAGTTAATGAACTATATCAACTTGTGAAAGTTTTATAACAAATTATTGCAAATAAAAAAAATCTGTGTAATGAAAATGTTTACAATCGAAGAAAAGTTCTGTCATGATTATAGTAATTATTCATTTTGATTTGAAAAAAAATAACTTTAAAGAACTTAACAAAAGACAATAGTTAGTGATAAACATTCAACTTTCTGACCATTCTGTAATCACCTCTATGACATGCAATATATTTTTTTTTGTTTGTTGTCATTTTGAAAGGACAGCACAGATTTTATGACCTTATTAAGATTCATAATTAGTAAAAAAAAAATAATCATTAATGGATCCATCAGAAGTCAAGTAACTGACAAGTAATTTGACAGTAAAGTTAATGTATTTTAGTTGAAGCATAGTATAACTTTTTTTTTTTTTTTTTTTTTCAATATTCCCCCTGGTTATTTCTTCTATAAGGGAAATAAAAACTTTGTGTACTCCATCATGCTCAGCAGATATGAAATATTTCTGTACCCCTGAGTAGCAATGCAACTAGTGAATGTTTTGTGGACATATTGGTTAAGTATGAACAAGCTTATTGATGTGGATTCTCTACAATAATCAAATGAAAAAGATGGACGAGATTTTTCTTTTTCTCTTACATTGATTTTACTTTCATCTTAGAAAAGGTATATATGGTTCTTTGTGTAATGAATGTTTTTATACTTTTTTTACATATATATATATATATATTTCATAATATTCAGAATGGTTTTCTAATAAAGATTTTGCCCCATATTTCCAGAATCAGTTGAATTTATTCAAGTCCTTAATCATCTGTAGATCTCTTACTCAACCAAATGTATCATTGGTTCCCACTCTTTTAGTAGTTAAATGTTAATTAAGTTTCAATGATTAACAATGTGAGTGCATAGACATTTCATAATTGTTTTTCTTTACTAGTGAAAAGAAGGATTTTGATAGATTTTCAAGAGTTTGGATTCAATAATTTTTATTTCACTGTTGATGCAATCTAAGAAAGGTAATATTCATGCCTTCAATCATTGTAAAATACTTTTGAACAAATTCATTACTTAAAATGACTTCTGTTAAGAGTTAAAGGAGAGGAGGTATGTCTTTTGCATTTGTTGGAGTAAAGATCCAATTATGATGTAAGGTGTGGTCTAAAGTCTCCAAGGAAAGATGATTCCATCTGTCTATTCAGTTACTAGATTTAAGAATACTGGTAACTTTTTGCACATTTAATATATTTATGTAGAAACATATTGCCTTTGAACAGCAATGGATTTATTATTCATTAGAACAGGATAATTATCCCACAAATATAAGTATTTTTGTTATGAACCCTGAAAAATGATTTGTAATTGTGTGCATCTATCTATATATATATATATATATATATATATATATAATGTGTGTGTGTGTGTCTTGTTATAACATTTTTCTTTTTCTTAAATGAAATTAATTATTGATTGTAGCTACATTAGTTCTTAAAAATGTATACTTGATCATTTTTAGTTAACTTAGAAATGTCATATGGCAAGGATTGAAGATTACCAAAGAGTAAGTGAAATATAAAATATTAAATGAAACTTTTATTTCCTGTCAACAGTTTGTCAATCAAGATAAATAAGATCTTTTCTTGGATTTGAAAACTAGTCATTGTTCTTCAGTCAAACCTTTCCTTTAACTAACATTTAATTTATACAATACTAGCACTGATGGTATTTACCTAACCTTCCCTCCCCACTGATGGTATGAAGTGTTACAGAATAAGTTTAATGTGAAATACTTGTACTTACAGGCCAAGGATCCAGTATCATAAAGGCAAAGTCACTTGCCTTTTTCCTGTTGTACTGCTTAGTGATTTCTTTGAGAGATTTGAATTTACCATAAATTAGCATTACAGTAATTTCTGTAATGAAAACAGTTTGACATGCTTAAACATTTTATATAAAACATCTAAGCATCATAGTGCAATAATGACAGTATATAGTAATCACTGTTTCAGATTCATTTTTAATAGTAAAATGTTTGCATTTTCTTTAAACACAAATTCAAACTCATTAAGAAAAAAAAATAATTTAGGAACAAAACCTAATTTTTTTTTTTTTTTTTTTTTTTTTCAGAAATGAAAATTTACATTTATTAGATTTTCAAAATATGTTATTAAAATGCCAACATTGCCTACTTTCATTTACTTCCAAATGATAATCTCAAGGTGAAGTTCCTTACCACTTTCAGGAATGAAAATTGCTTTAAGCAATTTATTTAGAAAAGCTATGAACAAAATATTCCTTTATCATAAAGACTACAAAAGACCAGTAGATGTAAATTAGCTATCTCCATTAAATAAAAACTTAATTTGCACAAGATGTTACAATTTTGCTACAGTACTAGATTGGTGGTTAGATCTCATCATTTTACAGTTGAAATTGACAGATGTAACATTATGCTAACAGTTTCTTTCCTTACATTTATAATTTGTGATACTCTCATTCACCTTTTTACTTTCCTGTCAATTACGATCATCAAAAATTAAAAGGCATTATCAATCATCCTTTTCTGTCTCCTTGAATCTTCCTTTATTGTCCCTCTGTTTTTTCTAGATTCTTTCACTCTCAGCTAGGGATCCCAATATCTGCGAGGGGGGGGGGAGCTCAAAGTGGATTCATACTTTTCTGAAGAGCATTTGTGCTTTAGTGATTGTAACAAGCCCAGCTGAAATTTGAACTCACCTCTCTGATTTCTCATTTTGAGCCATTATCCATGACACTATTTTTGAAAGGACAGAATCATATTTATTTTGCAAATTAGTTTAAATGATCCTGGAGTATCCTGCTCAAGTGGAATCCACTATATATGTATATCTGCATAAGGATAAGATTAAAATAATCTAATTTCTCCAGTAATATATTTGTATTAATCTGTTTCACCTTCTCACTGCCATTTCTTTGTCCTTGAACCTTACAGCTGGTTTGTTGAAACATGTTCTTCACTGTCTTTAATCCTTGATTTTCCCAAAGAAAAAAATCTAGCTTTTTTCATGTGTCAATTATGCAGATTTTTCAAGCTCATCTATAGGCATTTAATCAGTCTTAATGCACTAGGTAATTTACATGTATGGCACATGCAATTTTGTGTCTCTTTCATCCAGGAGGTGGGCCATGACCATTACATCCCCCCTCGGATCTCATGATCACATAGATATCAGCCCCTCCTGTGTCTTGCTTCTGTGAAGTGTTGGTACAACCAGTTGCCTCTTTAACCATTTCTGCTACAACCTGCTGACCCTCTTTACCATCACCCCCACTTGATTGATCAGAGTTATCAATCGGTTGTCTTCATCCACCATCTGTAGTCTGGACAAAGTTCAACAATTATTTTAAGACATTTTTATGTTTATACATTCTTTTTTATAGATACAAATATTAGGTTGGTGCAAAAATAATGACGTAATAATGTCATTTTTTGACGTATTTTTTAACGTCAAAAAACGACATTATTACGTCATTATTTTTGCACCAACCTAACATTTAAGTAAATGCTCTGTTTTTATAATAAACAGTATTAACAACATTTAATAAACACAAAAATTTTATAAACATAAAAATGTCTTAAAATAATTGTCGGACTTTGTCCATTTCATAATGTGTGACGTCATTTGTTTACATATGATATGCATTGAGCAGATATTAATGTACATGAGAAAATCATGGAAAATTGTAGTTTAAAAACAGTAAAATCGAACTTACTAACCAAAATGCTCCTCTGTGGCGAAATCGGTAAAAGCATATCAGGCTATATGATGGTTCCGTATAGGATACAGGTTTGATTCCTGTTGGAGGATGCATATTTTCTATGACAATTTCTCGGACCTTCAGGCCCATAAATGTTGTTAATACTGTTTATTAAAAGAAGTATAAACATAAAAATGTCTTAAAATAATTGTTGGACTTCCATTTCATAATATATTGTTATATTTGCATATGTATTATTTAAACTCCCTCCTATCAGATTTAAGTTAGAATCATTGTATTCCTACAAAGACCGCCCAATACTGTTCTAGTTATTTTTTTTTTTTTTGTTTTTTTCAAAATATTAAAATTTTAATTTATTTGCTTAGAACTTTCTCATCCACCCTTGTCTAATATTTTTCCTAATTTCTTTTTATACTCTCAAAATGATCTTTAACTCTCTCTGTGTAATTGATACAAATTCTGTATGAAGTAAAAAGAAAATCAATAGCTCCAGGTACAATTCTCTACCTGGGTACATCTTGCTAGATAAGGTGGTGGATGGGGAATAAATATTTAAACACTTAAAGAATATTTAATACACTTCCAATGGTTACATTTATAGGGACCCCAATTTTCCATTTAAAATTTTCTTTGATTCCATTACCAATTTTAGTAAATTCCGTTTTTTTCCATTTTTACTTTTGCAAAATTTAATTTTTCCCTTTTTATTTAATTAATTTATTTTTTAAAACTTTTGAAAAAATTAGATAAATTAAAACTTAAAAAACATAATTCAAAGTTTTATTTCATATGAAGAAATAGCAAGTGACTACATTTTTTAGCATGTTAAAAAAATTAATTTCCAAAAGTAAGTTCTATTTTTATTTAAAAGAATTCAGATTGATAATTATATGGTAGTCTGTAATATTAAAATCAACGAAAGAATCAACAGCAAATAACACAAAGTATATTAAAAACTTTGACTACAATTTTACAAAACAATAATTAAATCGTAAATCAATTTCTGTAACAAAATAAAAGCATTAATTCAAAATTTAAATAAAACTTACCACAAATTGAAATACTGCTCAAATTTAAAATTGAATATTTCCCAAATTATGAAATTAGCAATCATTAAATCTTTTCTTTAAATCACCATTGAAATACAGCATTGTAAGTTGCTTGATATTCTCAGGGGTTAGATTTTCATGTTGTTTATTCATTAGATGTTTATATTGAGAAAATGAACGTTCAACATCAACACTGGTAAAAGGCATCCATATGACCTTATTGGCAATCTGTTCCAGAAGAGGAAATCTGCTCTTATTTGCTTTCCAAAATGCTGGGATATTAAAAGGATTTGGTAAGTCATCTTTGTAATTTACATAAATTTGAAATTCTTCTATAAGGTCGGTAGAAGAATCTTGCAAGTCTTTAATAGCTGCAAAAATATCAATATCATGGCTTATACAGGGTAGCTGTCTAGGATCAAATAGATGAGCTGCCTTGTAAAAGTTATATACAGGGTGGGCCTCCAGGTATTTAATCAATTTAGAAAAAGATGTGCCGAACAAATCTTGAAAATTTGAGATAACTCTCTCCCACCCTGTGGTTTTTAGTTCAGACAAAAGACGATCAGTTTCAAGACCAAATGTTGATTTTCATATACCAGCATGTAAATATTGTTTCACATCCTCCATCATATTATAAACAACACATGCAATTGGAGACTTAGTTTCTTCTAAGCTTGTCAAAGTATTTATTAAGTGTGCAGTTTTCATTTATAAAATGCAGATTTAGGCACAAATTAAGGAAAGAGTCATGATGTAGTCAACCACCATCTACTAATTCAAGAATTCTATCTACTGCAAGGCCATGGTTCTTTTCTTGCTTAAACAATCCTTCATAAAATTGTATAAAGGATGAGTGATATCTGGCTGCATTAAACCAGGAATTCCATTTGGTTGCCACTGGTACAGGGGGTTATTTCACTCGTTCTTTGGGCAAATAATTTTCAAGCCATTTCAAATATAGTTTTTTTTCAACTCAGCTTTCTAGAAAGAGCTGACTTGATGAAAGTAGTGAGCTAGGTAACATTATCAAATGCTGGCCAATTTGAAAATACTTCACCAACAAGATTTAAAATATGTGCCAAGCATAATACATGGTAGCTGTTGTTAAAGATATTTAGATATTTAACAACACTTCTCTATGAGCTTTTTTGCAGTAGGCTGCCAAATCTGTTACAAAGGCAATATTTTCAAATTCAATATCCACATGAGTTCCAGCTTGGGTGCATGCTTGACTTACAGTTTGATGATTACATTCTGCTAGGGTTACAACATCAATAAGAAATGGCTCACCATGAATGCTTGTAATGATATTCAAAATGCTGTGGTCACAACAGTCAATTGTTTCATCTGTTATGATACTAATAGATTCATTGGCATGCTTGGCTTTCAAAGCAGCAAAGTGACAAGCAAACAATTTTGGAAGATGAAGTTCTCTAATACAATTGACACTTGGAATAGCTCCACCTTCCTTACAATGTTTTAATAAGAATGGTCTCATTTTATCAATTTTGTGAAGGGGAATGTCAGATAAAGTGCACATTTTTTTTTTAAATCAAGAGTAAAATCATCTCCTACCTCTTTACTCTTGAACAACGTTGTTACTGTCTTCTGTTTCACTTGAGACAACCCTTTTGAAAAATTTTTGTCGTATGAATTTTTGACTTAATATGGTCATTTGATTGTGTCAACCCTAAAAATATCAACACTATGGAGACAAAATTTGCAAAATAGCATATTATCTTCTGCATAAAAGTCATCAAGAAATTGTTCAACTCTGGCTTTAACACAAATTTTAGATACTGGGTTCATTTTTTTTCTTTTTGGTGCAGGTGCAATTTTTGAAGTTGAGGGTGATTCACAAAATTCAGCAATTTTGGCAAATTGTTAATTGTATTAGAAAACAAAATATGAAAAAATAATCAGGAAGGATTACTGTGTCAGCTTTACTGTCATTGGATGTTTAAAGAAAACTTTTCTATATTTATAAATTGTATGAGAGAAATGTAGCATTCAAATAACAAGTTATGAAATTAAACCAAAGAAATAGATTTTAAAAATTTATTGCTTTGATCTTGCTTCTCTTCCTTCTTTTGTTTTTTTAGGTTCAAACTATTGTCTATAATTCTCATTTCCACTTTATCAATGGGACCAGTCTCATTGAGTTGGAGTGGACGCTGAAACCAACTAGCAGAACTTTTATCTGCTTTGCTACATAAAGTTTTTTTTTTTTATTATTAAAAAATAAGATAAAATTTTATAGAATTTTTATATTCTTTTTTAGGTCTTAAGAGGAAAAATAACTACAAATATTTATAAAGAATAAATTTAAAGGAAATAACGTTATATTGTTTTATTTATTAAAATATTGAAGAAAACCTAAGAGACAGTTTTCTTTCAAGTATTATTTTTATATTTGAGAAAAAAAAAAAAGAAAGAATTTGAAAAATGATTGCATGAAAAAATACGTAATTCTGTTTCAGAACGATTCCGCAAAACTGGTGTCCCTACATTTATTTTAAATTTACAAAGACGACATAAATTAACAATTATTAAGAAAAATAACTATTCTCATACAGTGCAGAATATAAACAAAAGTATTCGGACATTGAAAACAAAATGTTATTAATGAAAGAATACAACTTTGGATATTGTGCAATCTTCCAGCAATATTTTACCAGGATATAGTGCTATTCTGGTCATTACTTTTTTCTAACAACTGTCATGGTCAAAGGAAAGGAGTACTCAACTAAACAAACGACATAATAAAGTAACATAATGAAGATTTGAGACAAAGGAATATTACAAAATTTGAAATATCCTTGTTAGTATCATTGGATTATTCTGAATTGGCACCACCAGTAACCTTCCTTGAACTGGCACTCTTTATCTATGAGCCACTTGAAAAATCTTAAGCAAACTTAACTTGGTAATTTGAATGGGATTAAGATGATTTCAGAGCAGCTAACATTTCAGCTTATGAAAAGTAATGAACTAGTCAAAATTTTGATGTAAACTACCTTTGTTGAAAAATAACATGATCTGTGAATCGTTCTTTTAACTTGTTTGCATTTAGAAAAACTTAATTTTTGTGAAGATTTTGATTGAATGAAATGAAAATTGAAATTTTTGACCACATTCAACTTGTATGGGAAGAAAAAATGGATGTGCCTATGATTTAAAAAAAATGATTAAAACAAAAAACATTTTCACAGTAAAGCATGCAGGTGAATGTATCGGGGGTTCAGAGATGTTTTCCTTTCAATGATAGGGGCAGAGACATTTTGTGGCTGAAGGCACCATGAATAGACTGATATATTGTAATATTGTTAATTTGTTCCCCGTGGTGCAATAGTTGGAGCTTGTAGAATCAGATTCCTATATTTTTTTTAAATCTTAAATTTTGTGCAAGTTAAACACATAGAGGCTCCCAACCAAATATAACAATTGATGTATTTTGATTGGTTGTAAAATATTAATTAGGTGTCGTCAACTACGTCCGAAGATACTGACCCAAATTTTGACCTCTAGTTGACGCCATAAAATGTAAACATGTTCATGAGCCTCACCAAGTGACCAAGAGAACTAATAAAAATGAAACTTTGACACGACTTGGTCAGTGGGCACTTAAAATATTGAACCAATTCACTTGACTTCATTGGAAATCAACATAGCAAAGGAGCCAAACTTTATCTTCAATACAACAACAAACCTTGTCAACCATTTCCAGGCTTAACACCCACTCCACAAAATATTCTATTCCACAGGAAGAATCCCTGGTTAATGAGCAATAACTCTATAACAATCAGTGAGTCAAGAACAATACTTTTTTCTATTTAATACAAAAACAAAAACAACTGTTTAATTTTCCTATAACAAATATAGCTAACTACACCTTCTCATTTTCACACATACAGTACAGTAACTCAAATTCTTTCAGTAACACACACCAAAAAACTCTATTGTGTTTATCAACTTTTGCACTATATATTATGTATTTGTTGTGTTTATAAAAAATATTTATTGTTGAACAAATTCATAATTTCTTCTACTTGATTATTTCTGTTGTTGCTGTCTTTGTTACATTTGATATTGTAAAAATTGTAGAGGGTCAGTTTTTATTTCTATTTATAACCAATACAAATTGGCTGACCCACTATAAGCTTGAAGAAGGTTAAATCTTTCAACAAGATAATAACTTGAAGCATAAAGTAACTCACAAATAGTTTACTCAGATGTTTCATTGGCCTAGTCAGTCTTCTAACTTGAATTCAATTAAAAATATATGGCAAAGATTGAATTTGTTGGAATGTTTCTACAAACATTGATTTGTAGTCATTTTCAAGGATTATGAAAAATGTTTCAAGTTGTAATTGCAAATAATCTCTGTGCAGCTAATATTAATATATTAAGTTACTGTGTGGCAGTGTCATCATGACAATGAAAAACTGTTCTGGAATATTTATTAAACCAGGAGAAAGTACAACAATAATTAAAAAAAAATATTTCATATATAATTGTTTTTTTTTAAATGTTAAAAAATACGCTAAAAGAAAATATCAACATTGAATTTAATTTGATTTATTTAAGATTAAACCTACAAGAAATGCAGCTGGTTTATAGTAAATGATCAAATACAGCCTCCTTATTTTGGAACCTGTCTATATAATGAGATATATCAGCAGTATACAGACTTCATATTAATACACTGTATTGTGATGATGCAATGCAGCTAGAGTTGTGGATGGGCTAACTGAATGAGTCTATCATTGTTCCATCATGTCATATACATGTTCAATGAGGTGACATGTTTGTAGATTGTGCTAGCCAGGGAAGTTGTCAAACATCTTGCCCAGTATGTTGAGTAGCATAGACATCATGTGGATGAGCATTATACTGTTTGAATAGCACATTACTTTCTTGCTTCTTGATTTTGTGCTGAAAAAGGTTTATTTTATTGTAATAGATAGTTAAAAACAAGAGGGGAGATCGGATATGCTTATCTTATTATCACACTGTTTGAAACTAATCTAAGTATTTTAAGGGTGCGGATGTCCTTTGAAATAAAAACCAGAAGTGGGTGACCATCAGTTTTCCATTATAATGCTTAATCAAAATAAATTATATAGAGAGCTTTAAAAAAAAATATTATTGATACTCCTTTATAACTTTTCTTCATAATTTATTTTTCAATTCTAAATTTCACAAATAGCTCTCTTTAGTCATTGCAATATCAAAGTTTCTAATTTTTGTGTTGATTAGTATTTTTCTCTTACCAATTCATATTTATATATTCAAATACCTCAAAGAAATTAATTCTCAAAATGAATTGTGCCTGAAAAGATTTTATATATAGCATTATAGTATACAAATGTCATACTATTCTACATATACTAGTGTACCTGTGCTGTTAAAAATTGATGGTAACTATTAGAAAGTTTTGACAGCGAGATGCAATGAGACAAACATTTTGAAACTTTGTTTTGTGATTCAATAAAGTAGATATAAAGAATTTTCAACTAAAATAGAAGCCAATAAACCATTTAATTAATATCATATAATTTCATGTTTTTAGACTTGAAATGGTATCTGTGATTCATTGATTATTGTTGGTATTATATAAATAACTTTTTGTTTAATATCTTTTCATGTTAAAAATTTGATGTATCTAATATAACAGAGAAACAGAAATATCTCTCAGAATAAAAAGATTAGCAACAGAACAAAAACGGTAATGATAACAAAGCCTATTTCAAGCCCAATTTGAAGCAAGACAATCACTTAATAAACAAAGTGCTTTATATGAAAGGCTTGAACAAATAGGACTGCAATCTAAGAAACATAGGAGAAAAGGAAGTGGTTAATTAAACAGTTCATTCTGTTTGGGAAGTAATTTTGTTTAAATGCAGATAAATATTTTATTTGTATAGATTACTAAAATGAATAAAGATAGTAATCACTCATAAATTTAGTAACTTAAGTTGATTTGCCTTCCTTTCCACTACAGATGGGACACGAAATATATAAATAAATACACATTGATAATTAATATATGGTTTGAGATATATAACCATATTTCAAGACCACACAGAAATTATAGCAGATGTGAATAAAATAAGCAGTATCAACAGGACAAATAGAAAGAACTCATTTTCAGCCTTGATGATATCTTTTATGTTTCTTATTTAGGCAATATGTTTTTCACTCATTCTAACATTGCTGGTTACCACATCTATCTTCTTTGTAATCTACACAGCAACTATTAATCATCATTCATGGGCTAATACCACTCACAGACTGTCACATGACCATCAGGACATTTGTAAATTTATCCTGTAAAAAGGGAAATAATCATCTTCTGCATCTTTACACAATCATTTTGTTGCTTTTTAGCTTGTATAATACAAGTTCTCAAAATTTAACAGAAATTATAGTTAAAGACTCAGCCAACCTGTTAAAAAGCAGCAACATATTTTTTAAGATATGGTTGTTGTAGAGTAGTGAATATATCACAAAGGATTGTAATTCGTTGCTCATTCCTATTAATGAATTGCAATTTGAAATGTGTTTATTGATTTTTCTAATAAAATCCAAACAACATGGGAAATTAAGGTAAAATTTTGTAAACTGACTTTTGAGATAAATCTCAAGAAAACTAAAACTAAAATGTGATTTTTATAGAATTTTAATTAATTTATAATATCTTATAGTTAAAGACTCATCTATAGGGTAAATAACAGGGTAAACTGGACTCTCTAGTCTTGAATGGCAGTCAGTTTAAGAGAATAAAAACTGAATTCAAAACAGGCAATGGAAAAACCACTGCACTATATTTTCTAATTCACTAATAATAAAGAAAAGAAACTTTGATCACATACATCCAGAAGGGACATGACATTCAAAGAAATCTGTTACAGAAGGTTTTATCAAAATATTTTCAATATCAGCAGTTATTTGAAAATAGTTTCTGCTGTGGTAATGTAGTTTTATGAGAGGTGAAGGTAACTAACCTTATCTTGAAATATTATGTAAAGATATTGAGTTTTCTGTTGTATTTTAGGCTCACAGATAAATATAGAATAGCTTTTTAGGAAGTCAAAGAAATCTATTTTAATAAGTATCAGGAGAAAACCAAAAAATAACAGCTGGAAATTGCATCTAGATTTAATGACAATGATTATAGCAGCTTTTGTTGTTCTCATTGAGACAGTAATTACTGCAAAATTAAAATGCCTTTTATCTTTCTCTGACTCTCTTACTTTAATAGGTCTGAAAAAAATGCGTGACAATGAAACCAGTTGTAAATGAAACAATTCTTCAAGACTTTGCCTTCAGTTGTGTGCCTGTATTTGAATGTTATGTTGATGCTTGTATATTTATAGCAGTGGGAGTTTCAGGTTTATGCCATTCTTGAATTTTAGTTGAAAACCAGTTCAGAAATTTGAGTGCTATCATCAAATTCAAATATGTAATTATTTAGCTTTTTCATGTTCTGGAAATTGAATTAAAAATACATTAAATACTTTCTAGAGACTGAATTTGTCACTGGAGTTTAAATAACTTTGATTTGTGTATAATTTTCTCTCTGAAACAAAAGCTTGAATGATAGATGTTGTCTGTAATTCAGTGCCAGCTTGTAATTTTGTCAAGAGTTCGCAAGATTAAAAAGCAAGTGCTTTTCACAATCCTTTGGAGATTGACTCATGTGTGTATATATATATATATAAAATTATGTGAATAAACCAGAGAAATGGGTGTTTCAGGATCAATGGATATTCCACAAGATATTTTGTTTTTTAAATCCATCAAACTTTTTGATTATCCCTCATGACTAGAAATTTTATTAGGAATATATTTGAAGCCTGGTGTAAGAGTTTTTCTTCTCAGCAGAATTCATGATTTGCTCCACTCAACATTAGAAAATCTTAAACTCTGATTTAGTAGTTTGTTTTTTAAATAATTTCCATCATTAATTGGATTTAACAGCATTATGTTGTGACCACTGTGTTCACTTCTGGACATTTGTATACAATTGTTGAATAGTGTTCTTTCTGATTATCATAGTGACAATTACAAATGAAATATTCAATGAACAGTCATTTACCATATATATATATATATATATATATATATAATTGTGTATTTGGGCAACAATCCCTCTTTTATGCAAGTTTCATTAAAGATGACTGACAACTTACTGTGATTAAGCGTTTCATTTAATTTTTCTTGCATTTGTAAAAATATATTCCTTTCTGCATATAAAGTGTGTAAAAACTGTACAAATGTTCTATATATCCAAGGACTTTCGGTTATTCTATTAACATTTATCAAGGTTTTTTTTGTTTCTTTTTCTTTTCAACTGAATATGTAAATTTTAAATATAGTGATGGGAATGTCTTATTTTCTAAATATGGTCAGCAAGTTGTGACTATTTTCATAGTTGATATTACTGAGTGTTGGCATTTTGTGTCCAAGCATAAAAATCTGTTGCCGTTTGGTGTTGACCTTAGTATCCAGTTATATAGTGGTTGGTGGGGGGAAGGACATTGTTCTAACAGCAGTTGTTAGATTCCATTGTTAAAGCTCTGCATGAATATCTGTACTTTGGGATCCCAAAGTACAGATATTCGTGCAGAGCTTTACCACTGTGATTATAAACCATACTATCACAAATTTCATATACCTTTGTGTGTGTATATATATATATATATATATATATACGTGTGTTTGTGTGTGTATTTTGAAAAACATGCAGAACAAACATTTTGTGTTAGAATTTAAATTTATATTGATTTATTGACAAATTTACCTGAAGCCTACATGTATGGTTCAATTTAATCTCAAACCAGGGAGCTCTGTTTGAGATCTAAATCTGAACCATACATGTAGAGCTTCAGGTAAATTTGTCATCTTGAGTCTGGTATAAAGGTAAACCTTTGGAAACTAGAATTGAACAGCATCAATTTTTCATTTTTGCTTTTCATAATATAAATGCTTACCATATATATATATATATATGCATTATACACACAAAGGAAATTTTGTATGTTTAAGCAAATGCTGTCTGTTATGTATACTTAAGATGTATAGTAAGGACATATTTCTATACCAGACATGTGTTTTTGTGACTGTTGATATGAAGATATACATCTCTCTTTATTTAATATAGTCTTCATTATTCACAATGTGGACCCTTCCGAAGAAATGCAAATACATTTGCCACAGATATATAAAAGATATTCCTTGTACTTGAAGGTATTTTATATATATATATATATATATATATATATGAGAGTGAGTGACACACACACACACACACACACTTGTATGTGCATACAAATGCTGTTCAATATGTTGGACAATACTTTCTATACTGCAGTTGAAAACAAGAAGTCTGTAATGTGTTCACTTTCTGATTGGGCATATTCCATTTGCAATTGCAGAATAGGGAGTTGTCATGGTTGCAAGATATGTTGATGTATATTTTAGATTAACAGTATCTGAATCTTTCTGACAGAGAAAGTTAAAAAATGAAATATGAGCCTTTATAGACAGTTAAGAAAATATTGTCAATAAAAGTACTACTTGTTCCTAGGAAAAAGTTATAACATAACTGAAAATAGTAGACATATTAAAGCATAACTGAAAATAGTAGACATATTAAAGCATAACTGAAAATAGTAGACATATTAAAGCATAACTGAAAATAGTAGACATATTAAAACATAACTGAAAATAGTAGACATATTGGTACAAGATGTCATTGTATGCAATTAATGGAATAAATATGATTACAATTGCTGGAAACACTTATGCTTATCTGATAAATATCAAATATAAAGGATAATAACTCAAAAGATTTTAAAATAACTTTCAAAGGAAGTTGAGTTGGTTTGGTTTGTTTATTTTTATACACATCATATTCAGAACATTATCTTCATGAATAGGATAAAAATCGTGAAAAACCAAAGGCAATTGATGTTTGAACTTGAAAGTGCAATGGATTCTGTTTCATATTTCATTTTTAAAAACCACTACATTTTATCAAAATCCACTCAATTTTATCAAATATTGATAACTGACAAAATGTTGATGAGTGAGCATTCTTTTATCATTTCTGTTCTTTGTTAAAAATGATTGTAAAATATTTTGATATTGTGTGATTTGGTTCTATCAAAATTTGAGAGCAGCTTTTTTTTCTGTCACTTTGTTTTGTCATGTTTTTCTTTTTACCTACTGTTTGTTCCTTTCATTTTTAATCCTATTTAATCATTTTGTTCTTTTTTCTTAACATATTTTAATCTTCTAAGCTTTCATTTCTTTATATTTTTCTTAGTTCTTTAATTTTTGTTTACTTAAAAAAAATGGTTATTTTATTTTGCTTGTACAATACAGCATTTTGTCTTTTTAGTTTTATTAAATCTTCAGTTAAGCAATCAAATTTTTTTTCAGTTATTTCAAAGATTATAACTTTGTTCAAGATTTCCAGGTTTTAACTTTATCTGAAACTTTCATGTTTTGAAATTTTATGAGTTATGTCTTTGTTTCTAAACAAAGAGGTAACTCGTAAAATTTATATATAAATGTTTACTTTTTCAATGGACTCTCTCTCTTCATAGATCTTCCAAAATTTTTTATATCTGCATATTTTTGTATCCAAATGTGAACTAGGTGATTTTTTTTTTCTCAAGAAAGTAATGTATTTTTATTAATCTGATGAATTTTTATCACTTTAAACTTAATATTTAGGGGATAGTCATATTTGAGTAGACACTCTGTTTATTTATTAAGCAGTATATTAAACATTAATATTAAACAGTATATTTATTTCTTTTCATCTACCAGCCTGAATGAAAGCATGAATTTTTCTTTAATAAGATGTCTGCTAAGGTGGTTATCCAGTCCCTACTGCAGAGATCTGCTCAGAACCCACCTTTGGTTTATACTGCAACTATGTTGAGTGAACTTTAGTTACACTTTCCGGGAAAGAGCGTATCATCTGGTGTGATCAGCCATTTAAACAAGGCCAGTTCTCAAATATGCTGTCATTATGACTTGTGAACCTCTGAACAGTTCTGTCTACCCAATTTCACTTACAAGGCTTGGATCAACCTGTGATATGGTTTTCAAGAACTTTCCAATGATTCTGCATACTGGGATCTCCTTCCCAGGCCCTTATTATCAAGAAATCCTCTCCCTGATAAATTTACCATGGTGAAATTGAAATCTAAATCTCATGGTTAGAAAGAAAATGTTCTAACCACATGTCCAGGCACCCATGACGCTCCTTGGGCAGACACCTTCCACCTCCTAATTGAAAATTGCACCACTGAGGCTTCTTCTTAGGCCAAAGCTGGCATGGACGTATTCATCCATACTTGGAATATTGCTACCACATATGGTCTGGTGCCCCTCCTATTTACCTGGAGCACCTTGATAAGATCCAAAAAAAGAATCAGCAATATTATAGGTCCTGATCTGGCTGTTTGGATTCTGTCATTTGCCCACTGCCATACAGTTGCCTCTCTATGCCTTTCAAGGTAACTGTTCAGATGAGCTCTTTGCTATGGTACCTAGACTGTATGAATGTTCAATATTAGACTGGCAGTGAGATCTCATCAATTTACAAATGACTTAGCTAAATGTAGCTGCAACTTCTATGCTAACAGTTTCTTAACTCATACTTCTCACTTGTAGAACTTCCTCCCAGCTCCATGCTTTCCAGCCAACTTTAATCTGCAAAAGTTTAAATGCAATGTCAATCGCTATCTACTGTCCCCTGATTGCTCTTTTCACTTTTTCTTCATGACTAATGTTTCTGTTTGTAATTCCTCCACATCCTGTAACATTTTGCATGATAGTAACTATACTGCCTTGCTTGGGGTGATACTGATTTAAAATATATATACAGGATGTATCAAAAATACTTTTACGAACTTTGGGGGTGATTTCCTCACACCAAAACAAGGAAAAAAGTCCATATAAATACGTCCACAAATCCTTTGCTTTTTGAGTTATTAAGTTAAAGTTTACATTAGGTGCTGTTAAATGTACAATCCAAGATAAAATCAAAAACTATATGGTTTCCTCAAACCAAAACAAGATAAAATGTCCATATATAAACATATGTCTAAAAGGCCATCATTGTACTTCAACACAGCAACTCGTAACAAATGTTCAAAATGTCCTCTGCTTGCCTCTCTATACATGTTTAGTCAAGCATATGAATGGATATCTATCTTCCATTTCCATAGTTTGTGGTGCCACAGATCCTGCCTCAACAACACAACAATAAATAGCAGAGGTTGGATGACTCAGTTGCCTTCGGTCTAGGAATGCAATCTGATACAGCTGTGCAGCCTCAAGTCCATTACCATTTGAGCAGACGTGTGTAAAAAAAATTATATCTACCGGCTCACAATATGAACATCCTGCCATTGTTAAATGAAAAACTTCTCAGTTAACTCACTATTGCACACATTAAATGCTGAAGGCAGTCCCATTAACTGTAAACATTCTTTAAACTTAGTAACTCAATGATGAAAGATTTATAGACATTTGTCCTTGCTTTGGTGTTAGAAACCTGCTCCCAAAGTTTGTAAAAGTATTTTTGATACACCGTGTGTGTGTGTGTGTGTATATATATATATATATATATATACACACACCATACAACCAGGGTGTATCAAAAATGCCGCGTAAAATCTGTGGTAAACCAATGTACTATCTCATCCATTGAGAGTCCTAATACTGATATGATATACATTGGATCTACGAAGAATGAATTTAAGACCAGGTGGCGACAACATAAAAGTTCCTTCAACAATATTAATAAAAGACATCAGACATCTCTATTTAAATATTTTTGGCATTTGAAGGAAATGAATAAAACACCAAAAGTAAAATGGAAAATTATAAACAAAACTAGAACTTGTAATACTTGGGATGACCCATGCCCTTTATGCCTACATGAAAAAATACATATTATCAAGTCTCTAAATAATGAAAATTTATTAAACAATAGACATGAGTTAACAGTTTTTTGCCAACATCATCAAATTTTTGCATTGAATAATTAGCAGAGAAAATAAACAATTAAATAATAAATACAAATTTTAAACTCTATAGTCTAAATAAAAAGTTTAAATGCCCTACCCAATAATAATAATAATAATAAAAAACCTTCATGAAGATATCAAAAAAACAATTGTTAGCTAATTATGACAGTTTTTTTATATAGACAAAACCCTTTCAGGAAAAATGAAATAAAAAAAAAAAAAAAATAAATCTCCATAGACACTTAACCAGACTAGACGATGTCATCTTCCGCCTTGAAGTTAGACACCCCAACCTTATCCTGATTTGACCTCTTTGAATGTAACTGAGATATTGATACAAAGTATTAACCCTTACGCCCCTTTTTTTCTTTTTTAAATAATTGCTCTAGCAGTTACCATAGTAATTTTAATTTTAATAATGAATATGCTTATAAACACATGTAAATTTCAAGAATTAGTTATTCCAAAAGAATTTCGCTTGAAGATGGAACAGAGCTTGTTACTTTAATTCAATTTAATTCAAATAATTATATTGAAGTTTCCGGCTCTTGTTTTGAAACATGAGAACTCTTATGTAGTGATGGAATCATATTTTTAAATAAATAATTATATTTAGGCTCTACTTTTGTATTGAGCACTGTTTTTTTAAAAATAATAACAAAATTACTAAAGAACTTTGGATTATTTACCTAATGATTTCTTTGCTATTTTCTATATATTTTCACACACACACACACACACACACACACACACACACACACATATATATATATATATATATATATATATATATATATATATATATATATATATAGTTACAAATTCACAATGTATAAAGGTATGAACCAAAAAATGGTAGGTTCACTAAAATAGGAAGACATGATCAGGTACCAACAAATAACAAATACAAGATTAACATTTGTAAATAAATTTTACATAACAAAATGCAGAATATGGGAAAAGTATGAAGTGATAGATATTAATAAAAAACACTTAACTGATACTGGATGTCAGTTCAAACATTCATGTTTCTGTAGAATGTTCACAAAAGTCGGTTCTGCCTTCTGCAATGTGAAATATAGAATTCTGGAATAATTTGTATGTTCTGTTTTTCCTTGGTTAATTGGATTCTATCCGAGATGAAGGTAAGATGCTTTCTTTGTATTTATTTGTGTACAATATTCCCTTATCCTTTACCCATTAAATATTCAAATAGACCCAAAATCACCAGGAGAAAATTTCCTTATTCCCTATACAAGTAATGTAGTAGGCTTGTGGGTGTATTTCTCATCCCTTATGATCAAATGTTGAATGTCTATTTTTCTCACAAGTTGGAGGACACTGGGGAAACTAAAGTTACAAAAATTACAAAATCCCACTTGGTGATATATGCGAAATGTGTGTAGCTGACTGATCCTTGCTCCCTTTCTTAAGAGATTATTGTTTGTTTTCAAGCACTCCAAACTCCCTTCCTACTATTTCTTAGGTGGTCATTCTGTTTGTTATCAAGTGACCCTAAATTCATTTATTGATCTTTCTTTGGCAAAACACAACTCAGTTCAGATAGATAGTAAAACAAAAAAGAGCAAACGAGAAGGAGAAACACACAGTGCATCTCTTATTAAATTGATTGTACACCTGATTTAACAGTTAACATGTCACTATATATATATATATATATATATATATATATATATATATATACACACACGTCTACATATAAATGGATGGATGGTTATATAGACATATGATTGTGAGTGCAGTCTGTGGTTTGTGTGTGATATAATTATAAGTAAATAGCTTCTTTATAGTTTTTAAATTTACCATTTTACAGTAAAAAATGTCATTTCCTCTTTCTCACCTTGTTTTAATATGTTAGTATATATTATATATACTTTTTAAATATATCTGTCTTGAAAGCTATAAGTAATCCCCATGAATTAAATATCTTACTCGGATTTGGCATTTAATAAATATATGCTAATTGACAAATACTATTATACAAATATGAGCAGTAGCCAATCAATTATACATAATGCTTTGAATTCAAGTACAAGAGAATTGTCAGATTTTGAAAGAAGCAAGTTGTCAGTCAATCTGAAGTTGGAATGAGTTATCATGAATTAGCATTGAAATACAAAAATTCAACATAGGAAGTGAAATCACTATATCTCATTCAAATGAGTATTCTCATATAGATGGGCAATTTCAAAATTCTTTCTTGTAAATTAGTAGATACGTGTTTGTGCTATGTCCAAAATATGTGCTAGAGTGGGTGGTTGATATCTAAGTAATCATAACAGAGCAACCGTTTCATAAAACAGTCAACATTCAGTGCAAAAAGCATTTGGCAATTCATATTATGCACAGACATGCCTGTTTTGATTTTTTTATAATCTTTTTAGATGTATCTATTTACTCCATTTCCGAGCAGTAGACAGGAAGAGGTCTGAAAATTGCTTAAGCTACCTGCAACCCATTAACAAACATGGAACAGAATTGAAGCACTGGTTGTTTCATGTTTCTTTAAAATATATGAAAGAATGTGAATTCAGATAATACATATAAGCAGAACTTATTCCAATATTTACTGATGGTTAATTAGAGAAAAACAATAAATAGGGAACCAGCCAGAGATCCAAGTTAAAAAAGAAAAAAATTGTTTTCACTGCAGCTTAGTGAGACCTCTTACAAGTTAGCAATTCTGAAAAAATGAAAAATAACTAAAATTTACTCAAGACCAATTTAACAAATTTTAATTTGTTAAATTGTTTAAATTATTTATCTTAAATTGTTTAAATAATTGGTTAAAAGCTTTTCTTCAAAAACAGTTAAGTGTTTGTCATACCTGACTTAATATTTCTTGTATCCTTAAAAGTTTTCTTTTTTGAGGATTGAGTGTGTGGAGAAATTGCCCATCTTGTTCTTCCCAAGTGCTTTCGCCTAATCTTTAAAGTATTTTCAAAGTGGGGATATTTTCATGATAACAAATATTAATATATTTATGCTTTGTTTTCTATACTGTGTCTTTGAAAGGCATTTTTTGTAGTTGTATTAGTGGAGATTTTAAATTAGGTTCCAAACCCAAGCAGGTTTTTCTGGTTACATTTGTATGAGGTGCTGTTAAGAGAAGGTTTGTTTTGTTATGGGGGCATATGTATTATACATATTATATTCCAAGCTAAATCATGTGATTCCTTGACCCTGCTTTATGGTCAGTAAACCAGAACGATCTACAGGCCATCTCAAGGTTACTGACTGGCAGAAGTAGTGGCAAGCAGTCACGTGACAATTAAGCTTTTTCAGCCACTTGAAAGGTACTACAAGCCAAGGACATGGATGCCTTCTGGATCCACTGAAGTAATTTAAATACAACCCCACAGTCCAAACTAACCGAGTGACCAAGTGTGTGTGTGTATATATATATATTAGTTTAGTTTGGCTGCCAATGAAGATCAACATTGCTACACAAGTTCACTATTATAATTGTAAATGATTGAAAAATTAAAGAAAACAGATGAATGGAAAATCTACTTTAATAATAAATGTAAAAGGAAAGAAAATGTGTTTGGAATCTTGCATATATAAGTACTACTGGATCTGTTGGATGAAAACATTTTATTTATAATTTAGTGGGGGGGAAAACAAAGATGAATTGAGTGCAAATGATTGATGCTGTTTCAAAAGAGAAAAATCTTTTAGTTTTTGCAAGCAAAATAAATTCAGAAGTGCTTTGCAAGTTTAATGTTAAATAAATTTAATTTTGTACAGTGGATGTTACACACATTCACACATTACATGTGTAACAGGCTGATATTTTTTGTATGATGTACAAGTTTATATGATTTTTTTTTCTACTTTTAGAGAATTTTTAACTTGAATGTAAGAAATTCTAAAAGCTAAATACATTTTAGCAGCCTCTACACTTGAATAAAATATTTTCAACAAATATGAACTGCAAAATTTCTTCACTTCACTCTAAGGATCCATTTCCCAAAAATATATCCTTCAATTATTCTTAAAAATAATCCATTGATGCACCTTTTATTACTATCCTTCATTATATTTTCTTTATTTGTATACAATATGCATGCATCAGAATGAATAAGAAAAATAACTTTATTCTTGTCAATATATTATTTGGATCATCTGAATAAATTCCCAATTTAAAATTTTATTTTCAATAGTTCTAAATACAAACACAGAGAGCTTGGCAAAACATAAAGAATAGTACCAAATTTATCTTGATAGCTCAATGAACATCCAAGTTATGAGCATTCAGTCTCGTGTGCTATAAGGCCAGAAGCCAATTTTAAGTGTATAACTGAAGATGCAGGCTTCAAACAAGTGTAAAGTAAAATTTAATATCATATAGGTAGTCTTGAAGTAAAAAAAAAAAAAAAAAATTATTGGAATCAATATTTATTAGATCTGACCAGCCTAAACATTGGGAAATTGTGTTCTAAAAAAAAAAAAGGTTTTTTTAAAATAACATAGAAGGGAAATTCTGATTGTTCAGTCTGAGTTTTGTCTCAACAGTTAATGCCTTGCTACTTCTTGCACAACAAAGATGAAGGTATATTTTTTAAGGAGTGCATCAATTAAAAAATTCATATTTACATCATGTAAAAATAGCCACAAGTGCAATTTGACAGCAGGCCAAAAAGGTCAAAAGTACACCATCCTGAAATGGCTATAAAAAGTATTCATTGGAGGTATATGCCTGAAGAGATAAGAAATTCAATAAAACAGCTCTTTTCTCTGTAATATGAATACCTTTTGTCATAGATGTATGTGATTTTGGAAAATCTTGTGAAAATATACAATTTTTAATTTGTCAAAAAGGGATAGTAATGACTATAAAAGTTAGAAATTTGTTTCATGAAATAAATCATTGGTTACTCTTTCAAAAAAATGCTTATTGTAAAGTTTTAAACTCATTTATCTTCAAACTAAAAAATCTGGAATATATAAGAATATATTTATTGGAACTGATGACAAAGGCTTTCAGGACAGTTAGAATGATTTCCTCATTTAATGGTGATTTGCAGTTTGAATTTCTTCATAAGCCTCTATTATTATAACCAAATATTCCTGGAAGACTTCATATCTTCAGTGGTATTATATCAAAGTACTAATGTAAAGACAAATGTTGATAGCACTTGTGCAATATCATCCAATAAAGGCCATAAAAGATAATCCTTTCTGTCTTCAGTTGGAGCTAAAATTTTGATTATGTCACTGGTTAGCAATATAATACCAATGACTTGGTCGATGTAAAAGTTGGATTTGCAACTCACTGACCTTCATAACTGAAGGTCATTTGAAGTGGTTCTTTTTTATCACAAATGCTAGAGTTATTTGAATAGCGAGTTCTTTTTTTGCCTTGCTTGTTACCTTTAGGTGTGGAGATGAAGTTCTTTTAAAAGTTTATTCACTTCATCACTTTATCAACAACCTTTCATAAATTGCAAAGAATTTTGGGTCTTCTTTGATCTGCTTCTTCTGCTTAGTAGAAAACTTATCATGGCATGGAGATAATCATCTACTGAAAAGAATATTAAATGTAATTTTTATTAAACACTGGTAGGAGTCTCTGTCATAGAAAGCACTAAAAAAAAAAATAAATGGATACCCAATTTAAAAAGATGTTATGCCTACTACCTTTTGTAATGGCTTAAGGGAAAAAAAATAATAAAAGACAACATATGCTTGCAAAAGTTAAAGAACTATAAAATTAAAATGTACTCTCTCATTTTTTTTGATTTTTTTTTTTTTTTTTTTTTTTTTTTTTTTTTTTTTTTTTTTTTAAGAAAATGTAGCAATTTTATTTTAACCTCTGAAATAGGATCTAATCCCTAGAATTAGTCAACAAATAATCATTAAAAAAAATAAAAGAAAAAAGTAACTGGTTACATTTTGAAAATTACATATTTCAATTTTTTATGGACCCATACTCCAAAGTTAGGCTAAAACATATATCCTGTTAATTTTCCATTTTATTTTTTATAAAATATATCTAGTTTCATTTTTTTTTTTTTTTTTTTTTTTTTTTAAGAAATAAATTTTGAATTAAATCTCCAAATCCTGGGAAATTGAAGAAAAGTTGTCAGCCATGAATGTAAATGAAATGAATGACCATTAAAAGGATAACTGGAGACTTTTTAAAGTTTTATTTTATTTTTTTACAGGCAAATGTGAGATTGGGAAATTTAAAGAACTAAAATTATGAAGTTTATATATTTCTTTTAGTTTATAAAATAAATTCTGTTTTAATGTTTTTGTTCTCTTAAGGAAACACATAAAAACAACAGCCAAGGTAAAAGTGATTCAAGCATGACAGTTTGGACAATAAATACAATGAATAAGTACTTTATTCAGTTTTAAAATCTCATTAAAGAAAATATTAGAAAGATTTGAACTGTAATATCCATTGATGAAACAAGCCTGATTCAAAATGTGATTCAGCTGGCAATGTTCATTCACTAGGTCAGCAATACAAACTTTGATAAGTCAGACCTAACAGTTTTGCACAACGAATGTAGTAAACCTCTTTTTGATTTGCATGAACCTTGAGTTGTGTTGGTGCTGAGATATGAAACCAACTGATTATTGAAGATGAGACTTTGCTCTACACAGTGAAATTTTCATTTTTTAGGAGTTGGATTTATCTGGTATTTCATCCACAAAAGTCTTCAAATTAGAAATTATTTTTGTGAAAGGTAGCTTCAAACCTTATCCTCACACTACCAAAGTGACAAGCATCTTTTTTTTTTCTTTAAGATAGGACTATTTTGGCATGGGTAGGGATACATAACTCCAAGTACAACAAATTTTCAAATCATCACAATGAAATTATCAGTTTTGAAAATGCAGAAAAAGAAGTGCCCATCATTGCAATAATAACAGTTTAAAGAGATGTGAAATAAAAACTAATCATCATGCATGAGAAAGAATTTTATCTTTATAAAGAGATAAGATTGTATTTTGTTTACTCACAAATTTTTCTAAGTATAACCTGCAAATAAATGAGATATTATCAGCAGTTTAAATTCAAAGAAATTTCAATATTTTGACATGTTTACGCAGTGTAAACTAGGGTTGTTTGGAATAGCTATGTAATTGAAATCTTTCATTTCATAATAGGACTGACATTGTGATTAGGAATGAATTGTTTGTTTCATATTTCTAAGTCTACAGAGGTATGTAATATTGATATTTTTCTCCATGCAAGCTTTCCTTATGTCTAAGGTGGATGTGTATCCATCCAAGATGGACAGTTACAAAACACATGCTACTTATGGGGAAAGAAGTTTCATTTCACTGGCTACTCAAGTGAAAAGTTAGGAAGATAATCTCAAAGGCTATGTGTAGTGAGTCAATCCTCACTGGGTTTAAAACTTACAAAATATAATTTACTTTCCCTTAATAGTCATATTGTTTGTGTGAAATTGTGAGATGCTACTTTGAAGTTTTACTGGTAACCATTTATTTTCAATTTTTTCTCTCTTGCTACAAAAAAAAAATTATTTTTTTTAGTTTTGCTTCCTCCTTTACTTTTTGTTTGTATTTCCATTTAATATACTAAAATGAATTACCTACTACTGAATATTTGTTTTTTTTTTAAAAATGCATATTCGGTGAATAAATGCATTTAATGAGGATAAATTTATATATCTTTTAGTGATATTATTATATAAATGTGACACCCACCGGTGGTCGCAGTCGCAGTGACAATATGTGACATCCTCTGGTCGCAACACCAATATGTTACACTGTGTTGTCAGCTCGTGGTCAACTCCCAGTTGCGACGTGAAGCTGTAAGGTTTCTTCCACCAGCATTTTGGAGTTGACTCTTTGTTGCTACCACCAGCCTGTGTCCTGGTCGATCTAGTCATTCCCGGTTCAATACCAGCTTTGTCGTTCCCAGCTCACTTCCATCGTCTGGTTACCGAAGTAACTACTTTGATCTCAAGTCTAACCTACCCATGTTGTGACTTTGATCTTAGGTAGACCAAATCAATCAGGTGTCGGGCCGTAGTGCAAGCTGAATCTGGGGTAAAGGTGATATCGCACGTGTAAATAAAAGAAGCAATAAAACAAACTCAAGAGGTTCAAATATGTTGAGAAATAACAAATTATCTTTATCCGTCTGTTGAATACAGGAGTGTGTTTCTCTCCCAGCCCGTTTCTATGGATTCGTGACACTTGTGTTTCTTAAGCGAGTTTTGGTATCTTAAGTTGTTCGTCAATATAACTTGCTTTTAGTAGGAAGGCTAAGTTGAAAGGACATGGAATTTCTCTGTCAGCTCCTGCAAGGCAACAGCATGACTGCAACTGTGAATCAACTGCTGGAACTCTTGGAACTAACTAAACAATCAGCTGCCTCAAGATGTTCGATTATATGGATACCGACCAAAACCTGATGTGGGGGCCTGACATGGTTTGGGTTCCCGATAATTCTCGATTCCCAGCAAGAATTCTCTTTGTTCTTAGGCCAGGAAAATTAATTACTTCCCTTTTTTGGAAGATTAATCACTTTCCATTTCATGGGTTTCTCCCATGTCCGTGAGGGAAGGTCAGAGGAGAATTATCCTCTCTCATATTGGTATCTCATACAAATCCCCTCAGTGGGTGTTAACAACTTCTCCGTCTTTCTCATGCGTTCACCTCTGCCTATCACCCATGCTACCACTTGACCAATGATCTCTCAGCAGTGTGGGTGTGGCTAGACTGGCCCTCTTGAAATTATTATCCAGAATTTTGTTTACAAAATACTTTTTTTTTTCTTTTCTTTTTTTTTTCCTTTCGGGCCAAAACATTTACAAATCCCAGATTGCCAAATAATTCTTATCACATCTTTTTTTCACTTAGTTGGGTCTCTCTACCTACTCATCAATCACTGTCAAAACCTGGCACCTGGTTTTTTTTCTGCTAAGTCAACTTTTAGCTGGGAGGTCTGTATTTTAACTGAGAATCAAATTCTTTATTTTTCTCATGCCTTAAAATCCTCTTATCACCAAATGCCCATTTTCGACAATGCTGTGTCTGACGTCAACAGTTTGAATAAGCAATAATACAATTTTCTTCTTCATGCCAGAATTCTAACACACACCAGATGGCTCCCCTCATTGAACCCAGGAATTAAAATTAAATGATATCTCTGAAAGATAACTAATGTCTATTCTCCATGGTGGTCTCAAGCCGAAATTTTTTTTATGGCCACATGTGTCGGTTGGCTTTGTTTTCTTTTCTGAATTCTGTTTCCCTTGGTATGTCACTCCCTTAACATGACATTAATCAGTTTTGACAGAATCTCATATCTCGCTTTTTCTTACGGATTTTCTGTCTCGTGCGAAAAGTATCTTTCTTCATAAATAAAATAAAAACTTTTTTTAATGTCGATCAGTCTATCTTCTTATAATGCTCTTTCTTGCCTTAAGTCTTTCCTGTTTTTAATTTCTATGGTTAATTAGTTAGCCAATTACCATAGCTAAATAGTGTCACATAAATATATTTTACTGAATGATTATGCTCAGGTTTTGGTTGATTGCTTGCATTGAATAAGTGCAGCAATACATAGTTTAGAATAACCATCATTTATTTGTCTGCCAGCATTTCATGGCAGTGTAATTTTTCTATTAGACACAAAACTCTTCTATCCTATAGAAAGTTTTAACCAATTAAAAACCAAATGCTTCCACAACATTTGCATTACTAAAAGAAATGTGTCCACTGATTATGACAATATTCAAAGCAGCAAACAAATTTAAGTGAAAACCTGAGATTTATTTATTTTTAAAAACTGTAAAACTTCATGGACTAATGATTAAGTGACTTTGATTATTACCTTCTCTTGGCAGAGATTGTATGAAAGATAAGCTTATTTTTCCAGCTTAACTGACAAATGCTTTATGACAAATATTTTTTTCATATTCTCTATATTTAGTGTTAGCCTTGTCTGTTGTAAATTACATGTTCCTCTATGATGAAATTCAATTGATCATATTACAGTTTTCAAATTTTTAAACAAGATTTTTTTCATCAGAAAGGTCATCATGACATTTAGTACTGTATATAAAAACTATCTGGTTCATGAGTTTTCACTTACATCAACAACTATCAAATTTGGGGGTGCTGTTTTCCTTTTCTTTCCCCCCACCTATAAACATGTTTGTGACACACAATACTCTTAGTATAAATTAGTTTTTTTTCCTCTTCCTAGTATTTTATTGTTTTATTCTAACAAAAAGGATAATTAATCTACTTGAGTAGAATACTAATTCCTCATATTTCACCCAGAAAGAATCACTAAGTGAATTTCTTCATCTTATAAAAACTTCGGCATGTTGAGGAAATTGGTTTGTTTCCCTTAAAATAAGATTAACTCTTTTTAATGATCATCATAACAGTTAATCCTTCCACACAATTCTTAGCAAAAAAAAAAACTGTTTGTATTGCTGAATCTAGGGTTTACAGATACTTCCTACTTGGGTATATAGACTACAGCTCAAAAGTATGAGGAAAACCCTGGTAATTTTTTAAATTAACCCCAAAAGTAGTTTTGAATAAGAGAAAATTATACATGGTTAAAAAAAAAGTGAAAGTTTTTTTTTTTTGTTTTTTTTATTAGAAATTTTTTTATAACGAAGAAAAGAAAAAAGAAAGCACTTTATGAATAAATTTTGCTCTCATCGAAATATCCTCCTTTAGCCACAAATTTTTAGCATTTGTTGCAAAAGTTTCTCGAAATATAAGTTTGAAAAATGATTCCTTTTTCAAAGATTCTAAGAGCTCTTTTCCCTTTTTTAATTACTCTTCTGTCAAGTTCATCTCCTGCTAATTCTGGCAGTGGCTTCAAACTTTTGAACTGTAGTCTATATATGTATACATCTGTTTGTGATTATAGGTATGTTTATGTATATATAAGAACATGTGACTGAACACCTGTGCCAAAGGGGATATATGGTTTGAAGCAATAAGAAGAATTGGATTACATGAAAGTATTTCAGCTCTCATTGATAACTTTTTCTTGAGCAGATGAATCTATTGTTTCAGCTAAAGAAAAAGTCAATTTGATAAGAGATACAGAAAAGGGGAACTGGAAATAGTTTATTATAAAAGGATCAATTGGAATTTGAAAGTTTTTCATCTAAGTATTGTCTTCTGTAAAAGGCCTATTTTGGTTTTAGTTGAATCATCTTGAAATCCAATAAATCAAAGCTTGTTTAAAATAGTGTTATCAGGCATCATTTTTCATTTCTGAGACACATTACATGAAAACAGGGTTTGAAAAATTTAACACTCACAGGACACTGCAGGTAAGAGGGGGGGGGGGTGAGTAAGTAATGTTTGGGTGGAATGGATGACAAACCATTAACAAAGATGGATGGTAAAAAGTCAAATAACAGGAGGTTGCAGAGAGCCATGATCATCCATATCCTTATCCTTCAGTGGCACAGTACATAAAATAAGATTCAATATGGTAAAACCATCCTGAAGTCTGATATGAGGTTGTTTATAATCTTATCAAAAACAGATTACTTCTTTTGATTAAGGTTTTTTTTTTTTTTTTTTTTTTTTTTTACATTGTATTATAATGAATAAAATGGCAAAATAAATAAGGATTTTGTGAAAATAATTTGAGAGCAAACACTTGATTTGCATTCTTTTCACACATTTTTTTAAGAAGGTTAAATTTAAAGAATTTATCTTTGATATCTCCCAGAATAAGCATTACAGAATAGGAATAATCTTCTGCCAGTGCTTAATGCTTTTATGGTCTCTGCATCTTGGCAGGTGCACTAGCACACACATACACACACACACGAAAAAATGAAATTCTGAAAAAAATTACTCTACACTCACTTTAGAAATAATAGCCCAAGCCTGGTTTAAGACATTTTTTAGTACACATTTAGCTAAAGCAATTTCTTTGGGCATCCATTTTTTCCCCATAGCACTATCAAAAAATATACATAAAGTAACTGGAACCACCTTTTTGCAATGCAGAAATGTTCTCATACAATGTGGACTTTTGGATAGATTTAAAAAACGAAAGAAAAAAGTAATTTATAATTTTGTTTTTTCATGTATTTTGCTATATGATGTCACTGGCAGTCACTGCAGTTTTGAAGAAAGTAATAATGCATTTCTAACAGATTATACAATATGGTTAAGTGTTAAAAATGTATGTCTGTCAGCAGTGCATCCATTTTAATTACTTATTGTTTTTTGGGTTTTTTTTTTTTTTGTACACTTTGCTAAACCTCTTCTCATACCTATAAATTCTGTGTTCTAAAATCAGAAAAATAGAAAAATATGATCATTGTTATTTTTTATATATTACTGAAAAATTTGACTTTTAAAATATACATTTAAAAGTGAATGGTGTCTTTATCTAGCTAATGCCTTAGCATTATCTGGGAGGTATATACGGGAGGCATTTCTGCTGCATCCTGTATAATGAGTCTGATAGAATGATCAAAAATATGAGACTTATTCAAGAAAGTCAAGAAAATTTGAAAGCATTTGTCAACTATACTGAAATATAATCTATAAATCATGAATTCTTTTTATTCTAGAGAATCTTATCAGTTTTCTATCAAAATGCCATTTTAATTAATGTTATAGAATATGTTGTTAATATGGATAAAATGATTTATAAAAACTTTTGGCATTACTGATTGACAATATTTTGTTTAATTTTAGTCTTTATATATTTGTATGAACTTGGTAACATTAATATTTCTGAGAAATTTTAAATTTGTCAGATTAGAAAATCCTCCTAAATATACAGAAAACTCAAACTTATGAACATTCCCACAAAAATAAGTTTTAAATGTTGGGAATTGATTTTTTTTTTTTTTTTTTTTTTTTAATATTTTCATTTGTTATATATATTTTTATATTAGATTTGAAGAAAACTTTTAGTCATGTAAAGAAAAAAAATACAAATTGGGAAGAGAATAAGCTAGTTTAATCAGGAAGGAGATTTTCTTAAATTTATTTTTGTTTCAAATTTTGTCTTTTATTTTCTTTTTTTTTCCTTAAAGTGGTTGCAAATTTTTCAATAGTGAGTAAAAAGTTATTTGGAGATAAAACAAATTATAGTGTATAATTCTTTTAAAAATACATTCCAGTTCTCTTTTCTAGTTGTTTCTCCTTCACATGTCATTCATTAGCAATTTTGGCTCAGTCTAGTATAAAGCTACAAGTAGCTGGCAATGACTAACAACAGTAATAATCAAGGACTATTTTACTAACCTTTTGCTTTAAGGAGAAGTGACTGATACTGATAATGTTTTTCACAAATAATTACAAATTATTTTATTTATTCTTGACCAGGAGATGAATTATTACTAGTCACAATTTTATATGCAAATTAAAGCAAAGTACAATCAAGAAAATCTCAAGTTTACCACTTAACAATGTTATCTAAGTTGTTTTTCTTTTTATTACTTACTCAGAAGGTTGAAACAAAATGTCTAAAATGTTTTATTTTATTTTTTATTGCCTCTGAATGAAAATGTGTGTATTTACCCAATATAAACTCATTTAGAAAGAGAAATAAAGTCAAAATAGATGCTAAATAAGATCTTGTCTCCGTGTCCAAACTATAAAAAAAATATAAATATACAAAATATTTACCAAAAAGTATTTTCTATATATTCTTATTGTGTAGAATGTGTATTTATATAAAATCCCAGTTTGGTATTTGTATAAATGTTTACAGGTAAATTTAAAGTAACAAACACAAATGTAAGTATATGCATCTTTCCACCCCATTTTTTATAATACATTTAATTAAAAAGAACATCAAACAATTTTCTGTATAATTATCTCCTTTATAAACCAACAGATTCATTTTTATTAAATTTTAAAACAAAAACCTTATGCCTTCAAGTTGAAATGAAAAAGCAATAGATTTATGTTTAACAATTTCAGAAAAAAATGTATTCTATAAAATAAAAGTTAAATTCTTTTACTTTCCAGATTTTCTTTCAAATACATTCAGGGATGAGCTTAATTTGAAGAAGGAATTATTTACTCTGACTTATAATAAATCACTTTAAGTGGGCACTCAGATTTTAATAAAGAATTATCAGTTATTTTTCTCAATACATTTGTCATACCAAAACTGCTCAATGTTTAGACAAAATATCCTGCTCTTTGAATTTCTTACAATATGAATCTCAAATTCATATTATCAGTGGTTCAAAGCAGAAAATATTTTTCTAATAATATAATAATATTTTAAATAATTTACAACATATCTTTATCATCTGCAAGGGTCAATGTTTTTAAAATAGAAATCTAATCTGATATTGGTTTATCCATTTATAAATTGGTCCATACTTGATAAACCATGTTCACATACAGTATTAGTCAATAGTATTCCTTGTGATTACATTTTAACATTCTGCTGGAATGAAAAAAAGAAACAGATTTACACATTAGTAAATATTGGTTGTGGTATGCATTTCAAGATTGTTGAGTTTGACACTGGCCCTATATCTTGGCATTGTTATTTTTCTCCACAAAAATATAATCATATATAAGTAAGATAAGATGGCATTAGAGCCAATGCTTTTAAGGATAATGTTGAAAGCACTGCGCGCACGCGCACGCACACACACCTGTAAGTCGGTGGATGAATAATGTATCAGTTTTCTAAAGTCTATTAAAAAGAAACAGAATTTTGATAATGTGTAGGTGATAAGATTTGGTTGAAATCCAGTTTCATAACTGAGTAAAGTTTTTTTAGTGAATTTAAATCTGGTCAAGAGAAAGGCAGAGTTTAAATCTCATTCAAAACTTTTTTTTTTTTTTTTTTTTTTAAATCTCATTTCTTATAATCAGTATTCACTTGTTTTTTTTTGTTTTTTTTTCTCCAGTCAAATATTAAATAACTTCTCTTGATCTGATTTACTATAAACTACTACCCCTGTTTCATGATAGGTTTTTATTTAATAAGATTAATTTTATCACAGTGAGGGGCAAACTCTATAAACAGTAATAATAGCCCACCAGACTAGCTTGTTAACCATTATCCTAACCAAGCAGACACAAATATGGACTAAAGACAGCTTAGCTTTGGTACATGGTCACAAGTATGAAGCTCCCAATAAGGACTGAACTCATTACTAATGATTTGTAATCCCAGCTTACAAACAATTTTTATTGGCTAACTATAGATATAATTCTATAGATGAGTGTAAATTCAAAGCAAACTTTACACTTTTGTATAAAAAGGTTTTACAGGAGCAGAAATTACCTTAAGGCTTTACATTAACCTTTTCAAAGTGTTTATTTTAATAGCATAGACATTGTTCATTGTTGCCTACCAAATACCACCATCCACTTTATTTGCCACTCCAGTGCATCTTTCTACTTTGATTGTCTAGAGCAATCCAAACTTTTTACACTGGCCAAATACTTTTGGAAAAAATAATTTTTATGACACAATAAGTTTTGTTAACTAAGTCAAATATATAATTCAAAGAATTTTCTATTTTAATAAGTTCAGTGTTAGAAACACATGTATGGTAACATGGAAGAACAAATGAAACAACTGATAGCATCCATAAGGAAAAAGAAGGCAAGAATTGTAAATATAAAATTCTTTTGATTTGCAGATATAACAGATGTGAGCATAATCTCTATGTGGGTGAGTTGAAGGAGGGTATCATTGGTAAGGCCTGTAGATGATGTGTTTGTTGGGTTGGTTGACTGAGATTATAGTGGTGATGTCAAGAGAGACCTGGAGTGTGTACTAGTGAAGCTGCAAATCTGACTCGCTCATTTATAGGTGGCTTTCTTAAAACAAGTGTGGTGGCACCCAGACACTTTTTTTTTTCTTTTTTTCTCCAGGTTTTTTCTTTGGTGGCAACATTCATGATTGCCTTCTTTTATGTTGTGTTTATATTTTTTGAGTAGATTTGTTTGTTGGTCAGATGTGATGCTCTGAGTCCATGTGCAGAGGACAACTTTCTTTTATTTTTTGTTTTGCTTTCAGAAAGAGATCTAATTTGGAGCTGAGTATAATAACAGTATGATATCATTGAACCCTTGTTATTAATTATTGGTTCCTATGAAGCTGTTGCATGACAAAGTAAAACTATTTTGTTATTGTGATGTTATTCTGCAGCATCTTTATTATAAAAATAAGACTGATGCTATCTTGTAGGTAATTTTTTTCAGCTAAATAGATTTGATAACTTTTGACAAGTATGCTATTAAAAGTATTGAAAATGTGCATTCTCTAATTCAGCCCTGTCCTAAAAAAATAAATCTTTTTTTAATCTATTCACAGAAAAGATATAATTGAAACTCTAAAGACATATGAAAAAGAACCCAGTTTGAATTTTTCATATTCATGACAAAATAAATAATGGTAAATTTTAAATGTAATATTTTAAATATATTTTTAGCCTGTTATAGAAGAAATATATAGATCTTAGACAGTATTTTGACTCTTCTAGTAACATTTTACTCACATTAATTCATTTTTATTCTGAGATAAATTGTTTTACGATTACAAGGGATTGTCAAAAAGTTTTCAGCACAACCCCTACTCAAAATCAATCTTTTTTTTTTTTTCTTTGAAAAACATTTGGCTGGATTGAAACTGTTTCAATACCCACTCCTATAATTGTTAAACAAATGATGCAATTTTATTTTTTTTATGTTAGTTTTGCTTGTGCAAGTGAGTTTGTTAAAAGAAGTGAAATAAGTCAAGTATATTCTACCAAATATAAAGGTTATCTGATGTGAGAAAGAAAGCATAATAATTTTTTCAAGTGTTATGTAATAGTGGATAAAGAGAATCAAGTATAGATAAATATCCTGGCTTAAATTCAATGGAAAAAAAAAAAGGAAAACAATTTAAGGACAAGAATATTCTTTTGCAAGAACACATCTCAACTATCCTTGAAAACCTGCTCATGTTCTTACCATTTTATCTATTCTGTGGTTGCATATTAGCAATTTTTATTAGAATTGACTTCTTATTTATTTTTGAAAAACTATAACAGATTCAACTTTCTATGAATTCAATAGCATTTTCATTTTTTCCAGGCTTTATTAAAACTATACTTATATATTGTGTTTCTTAACTGACAATTGAGTAAAAATTTAATCAAATATATATGGTTTTGTATTCCTACTTATACCTTTGACAATATCTATGTCCAACTATTTTAATTTGGGTTGGTTATCAAATTGCTTACTTGGTGTTCTGTTATTATATTTCGGTGATAATATTTATTTTATTTTTATTTTTTAAAAGCAATTCACTCCAGGTAGGGTGTGAGTACCACTAGCATGCAAGGGTTACAGAGGATTGAGAACAAGAGTAAAGAGGTGTGTTTGAGGAAAGGATGTGTATATGTGTACATATGTGTATACTAATTCCTTATAATAAAACAGTATGAATGTATGGAGAGGGAATATGCATATGCATGCTGACAAAAACACAAAAAAAGGAAATAAATCCAAGAACACACAGGGATCATTAAAAGATAAGAATATAGATATCTTCCTCACCCTTTCGGGGGACCTATCTTAATTGTTTTATTATCCTTCACGAACATTTTCACTGCCAGTTCAAGGAAAACGTTTGGGTCCCTAACACACAAAAAGAGAATGTCTAATATTGAGAATATTTAACATTGAAAAACATAAGAAAAATTAATTCCTTTTAATAATATGTGGAAATATCCACTCTTTGCCTGATGAAGTTCACGAGACTGGAAACGTGTAGTAAAATTATGGAAAATAAAGCATAATATATTTTTTTAAAAATCCATATTACAACCAAAAATGTTTGTGGATTCTCTCTTCTTTTTAATATACACACTTTTCTCTTGTTGGAACTAATATAACCTCTTCTATATATATATAAATATATATATATATATATATATATATATATATATAATGGAATTCATTTTACTTACTTAAATCTTTTAGTTTTAAGTCAGCCTTAACAAAGCAATCTTACAAATATATACATTTTTCCAAAGTAATCTGCGTGGAGTAAAAGTCTACATAAATGTATGTATCTAATTAATATAGGACATGTCAAGAGAAATGTTTAACTGCAATTATGTATTCTGAATGTGTGAATTTTCTTCAAGAAGTGGTCATAAATTGACAAAAACTCTTAGATGTTTACAATAACTGATAAAAATAACTGAAAAGAATCTGGTTTGAATGAATGTGGACATGTTTAAATATAATGAGACTTTAAACCTCTGCTACTTTCCAAAGTCAATCAAGAAAAATTTAACATCCTATTGGATTAAAAAGCAGTAAAACAGCAGACCAAGACAGGGTTACCAACATTTTGAGTACTTAAAGTTGTAGCTTCTTTATCTTCTATGTTACTACAGCTTTGAATACAGGTCAGTAATCTAATATGTAGACTTTCTTTGAAGATAAACTCCAATCTGTGTGTTATAAAAAATTTTTTTATATAAAATGAAATAAAGCCACATTGAATGCAAATCAATCAAAACATGTAACAACAATTTCTCTGTCCAGGAATTGGGCATTTCAGAACTGCTATTGTATAGAATCTGAGATAAGTCAAAGCCCTAATATAGAGTAATACATTTTCTTGGAAGTCTTGTGAGCATAAATAAAATAATTAAATGAGAAGCCATAGCCATATGTTCTCTGAAATGAACAGATGTCAAGTGTGTGCTTTGAGAATTTTTTTTTTTTTACTTTTAGAAAGATTTTAGTTTTAGTTTTTAACTGTAATTAAAATGTTAATTATGTTTTGGGCATTGACATTCTTCAGACAAAAGAATTTTTAGGGAAGATTAGATGAGGAATTTTTGTTTTCAATATTTTTGTTTTGAAAACATTTAATTCTGTATCATTTTAGTCCATTTATTTTTTTCCCTTCTCAGCACAAAAATATATCTACCAATATGTAAACAAATCATTGCATTTGTATAACATTATGAATTTTAGTTACCTTTTAACATGAGATTGAAATACTTACCTAATATACTTGAATGTATATAAAGCAGAATTATTGATGATTTTAAAACTGAGTCATTCTAAAAATAATTGAAGGTGATCAATATTTGATCAGTAAACAATCATGGATTTTATTTCAGTGAGTATTCATGTTTTCACAATAATAGCTGTGTTGCTTTTTAAAATAGATTTTAAAAAATAACTAAGAGTAATGTAAGGAGACAGAAAAACAAAGAAAACAAAACACAATGAATAAATAAAGCATCTGAAGTATAAAATTAATAATTCAGACGTTTCAAAAGACAACTCTATTTTGTACTTCCAAAATGATAAAATTGACCCTATTATTTATCAGAATCGAATAACTTAAATGTGTCTTCCTCAAAATCATACTGTTTTCTGAATGAATGAATACTTTCATGTATTACAAGGTAAAATGTGAACAATGTTAACTTTTTTCGTATCAAATAAGAATGTCTTTGGACCAGATTTTTTCCTTTTAATAAGAATTAATAACCAATCAATTCATTATCTATCTTTTTGTTCTTTTCTTTCTTCTTTGTATCCCTTCTCATTTCATTTTCTTTCAGTTTTTCTTTTGTTCTATCTTTTCTTCTTCTTTCTAATTTCTCCTTCCCTTTACTTTTTATCCTTATTTACTTGATTCTTTCTTCATCAGTTTTCTCCCTCCCACTCTCTATGCTGTTTCTTTTGACTTTCTTTTTCACTGTTCTACCCTCCATTTTCAAAGCCAACCACCTATTTCATGAGAGTCAGTTCAATCAATCAATTGCACCTGAAATTCCCAACCAACCAAATGACTATTCTTAACTTTATTCTTGATTTTTGTCTAAACTGATTAGACTTCTCAAGAGAAAAGTTTTTTCGTTAAAAGCAGGTAATAAAATTTGTTATCTCAAAGAAATCAAAGCATTCACATTTTTCTAGCAAATTCCAAGCTGTTATTGATGGAGAAGAATATATTTTTGGTTGAAATGAATAAAAAAAAAACAAAAAAAACTGTAAATTTTCTTTAAGTCATCCTATACTTAGCATTTACCACAAGGTCAGCTAATATTTTGATCACTGTTTTATGCTTTATTCTGTGAACTCTTTTCCATTCAAATTTGATTTAACTCAAATTACCCTTCTTTTGCATCTTTAATATGTATAAAACTCACAAATTTCTTGTGGAACTTTTCTATAAAAAATATTAGAGTAAGGTTTCATTACACCTGAAGATCTGACTCTTGTATCATAAATTAGCTACCTACCCAAAGATGTATAAATTAGCTACCTACCCAAAGACGCATAAATTATTTTAGTTCAACAGAAGAAAACAATGTCTCATTTAATGCTCATTAAATAAAAATGCACAAAACCAAATTTTTAGCAACACTGGAATAAACTGTATTTAATCACAAGCAGTTTTATTTTGCTTTCCTAGATCCAGTAGGATGTTTTACTTGAATAGTTGAGCAGAGAAGAATCTCAAGATAGAGGAGGAACAATTTAAAAACAAACATTGCCTTTAGTATAGTTCTTAAAACAATCATTTTTAAATCTATAAACCACCACTGGAAAATGATTATGATTTTCTTTCTTACTGTTTCTTCCCTTCTTAAATTATAAAGATTCACCATGGAATTTCTCAGGATATTATTGAGTTTAGATTAAATATACACTTATAGTTAGGTATTCTTGCTTTCTGTATACCAAGTGTACACACACACACACAGAGACTCTCTCTATATATATATATATCCATTTGTTCATCTGTTCTATTTTTTTCTTCATCCTACAATTCTTATTTGTCTTCTATGACGCAAGTGTACTTCATTCTCAATGAGTTTTCATGTTCCTCGCTTTGAGTTTGTTCCTCCCACACATTTCTGCCATTGAAATGTCAGCCAAGTTGACTTAGTAATTCTTTTGTATCCAACCAAAATCTGTTCTTTTTGATGAGAAAAAGACACCTGCCCAGGTAGAGCTGCAAAGAAATCAGGAAAAAAATTATCTTCATCTTCAGCTCAGCATCAAAGAACTTATATATTTTAATGAGACTGCAGGGGTGATATAATTTCTGTGCTTGCAATGCATGATGCGTGTAGGACATAAATTCCACTTAATTACTAATTAGTGTTAAACAATTAGATGAAGGAAGAAGATCTAACATATATTTATTAAATATGAATTTCATCTAAGATATTTGATTATTCATCGTCCTGGGTTTTGCCAAGTTTTATTGATGAGAAACTTGGATATTTATAAATGAGTTTCAGTTCTAAAACATCACTAGTGATTTATAAATGTGTAGTATGTGACTCACTCCAAATATTGCCTTAATGGATTTCACCCTCATTTGCCACAAGGTTCAGATCTGTGCTTCACTAAATATTAGTGGTTGCTCCCAATATTTAAATATGTGGTTGTCACAGCTGTGTCTAAGAGATGTATGCATGAGAAAAACCATCTAACACCATAGTGAAGAAGTTGGAGAGTTCTTTACATTCTAGCATTGATAGTTCTTGAATTTCAAGCATATATTTTAACTTCTTAGCATTTAATTATATATTAAACATTTTGCAAATATTCTCCTTTGTATGCACATGAACAAGAGTTTGTATGGATATGTGTTTAAGTGTACAATGATGCAAATATAAAAGGATTTATGTACACAAATACATGAATAATGAAATATTTGTGTAGTTATAGATATTATAAGAAATATTCATAAGATTATGTCAAATATTTTAACTGAAAGATTTTTACTCCGATTTGAAAATATTTTTGGACAATGGTAGGAAAGGAAAGAGAAACAAAGATAAATATTAGAAAAACTGCAAAGTAAATGAGACATATTTTAGAAAACAATTATATTTTTAGCCACATTTATGGAAAAAGGTTCTTTTGATCTGTTGACCATTTTGGAATAGTGCCAAAGTTAAACAGATAAATCCAAAGAGTTTCAGCAAAATTTGGGCTGATGACAAAAAACATCAAAATCTTTTTTCTTTTTGTTAATTCTATTTCTGTTCATTTTGGATTTTGATTTGCTTGAATTTTAATATTTGAGGTTTAAAAGCAAAAGTTTTCAAAATTGAAGAACAAGCTTCATTAATTATTCTAATGTCATGTAATGCTGATTGTTTCTTTGATTACTTTTAACATCTAGTATTACAATGTTAATGAAGTATTGCACCAGGCCAGATAATGGAACTGGGAGTAAGATTATGCTGCATCAACCTTCCTAATAAGGAAGGCATGCCTGCCTTGAAGGTTTCTGTTCAAAATGTTTGCTTTAATGGGTCCTTGAACACCAGCCTCTCTTGGTACTGATAGGAAATATATAACTATTCCAGTCATCAGGAAAACTACAACAATCCTGCAAAATTCCAAAAGTTACAAAGTTGAAAATGAAATGCTCCTTTTTTTCTTTTATTCCATTAATCATTTTAAATTATAAGTTCCTGCTGTTTTGGTTTTGTATACAATACATCTATATATTGATATTTTAGTATCTACACACCTTTCAATGTAAAATGTACATCACAATCCAAAAAAGTATTAAGTAAAGCTTTATTCACTTTAACAAGCATCAAAAGAGTAAAGGACTTATAAAACTCAAGATGGCAATCCTATTTGTCAAGTTCATCTTTTCCTTTTAGTTACATTTCTTTCTCTTCCTTATTCTTACTTACTCAAGCTTTTTCTTGAAACCTTTTCTTTTCCCAATTCTGCTGTGAAAATGAACAAATAGGCATTTGATAAGTTTATTGTGTGTGTCTGTGATAGAGAGGGAGGCATTATACTTTGATCTAAGATTGTACCAATCATAGGTAAAACAGAAAATTCATCTATAAATAATCAAGTCGTCTTTTTCATACTATAGAATAAAAACACTAAAATCAATTCTGAATTTAAGTGAAGAAAATTTTGCTACACTTTAATATTAATTAAAAGAAGGAATGCCTGATTCTTCAGTAATTTACTAAGCATAGCTTAGTTTTAGTATATGACAACAAGTATGAGGCATTTTGTTTAGATTGAACTCTCTACTTAGTGGTAATTGATCTTTACAACTAACTTGTTCACACTCATTGTGCAGTGGTTGTGTAATCTAATACACTCAGATATGTACTCTTCTTATGTGACTCAAGGTAGGAAGATGTGTGGAATTCTAGAGTAGGGCATTTCTCCATTCTCTATCAGTTGTACACTTTCAGTTATTTGTGTGTCTGTATTGTACTTACATTTATACACACACACACACACACACACACATGTGTGCGCACACACATGCACATATATGATTTGTCTTCTGTCAAGGCTGACTCAATAGGTAACTGCTTTTTACTGCTGCCTGAACAAAGTATATGCAGAATGATGTATTATGAAACCACTTGTTCTTGTCTCTGTCAAGTACTGTGACATGTCAGTAACAAGTAATTTATCAAAATATCTGGCAGTGAAACAACACAGGGATAAATGGATTCATATTTTTCTCCAAGTCATTAGAACAAAGTGAACGTAAGCCAACTTCAGCTAAAAATGCCCAGCACTTCATCATAACATAGCTACAGGCACTTTGTAGTTATTTATTAAATACAGCTTACTTTACAACAGCAACACCAATAATAATACTGAAGCGTATAGGAAACTCGGTTGACAATAAAGATTTTCAAAACTTTGATTCACAGCCATGGCTGTTTAAAAGCCTTGTTTTTGTCATAGAGGAAAATCCAATATGGCGCGTAATCGAAATATTTGCTGAAAAATCTCATTCATCAGTAACATTTTAAACACCTCATAGAATGTAAAGTTCTTGAAGCAAGCCTGTGCCAAAGTGTTTTCTTGAATCCTTGATGACTTGGCTGTCCGAAAATGACAACATCAAGATGAAATAATGGAAACTGACCGTGAAAAACACAATTATGCGCAACAATTTTTTCGATCAATCAGTAAACTTTTGGACCTTTTCGGGTGACATTATAGGATCCAGACGGCTATTGTTTGCACATGGAATTATTCACTGGTAATTAATCTTCGATTTGGCTGTGGAAAATGTCACTCAGCAGTTAACATTAAGAAATTATGCCCAATTTTCTCAGAAAAATCCCCTTTTTTTTTTTATGAAAAAATATTTATTTTCACTTCAAAATAATATCATTCAAACTTCATCCATTTCTCCTTAATTTGGCATGAACATCATTGAATAAAAGGAACAGCTAAATGGCCCAGCGATGGGAAGTACAAAAGATATGCAGTGAAAAAAAAACAATGTCGTCTGCTAAGTGTGGTTGTCATCACCCAGGTCATGGGGTGTTAAAAACAAAACAAAACACATCAAGCCATTGTTAAAACATAGGTTATATCAAGCCCTACTAATGTTGACCCTTTTTTTTTTCTTTTTTTTTTCACTCTTTGCTCTTATCTGGGAGTGGTGGGTTTTATTACAACTTGTTCTAAATGTTTATTGCTGGCTGGCTGGCTGACTTTTGACCCAGAGATGTCATTTTGGTTTAATTTTCCTTATCACTGTTATTTTTATGAAAAAAAAAAAACAAAAACTTTTGGTTTCTGGTGGTCAGGAATTGCAGATAAATCTTTCACCTTTTACTAAAGATTTCCTTGGACAGGTGTCAATTTTTTAACCCCTGGCAGTCATAATTGAAAATTACCAATGGACTTTGTCACATTTTGACACCCTAGGAATGTTGATTTCCTTCAAAACTCTCAATTTTATACCTGAAATAGTTTGATTATGATTTAGGCTTTCTGATTTTCAAAAAAAAAAAAGGTTAATTTCCCATTAATGGGGAAAATTTTTGTTTAGAACTAGAAAAAATGCAAAATTTTCACTATTTTTTTTCATATTTTACCCCCTGAAAAAAATTGAGTCATTTACACCAGCCAATTTTACTTTTAAATGAAAGAATATATCCTTTGTTTTCAGAAAATATCTAGTTTCATGGGGTTCATATCAAAAATTTCCTTGATATTTGTTTAGGTGATAATAAAACAGTCCTTTTTCAATATTTTTACCCCTATAAAATTATAAAAAAAAACTATTTTATTTTTTTTTTTTTTTTTTTTTTAATACTTTTTTCGATCAGCACCCCCTTATGAGTGCATAACACATGCACATTCACACATATATTCCTGCATGTATACTCTTATATATTTATTAAATCACTGTACTTATAATTTCTTCTAACTGGTTTTAGATGTTAAAATATACACAAAATTGTAAATAAAAGGAATATTATTGATCTTAAATAGAGCAAAAGTTTTCCATTAGAATACATCAAGAGAGGAAATTATTTTTTTTAATAACAGTCAAGGAAAGTTGATAGGTCAAACATTTTGAAAAATTCTAAATGGCATTTGGTACTGAGACTAAGAAAATGACTCTTAGTGCCCCACTCCAGTATGTCTTCTGAAGAAAATAAGCAAAAACAGTTTTATTTATTAATCATCTTTTTGCATTGTATTTTTACTTCAATATGCTTTGCTTCAACTTTAGATATTGATCTTATTCTCTGAATATTCCTGATTTATAATTTCACTTTAAATAACTTGTTTGTAGTAAGATATGTATCAACTATTTATGTGTAAAGTTTGTTAGTTTTAGTTTATTTCCTGTTGCCAAAATCTGTGGCCATTTTTAACTGAAGTTTATCATCAGTGCTATGCTAAAAATTGGTAATTTCTTATACAGATTCAGTAAAGTGGATTTCTTATCAGTCAGTATAACTTACTAATCAAATTAGAAGAGTCAAAAACATTTTAACTTCTTACCAAAGAAAGATCATTCTGCTGCAAAATTTATCTTCCCATTTTTTTTTTTTTTCTCTCTCTCTTTGTTTCTATAAATGATTCTCCTCCCACCTCTTTTCACTGGTAATTTATATTCTTCCTCTCTTGTCTCCTCTCTTCTTCCATCACTTGTCCTTCTTGGCTACAAATCTGAATGGCTTTCAAGGTAAAGCAAGCGATATTTAAATATCTATTTCAAAGTTTTCCCATTTTGCATTTGTATGTATGTGTATTTAAGAGTCTGGTAAATATATATAAACAAATGTTTTTATTTGTTTGTTCTGTGTTTATGAGTGCAGAATCATCCTCTTTGAAAAGTCTCTGAACATTCTAGCTCTCAGTGAAACTAATCTTAACTCTTCAATCCCCTCCTCTGATTTCTCAATTCCTGGCTACTGTCCTCTCCTTAGAAAGGACTCTAATGCTCACATGCATAGCCTGGGAGCTTATGTCTGTGAACATCTCCCACTGGCTAGGGAACTCTCTCTTGAATCTCCAGACCATTCTTACATGTGTCTCCATCTCTCTCTAAACTCAGCTATCTCTTCTTTCTCTACTGTTCCTTTTCCTCTCAAGACTGCTGCCTGCTAGATATTATGTTCAATAATATAGACAAGGCCATCTCCCTACACCTGTTTGCAAATATATTTATGTTGGTGACTTTAATTGCCCATCTTACTAGTTGGCTTAAACACTCTGCCACTGACCTTACTGGCATCCTAACCTTTAACTTCTCAATCTCTCACACAAATATTTGCCTTCCCCATGTGTTTTCCCAGTAACCCTGATGGACACACTTCTCTTCCCAATCTCTTTTTTTACCTCTATCCCTGACTCTTGTCATACTACAGTTTTGCCTTCTTGGCAACTCTTTTCCTGGGTGTACAGTCTGTGAGTTTAAGTATGTTACTAGACTCCTTTCTAGGTCCCACCCTTTTACTGTTGAATTAGTTAAATATAACTCCCACTTTTACTCTAGTTTCTTTTCTCGCACTTCCCGCCTGTGGAACTCTCTTCTGTTTCTTTGCTTTAACTACAATCTTCAAAAATTTAAATGCAGTGTCAATCCCCAACTTTTAACTTCTTGAACATTATTCAGCTTTTATCCTTTCCTCAGTTCCCCTTATCCAGTCTTTTGTTCCTCCTTCACTCTCTGTAACCCCCCCCCCCATGTACCAGTAGCATTCCTTCCTTGCTTGGGTTGAAATAATAAAAAAATTGTTTATGCAGAAAAGTATGTTGGAGGGTAACTCAAATATTATATTATAATATTATTATACTTTCACCATAACATATTTTTAGGTTTGTCACACTGCATTTTACTCATGCAAGCATATAGTAAGTACTGTTTTGGTCACCTGATTGAACTTTGAGCTTGATCACACAAGTTTTCTTGCTGTTGTTACAGATCTGCTAGCAGTGTGCACCAAGGAAGAACAAAGATCAGTGATCTGATTTCTCTGGTCAGGGGCTGTAATATGTAGATGAGTAATGAGTAAATTGAGCAGTTTAAAAGTGGCTTAACAAGCATGACACTTGAAGAAAGAGCAGGTTGCCTGTCAACCTCCACAACTGATAAGATTCAGCAAGTACGAAGAGTTATTATTGATGAGGTTCTCTGTAGATTCAAACTACTGCAACTTTGTTCCTCCTACTTGTGGATTGGCCATGTTCACGCAGTAACAGCAGCAAGAAAACTGGTGTGGTCAAGCTTGAACTTCAATCAGATGATCTCAATAATGCCAACTTTAAGCACACATGAGTAGAAGGCAGTGTGACACACCTAAATATATGGTGAAAGTGCTAATAATTTTTGACTTAAACTTGTATGTGGTTGTGTATGTTAAATTCTGTGTATTTCAATGTGTAACATCATCTTTCTTTAAAACAAGAAATCCTTTAAATTTATCAACATACACAGCACATCAATAAATCTGCAGCCTACTTCTAACTTTACAATCCCAAGCTACCTTTCAATTTAATGATCCAACTTCTTTTTTTCTTAAATGTATGTCTAACACTTTTTTACTCTTTCTATAAGAGAACCATTTCTGCAGCTTTTACTATTCTTGCTTTATTTTCTTCTTTATTCTCTTAGGATGGAAAAGTACCACTTGTATCAAACACATTGAAAGATTAGAAAATACTTCAGACATAGGATTTCACTATGGACAACTTTATCAAGCCTAGAAAATAAGACAAAAGAAGGGAAATATTTTTGACAATGAATATTATCTTTGTAAAGTTCTTAACAATAAAGGAGAATGGTGTTTTCCAAATTTATCTACATGCAAAATTCTACTGAAATGAGTAATAATTTTTTTCTCATATATAAACTTATATTCACAATTTCATTATTTCAATATTATTTCAACATGTTTTAAAACATGAATGAAATTTTTAAACGAGGAGAAACTTTTTTAATTTGGATTATTTTCACTTCATTTTACTTTTGTGTTTAATTGTTTTAAGTTGTATTTGCTGATTAGATTTAAGTTCTTAAATTAGTTAAAGTAAAACCAAGCAGCAAGTCTTTTGTCTGACTTTTTTCGGTTGCCAAAAGTAGCATTTTGAAGAAGAGAATGACAAAGTGGTGAAAATAGTTAATCAGCCCCAACCATGAGGTTCTGATTACATTTGTGAAAGCTAATTTGAAAACTGATGATCAGAAAAACAATCTGCTTGTTTTTGCAACAAAACAACTGTAATACTTCATTGTTTTTTTTTTTTGTTTTTTTTTTTTTTGTTTTTTTTTTTGTTTTGTTTTTTTCCACATAGTGGCATACAGAATTTTTTTGTGAGTGTAAATTTTATCAAGAAAACAAGATAAAGAAATGAAGAGCTTCAAAAAAAAAAAAAGGTAACAAAGTTTGGTTCTCATGACAGGAAACATTTTGGAAAAGTATCAAACCTTTTACTAGGATTTTTGTTGGTGCTGAGTAAATATACTAAACAATTGACATACAGTTTGGCCTTAGGAAAACTGCTACCATATTAGAAAATTGTTTTTGGCTTTTTGTTTCAGCAACTTAAGGATACAATTATTTCTTTTACTAAATCGGGTCAAGTCCACTTCCAGACAACATTGAAAACAAAGAATGTCATATAATTGGTGGCAATATCAATGAGAAAGCTTAAAATGTAAAAATGTAAAAATGATTTTCATTTTTTCACTTTATGTACATACATACCTTAATTCTTTATATTTCATTATATGAATCATATGAATTTATCATTGTACAAGTAAACACTAAATAACTATACTAAATATCTTTAGCTACTTTTTGTTTCAAAATTTAACAGCTTTTTAATAAGTACAAATAATACCAGTTTTGTTTAAAAATGATTTTCATTGTAAAGGTACATCAGAATGAATATAGGCTAATTGAAAAAGTTTTAGTTTATTTAGTAAAATTAAGATTAATATATTTTTCATTTTTTTTACATTAATTTTCTTAAACAAGATATTTAGTGTTTTGTTGAACTATTTTTGACGTTTTTCAAGCCACTTCATAATTCCATCTCCCCAAACGTTTTATATTTCTCTATCAGCAAATTTTGAAGTCTTCTGGGAAAGTTAATTTTTTTCAATATAAGAATTTTCAGATGATAAAAATAATCTAAAGTGCAATATCTATTAAATGGTGAAAACTTTCCAGCCAAACTGTTACAAGCAAGATAATGCATATGATTTTCAATGCTTGATTTTGATATTTCTCTTGCATTGTATAACATTTTAATTATCCTCTAATAATACTTTCATTTGTTCATTATCAACCTCAACTGCTCTATGAAAACATGAAACACTGTTCACAAAACTTTGCAAACCACTTTTTATACATTACCTTCTCCATAAACTTCACATATTGTCAGTTTCGTTTTTTTTGTTTTGTTTTTTTTTGTTTTTTTTTTGTTTTTTTTTTTGTTTTTTTTTTTTGTTTTTTGCATTTTAGTATATTTTTCCTTTCTTAAAATAAGGGAATTATGTGTAATTCTTTTTTTCATCTTCCATGTTAGAATCAATAAACAAAATCATACCAATTTTGACAGAATTTTTCAATTCATACATCTGTTGAAATAACATCAAATATCTTAAAAAATTGAAAATTGAAATAAAAGTTGCAGGAAATGAAGAGTAAAGAATAAACAAAAGTTAAATGTAAAGGGTAATAGAAATTAATAAACGCAAAGAAAGTTCAAACACAAATGAAAAATAAAGACTGAAAACTATTTTGTTCATTGATTTTAATCTTATCTTTTGGACTTACAGTAAGACTTCTTTTTTAACTGGTTTATATGGTTGTAAATATTAAATCATGAAATACGAAGGAAATCAATAAAAAATATGTTCAGAAGCTGTACAAATATATGAAACTAAATAATTTTTACTATTTTCTCATAAACATTGTTATATCTTAATTTTTCAAGATCTATGAATTTTCAATTTTATCTTGTTGGTATTACAATAGTATCTATCTCTACTACCATGTCTGATTATGTTTACTGAATTATCCATCAGTTAGAAAGTCATTTAATGTCCAGTTTGTAAAGAATTGTGCTTAACAACCCTACACGCAAGTCGCTAGTGGTCCACTGGTGGACCGCTGATGGCAATGCTAGCGGTCCATAAGTGGCAACATTGCCGAGATGAACACACTGGCAGTCTGACAGCAGGCCACCAGCGGTAAACACTAGTGACATGCCACCTAGTAGCAGACTGGTGGCCTGCATATAGTGAAAGAAACCTTATATTCTTCAAAACACTGACAAAATCTTGGCCCTTTATTTTTTTTTAAATATCTATATTTGACTTGTCTTTTTTATATGTAAGGTGATTTAGATTTTTTTTGTTTTTGTTTCTAACATTCACTAAAATATACATTCTTTATCTTTTTTGAACTGAACAAATCTTGATGAAAGCAAAAACATAAAAATAGTCTTTGTATAGTGTTTTGGTGCCATTCATGCCAAGATTTTAGACAGTGAGAAAGAGGAGCAAAAAACTAGTGAAAAGAGAACATAAGCAGAAAATAGAATAAATAAAAAATCAAGAAAAAAGAGGCAATGATAGAGGAAATAAAGAAAAATTTAGAAAGGAAGGCCAGAAATGAAGGAAAGAAAATACTAAATCTGTACAGTTTTATACATTTTTTTTTTTTCTTTTTTAAAGCAATTCATCACTAGCAAGGCGAGAGTGCCATTAGCACAGAAAGGGTTACAGAGGATTGAGAACAAGAGTAAAGAGGCATGTTTGGGGAAAGGAAACAGGATGGGGAACAAGTATCAGATGTCAATTAACATTACACTTGAATATTTGAAGATTATAGTTATTGGGGAAGCAAGCAAGCTTAAATTCATGCAGTCTGGGAATCGGTGAAAGTAGCTCATTGGAACAGTTACTGTGAAAATACTTCTAGAAGAGAGAGAGGGAAGCCACAGCACATCTGTGAGAAAGCAACTGTAGACTAGATGCCAGATCAAGACCTATCATATTGCATATTCATCTTTGAATTTTGTTGAGGACCTCAAGACCATATATGACAGCAATATTCCATGCAAGGACAGATCGTTGATTTAGACATTTGAAGGATGGATTCAGATGAGAAAAACTTTCTGACATGACAAAGAGAACCCAGTTTCCTTGTGGTAGATGAAGCTATTGATTCAATGTATGTATTCCACCTCAGGTCTGTGGAAAATGTGAGACCAAGCAAGCATAACGAGGCACTCTCAGGGAGTTGGGAATCAGCCATTCTGATGGGAGGCAGGAAGGGTTCTCTGTGGTGGGTAAAGGAAAGCAGTTTCATTTTGGAGGCATCAAAGTTTACAAGCCATTTCTTGCCCCAGTCAACCACAGATTGGAGGTCCTTTTTGAGATCAGCAGCCAGGTTAGTTTTGTCAATGATACCATATTTACTATTGAGGCAGGAGTAAATAGTAGTGTCGTCCACATAGATGCCTACTTGGGAACTGATGACATTGGGAAGGTCATTGATGATCAGGAACAATGTAGGGCCCAAAATAGAGCCTTAGGGAAAACCAGCATTTGTGATAAAAGAGCTGGAAGAGAACCTGTTTAGAACAACCTTCATTTCATGGTTTGATAGGAATGGTTGTATTAAGTCAAATAATCTTCCTGTAATACTGTATCCCTGAAGTTTATGAAGAAGGCTGGCATGCCAAACCCTATCAAATGCATTAGAGATGTCTAGATGTCTCAAGCTTAAGTTATTGTTAAGTGTTTGGTATACAAATTCAGTTATGGCTATGAGCACATAAGTGGCAGTTTGGACAAAGCAGAAACTATATTGTTTGTTGGAGATAAAATTATGTGAAGTAAGGTGCTTAACCACTTCGGCGTTCATTAAAGCCTTGAACACTTTACCGAAGAGTTGTAGGAGACATATAGGATGGTAGTTAAACGGGCCAGAAGGGTCACCAGAGTTCTTAAAGACAGGCACAACAGATGAAGACTTCCAACAGACTGGAAAGCAAGAGTCAGTGAGGTAGTAGTTGTAAAGTTTAGTGCTTAACCACTTTGGCATTAATTAAAGCGTCAAAGACTTTACTGAAGTTAGAAGGATCTGCAGAGTTTTTAAAAACAGGGAAAACAAATGAGGACTTCCAACAGGCTGGAAAGCAAGAGTCAGTGAGGCAATAGTTATAGTTTGGAGAGGACTGGAAACAGCTAAGGAGCACATTTTTTTCAGGACTATGGCTGATATCTCATCCCCCACAACTAGCCTTATGGGAGTCTAATTTAGAGATGTCCAATACCATCTTTGGGGTTATGTGCATCTCACTCAATAGAGCCTCAGTTCTAGGAGGAAAATCAGGAGTGGGTACTCCAGATGAGTCGAGCATTGAATTGGGTGAGAATTTGTGAGCAAAGCATATCAGCTGAGGAGGTAAGGATTTCAAATTGATTGAATAAAGGAGGTATTGTGGGTTTGCATGCTCTTGCAGAGCCACCAATATTCTTTACAAATATCCATATAATATTGGTACAAGTTGGAACTAATTTGAGGAGCACAGGGGTAACAAAATTCCAACAACTGAAAATATCCACTTATTTATTACAGCAGATCCCTTTAAATTAGGGTTTTGTTCTTATTTAGAATTATAGCAATAATTGTGTTTTATTTCACATTAAGTGCCAAGTCTTAATTTCTCTTTGATCAATTTTGACTATAACATGACCTCACCTTACAATCAAATGGACATCATTTCCACCCTCCCCAGTCACTTGAATATAACGTGGTTGTGTTGATGCAAATTGTTCAGCTGTGAGTTTTAAATCTGACTGAAAATAACTTTTATTTCATTCAAAAGAAGCATTTTATTGATGTACATGAAGATAAGAAGAAGGAAGTGGAGGAAAAAGAAAATGGGAGGATTTACCAAAAAAAAAAAAAAAAAAAGAGCAGAAAGTAAATAGCAAGTAATTTATACTGCAGTCAAAAAAAAAAAGATCAAAACAGAAATTTGAGAAGGAAAATTTGAAAGAAAAAGAGATAAAAACAAAAAGCAAGAATAACTCCATAAATACTTTTAGTTCAGTTAGATAATCCAAGTTCAAAAAGACTAAATGAAAATATAAATTTTCCAACCAAATTAATCAACAGAGAAGTTCTATTGAAGAAAACCTATAAAATTTGATACATGATGACAACTTCATTGCACTGAACTGATATGACAGCATGTGGTCAACTACAGATTACTGCATATTTCTTTTCATTGAATTATTCATTGATGGCTTTTAGTTAGCATTCTAGGTTCCTTTTTACCTCCTTGTTAGAGTTCAGTAAGATATCTTGGTTAGTATTCTCATTCACATCATGCAGAATTGATTCTGAAGTTAATAGAAAATAATTTGAATGCATTTTTACTAATGTTTATTCTCTTTAATTACCAAATTTTACTTTATTTTTTATGATCATTTTCTTTATTGGTATTTCTTATTGCTTCTTCCTTAATTTTCTAGCTTGAGTCATTATCATTATTTGAACTGCATGTGTAAAATATGGTATATAAGTATTTATATTGTCACCAAAGTTAAGAAGTATTGAGCCTTGTCAGTATCTAGATGGGTGACCACTTGGGAATACCAGGTGCTTCAAGCCTGCATATGTGGGTAGTATAATGGCTTGGAATTGTTAATCAGAGAGCCAAGTTCCAATTTCAGTTGGATTTGTTATATTCACTTATGTGCAAATATCCTTGGAAAAGGTATGAATCTACATCTTATCCTCCCGGCTATGGATTAATTAGTAAAACTTGTATCACAAAATCATTATCTCAAAAAAAAAATTCCTACAATCAAAAAATGTTTTCTGCATCTAAATGACCTGCAAATGATTTATAAGTCATAGAAAAATAATCAATCAATCAATCAATATTCACTTACTTCCTGTTCCTGCCTGAAACATGTATCAATGCCTCAATCACAGGACCTCACAATCTATGGCTACTCACACCTAACCACCTAAATCACCATGGCCATAGACTCAGCACCTACATTAAAGATGGGTTTCCCTTTGGCAGGGATGCAAAAAAAAAAACAAGGACCCTGATGTCCCATATATGCTTTTACATAGCACTTATCCATGGTACCACATTCGTTTCACTCTCCATCATTCTTAGGACAATGGGACACTAATTTTCGATCAAATATCTCTGAGGATTGATATCTTCACTGAATTTCTCTCAGCTAGCTTTTATATCTGTGGTGACTTCAATATCCCTCACAAGGAGTGGTTAATCCACTTGAACAAAACCAATGAAAAATACAGAGACTCCTTCACCTATGAACTAGCCTAGATCATCAAAGAATCCACCCACATCACTATCATGATGGGACATGAGGTGAACCTCCTCAACTTTTTCCTTATATCCTGCCTTGAATGATTCTTAGCAAAAGTTTTACTCCCACCTTGGAATGTCAGACCATTCCCTAGTCAGTGTCCAAATTGATGTCAAACCAAAAGCATCCTATGATTTGCCATTCCATATAATGATTTTTTTTCTAGACGAATGTCAGACTAGAACAGCTTTAGGTCTTATATGGTGGAAGCTTCCCTCTAATACTTCTTCAAGCATGCTGCTTCTAAAACTATTACCTTCTTCTCAGAATGGATCCTTTCTGGAATAGTTTTATACCCACCAAACAGCCAGCCCTGGTTCACACCTGAATCTGCTGCAGACATAGCGCACCGTATTCACCACTTCACTATCTATTGCAAGGAGCAGTGTAGTTTGATTCTTACTGTATTCAGAACCACCTGCAAAATTGCTGCAAGAAAGTCCTGGAAAGTACATGGTCTACTTATGCACAAGCAGTCAAAGCCAAAGTTTGAAACAAACAAATTGGATCCTGAGAGTTCTATAAGATCTCCAACCAAAATTATGAATAGCTACAAAGAGGCTGTGACCTCTATTATAAATAGCCGCAAGGTCAGATCTTTCTCAATGGATAAATCAGAACACTTCAACTCAATCTTTGCCTCAAATTCAATGTTAGATAACAAAGGCCATCCCCTTTCCAACATCCCACATTTCACTGTGCAAAATCTCAGTAATATTTTCATTACAGGAATCACTGGAAGAGTTTTCTTAATAATAAAGTTGTTCTGAAGGTAGTTGTTAATGGTCAATCCTCCAGGGCCTTAGCAATCAACACAGGCAGACACCGGGGTCACTTCTCAAACAAACCCTCTTTTTACTTTACATAAATGATCTACCTAAGAGTATACACAGCCCATTTGTGAATATCTATGCTTAGGATACAACAATATATGGGTACACCTCCAAAACTAGTGATGACCAAAAATTGGTAGATGATCTCTCATCCGAACTAGGAAGTCCTCACTTTCCAGTTTCGATACAGTCCAAAAGCATTTCCATGTCCTTGTAGGTGACAAATTATTTTCCACTCTGCAACCCCTCTCTCTGTATGTGGCAAGCCTCTCACTTCTCTATTGCTACTTCGATAGAAAGTGCTCAGATAAACTTCATGGGTAGGACTCACTATGCCACTTATATTGTAGCAAATCACCCTAATTCCCTCCGTACTCTATTGGTGAAAAGTAAAGTTCCACTTAAGCAGCAGCTTCCTACAAAGCACTATTCTGTGGAACTGACTCCCAATAATCTTAACCTGTTCAAGTCAACCATTATCTTCCTCATAAGTCAAATCTGTTAATTTCTTGGAACTTTGAAAGAGCACATCATCCTTCTTTGAATTTGGAATGCCATAAATTATACTAACATTTGTTTAAGAAGTTGAACATAATGTGAAACCTGATTAACCAATGAAAATCAAATAACAAAAGTAAAAATACCAAAATTTCTTTCTTTTTTTTTTTTTTCCCATATCACATTCTCTGATGAAGCTTTAATAAAAGTGAAACATTTGAGATAACTGTTTCCTATTTGTTCTTTATCTTATAGTTGTTCGATTCAGATGAATTTATCTCAATGTAAGTATGAAATCATAATGTATAACTACGTATAATACCACGTTAGATTATGTGGTATTTGTTGGAAGTAGTATTTATGGATTTCTAGTGAACAAAATTCTTTCTCCTTTCAAAAAATAATGCATGCTGAAAAAAAAACAGAACATACCAATAATTATTAATACTTGAAGCTTTTGTTTATTGTTGTACAAATAAAAAGTGAATAAAGCTAAACAATCCTGAGTGAACTGAGATTATACATTGACGTAAAAGGATCAAGACTAGTGAAGTGAGATAAAAATAAAGGAAACTGATTTTTTTTTTTTTTTTTTTTTTTTTTTTTCATCTGGAATGTGATAAATGTTCAATAAGATCTTCGTTTCAAGAGCTTTTATGTTCTTTAGTGTTAGAAAGATTTTGGTCCTAATTTTTTTTTTTTAAATTTGTATATATAAAAAATATATGAAGTGTAGACATATATAGAAAACATGTAAAAAAGAAATATATATATATATATATATTATGCATGATTGATATGTGAATGAGATGCAATAATAAGCAAGAGACAAAGAGGTTAAATATTATTGCACTAAAAACTTCCTTGATTTTACAAAATTTATTTTGTATGTGAATTTGATTTTTACATAAAACATACAAATGATTTATTTTACTTTGGCATGTTTTTCTTAAAGCCAATTTCTCTTTGATGTTATTTGCATGTTCTGTTTTTTGTTTTTGAATTTAGAAAATTTTTATTTTTGATTCTTTATTTAAATCAATTCATTATATTTTTACTAAATTTCTTTTTCATATTTCTTGCTAAAGATACAAAAACTAAGAAATACATTTGCAGAAGTAAAATTCTGGTTGGACTATTGTCAGCAGAGGTAAATTGTAATCTTTAGTCTTCTGTAAAGAAAGGTTAAGTTAAAATCAACAAAAGAATCTGAATGAAAGAAGGAAATTGAGAGGAAGGAAATGCAGACAAAGCAAAAGACAATTGAAAAAAAAAAAAAAAAGTTATCCAAAACAGCAGGTAAACATTTTTGGAATGAAGTGTCTGAATCTCAGATTTCCCTTTTAATCTACATTTTTACATAATTTTTTTTTCTTTCTTACAATGATTTTTCTGCTTGTGTCATTCTTCCAACAATTCTATACTTTCTGCTCCCAGACTTTCTATACAAAACTCTGACAATAGCTTTGTGTTCACACAAAGGTTAGCATCAGAAAACAGGAACCAGAAGGGTACCAGTTAATTTGGTTCCATCAGTAACAAAGCCCCTAACAGTCACTTGGTTGTATGTAGAATTATCAATACTCTATTAGATATTTCACTTCATCAGATTCTATTGTTAAAATGCTATAATATGCATCAAGATTTTCTAGGAATAACTGTAGAACAGTGGGGTGGTGATGGTTTCTTTCTGATTTTCAAACTTAATGTTCTATTGAAATCATTGCTATAGTCAGGGATTCTTAATCTCTCAAACTTAATCTCAATAGCTCTGAATATCTATAGATACCATGGTCACTATATTAAATCGATTTAACCAGTTATTCCAGGAAGAAAACTACATATGAATGCAGACTGTAATTTAGTAACTTCAACTAAAAAAGCTGTTACATGATTACTTTCCTTGCATTCTATCCCAGCAATGCAATTTGATTAACAAAGATCATATATTCTATTACTTTTTTTGTACAATGATTTGAAGCTTAAATATTCTTTTTTTTTTTTTTTTTTTAAAAAAAAAGAAAAACCCATAATTGTGACATAGAAATCAGATGAGTAAAAAAAAAATGAGCTTAGTTTATTATCTTGGTTAAATGCTTGTTTACTGTATTGTTACAAAAAAAAAGACATTTTGGGATGAAATATCCTTTTAAAGATAATTCTCAAGGGTTGAAAGAAATGGATTATTCTCAATTTGTAATGTTACTATATTAAATCTTTTATGAAAATTAACAAATTAAATTTTTTCTCATATTATTTTTAATGCATTTATGAAGTGAAATAATAAAATTTGAAATATATGCATGCCTATGAACACCTCACATAAGAAAAGACCTAGTGTCAAATCCTGCCTTAATGGGGAGGCCAGATGAATATTATCTTGGCTGGGATCAAAGCATAATCAAAAGATCAAAGTTTAGTATCTGTTCTCTCCTCATTCGAAATGGGAGATGGTGCCCAGTCCTGGGAATTCAAACTTGGCACCTTCCTCATTGTGCTAAGAGAGGTAGAATTTGTGTAATATCGATGTCAGCATGACAGTGATCATGGGGATTGGGTGATTTTTGTCCTTGGCCCATATGTATGTGTATAGGCACTCCGCATAAAGACCTGGTGTCACATCCTATCTTAGTGGATCAGCTAAATAACTTTAAGGGATACTAATTGTAGTGCTCAGTTTCAATTGCTGAAAGCACAAATGTTGATAAAAAAAATATTAAAAATTTCAGTATTGTAAACACACACACACACACACACACACACACACACACGTGTGTGATAATTGAGAATAAATTAAAAAACAGGCATTCAGTATTCAGTCAGTATATTTATAAAAAAATCTTGTACCACAGGTTCAATGTAGAAAAATAGAAAAAGGTTATTTAATGAAATCACCTGAATCTTTATGACAATCTTGATACAGCCTCAAAAGCTCATGATACTTTGCTTTCAATGATAGAATAGTCTGGAGGTACTTGAATCAGTAGAGCTATAAGGCCACATGTTATAAGGGGGCGTCTGCTGAGTGTCACTTGTTTATTCACTTGGGTACTTTCGCTAAGTTGGTATGGTTGGTGGTTAGTGCCATAAGCAAAATGTGCCATTTCAGTTCCAGTGTTAGATTAGAAGTTGCCATGTTAAGGCAGTCAATATTTCTTGAAGAGAAAGAAGAATTTTAAAATTTGGTGAATGCTGCATAATATTGCTCAGCTGTCTTCTATGACCTAATAAAGATGTGTTCTTAAAAACCTAACACACCTTTTTTTTGTGTGTGTGTGTGTGTGTGTGATATAGTTCTTCTTTATTTAATTCTTTATTATTTTCATCTTAACTGGTTTTCATTTCTTCAATTTCTTTTGTTTTCTTGTGACTTATTTTCTGATGAATTCACTCTCTTCAACATCTTCATCTGATCAGTTCAGGCAAACACTGATGTTACTAAATAATATAATTTGTTTTACATATTCCAACTTATTTATCTTTTTTCCAGCCAAAACTTTTTCACTCAAGAACTGATGAGCTCGACAAAAAATATACATTCAAGTACTATTTTAAGAGAAATATGTTTCAAAGTTTTTCTTTAAACAGCGCTAAATTTGTTTCCTATAGTGAATAGTTAATTGGACAATGAATTGCTGTTTTTGAAAACAATCTCCTTAGAGAGAAACAGTACCAAATTTATGATAAATATTAAAGGTAAGGCCATGTATGTGCACATATTAGAGCAGTGCAGTTAGATAGGCATAAAAACCTCTTTATCTTTTATATGACATATCTCTTTAATTATGGCTCTCCACAATTTCCTTTCCTTTGTAGCTCTAAACAACATTTACCTCTTTACTATTCATTCACACTAACCCATTAGGTTTTATTCAATGTTTTCTCTGCTCCTCTTGTCTTCAATATATCTTGTGAGTGTTAAAGTCCTCTTTCCTCATTATATGCCCCAGAAATTTCAACTGCCTCTTCCTGACTGTAAATATAAGTGTCCTCGTAGTTCCTATTTTTCTTAAAGCTCCGTTGTTACTCACATATTCAGTACACAATCTGCTTGGCATCTTTCAGTAGAATTACACCTATGTTGCTGCAGTTCTCTTCATCTGTAAAAGTATATTCTTAAACATTCACTTCCTTATAAAAGATGTTAGATATGAAATAACAGTTCAGCACTGTTTTGAATGAAATTTTTATAATTCTTAATTACTTTGCTTCCTTTCTATAAAACATATTTCACTACTTTGATGCACTCTTGAATTTTTGTCACATTTTGTTTGTTAGTATATTAACCAGATAGTGAAATTTCTGTACGTTTTTTATTCTGATGTTGCCAATTCCAAGCTCATACTTTGAGATATTTTTGTCTGTCTTGCTTTTGTTTACTACTGTATCAGAAATTTCTTGCATTTTTACTTTTGTGTCTGTCATCAACACAGTGTCATCTGTATATTTTAGATTGTTTATATACTTGCTAAACTTATTTTCTAACCACATGCAAGCAGTTTATTCTCAGTAAATGTTACAGATTATCTAATATCTCTCCCATATAAATCAATCTTTCTTAGCAGTTCAAATAGATGTTTATATTATATCAACTACGTTTGTATAATGTATTAAACATAGATATAGGTCTCTTTGCATTTGTCTTGTTCATTCTGATAGCATTCTCGTCATAAAGATAGCATTTCTTGTTCTAATATCTTGAACAAAGACATGTTACTCTTGCCCTATATTCCACTCTAATTCTACTACAAATTCCATTCATTAGAATCCTAATGATAAGCTCAGTTATATGGCTCATTAAGCTTATTATCTGAGAGAGTTCACATTCATTTGCACCTGGCTTCTTTGGCATTTCTATGATAGATCTTTCCATGTCTTTTAGCATTTTGTCACTGTTCTATATATAATTTAATTTATTATTTCAGTATCTTATTGTTTCCAAAGTCATGTCATGCTTACATTTCTATGATGATTCCATTGGGTCATGCTGCTTTGTTTCTCTTCATCTTGGCCATTGCTGATCTTACCAGAGTTTTGGAAATAAGAGAGCCAAATTCCAATTCCACTCTGGTTTGTTATAGTCACTTATGTGCAAATACCTTTGGAAAAGGTATGAACCCACCTCTTCTCTCCCAGCTATCGGTTAATTAGTAGGACTTGTATCCAATTTAAGTTTTTGTTCTCTGTTGTAAAAGAACTTTCCAGTGTATTTATCTATCGTTGAAGTATCTCTTTTTTTCTATTTTTTCCATGAGTTTTGCCTTTTTAGATTTTGTCCATCCTGTCAATGACAATTTTGTCCATCCTTCCTCTTATTTTTTTTTTATGATTTTATGCATGTCTGTTATGTTTACATTCCACAATGTTTCTATTTCACTTCTCATTGCATCCTGCATCTTCTGTTTGCTTGTATTTCTTCCTAATGTTTTGCTTAGCATTCTATATACTATGTAACTTTTTTTCATCAGCTCAAGAATTTATCTGTCCTCTAATTTCTTTTTTTCTTTACTCTCTTTTATTGAGATGATCTAGATCACTATTGTTACTAATGTTTCTCTCCACTTTAAATTCCTGATCTCTTCTGACCTTGCTCTTGTCAGCATAGATTTTAAACTGAATTTTCCTGGAATCTGTTGAAATTTCAGGCATTGCTTTAATTTGCTTTAATTTTCTTTAATTTCCCTAATTTTATCCTTAGATTGCCTATGACTAGGAGGTGGTCACTCCCATAGTTAGCATTTAAATGTTTACTGTAAAATTGTATTTCTGGATCTTTTATTGATTAAGTAGTCTGGTTAGTTTTGTCTCCTGCCATCTTTTTCACTGTCTACAAGCGTCTTGAGTGTTCTTGAAACAAAGAGTGGGTTATACTTGATTATTCACTGTGCATCATTGGACCCATTTTGATTTGCATTCATTACATGATCAGTTCATACTTGCCTTTGATTTCATTACCTCATTCCTTTCTTATTTCAGCATTTAGGCTTCTTATGATAATAATCATTTCCTGTGATTTCACATTATTTAGGCCACTATAAAATTATCTGTGTCTTCTTTGCTACTTTGTAACATTTTTGCATCCTGTCTCAAATCAACATTGGGCTGACCATCACCAACAGATTTTTTTCAAATTTGGTACGAATATAGAGCTTCATGTTAGAAATTGAATGATGCTTATTTTGTTCCCAAGATATAACCCTTACCAAAAAGGTGAATTTTGGAAAAGTTTAAATATTAATATCTCAGTTGTTGTTTTTTCACCTACAAAGATAAATTATATACCATTTTAAAGTATTTGGATAGATCTAAAAGGTGAACTATTTATTTTTTTGTTTAAAGATCAAAGAAGATAATTTGATCTTAACCTTTAACCTCCCAAAAAGTGTATCTTTAATTTTTTTTTTAATTTGACAACAAATTTGTATACCTTATGGCAAGATATGTCCAAAATTTTGTGGTAGAATTTTCACTGTGGCCTGAGTTACAAGGGTTTTATTGAATTGGGCCAAATTCAAAATGGTGGATTTTGCTATATGCTAATATTTTCATAAATGGTCAAATTGTATATCTTTAGAAAGCTCTTTGAATGCTGATTGATAGTCACATAAGAACTATGGTCATAAAATCAGCAGAAGTTGTGTTATTTGTGGTTGAATGTTACATATTTCATATTATTTTATGTTAACATTAATTCATGACACTTTTTTAAGTAATTGTTTTCCTTATGTCACTTTTTCATATAAAAATCTGTTTGTTGTATTAAAAAGGTAAACCCAACCAAAAATAAGATTGTTTACTTTCCATTGAACACAACAATCAACCATCAAATAACACAAATTCTGCTGATTTTATGATCATAGTTCTTATGTGACTATTAATCAACATTCAAAGAGCTTTCTAAAGATATACAACTTGACCATATTGGAAGATATAGAAATGTTAGCATATAGTGGCAAATCTGCCATTTTGAATTTGGCTCAACTCAGCAAAACCCTTGTAACTCAGCCACAGTGAAAATTCTACCACAAAATTTTGGATATATGCCATAAGGCAGACAAATTTGTTGTCAAATTTTAAAAAAAATTAAAGATATGCTTATTGAGTAATTAAAGGTCAAAGATTAAGGTCAGATTATCTTCTATGACCTTTAAACAAAAACTAAGATGACCTTTTAGATCTATCCAAATACTTTAAAATGGTATATAATTTAGCTTTGTAGGTGAAAAAAAAACAACAACTGAGATATTGCTATTTAAACTTTGCAACTATTTTCCAAAATTTACCTTTTTGGCAAAAGTCAAAGGTTCATACTATTTGTTCCTATTATTTATGCATCTAGTTTCACATTCCCCCAGAATGTTTCCATTTGCAGTTTTCTGATTTCACACATTGATACATTCCATGTCCTATTTAGTTTTGCTTTATTGTGAATAATTGTTGGATGATAGCCTGATGTCAACTGTCAATCAGCTGTTTTTTACTGGTTAAGGAGTCAGTCCCAAGGTAGCTGATCTGTTTCATACCTTTTTCTGTTACTTTTGATTTGCTTATTGCCATCACTTTCCTTGGGAAGAATAGTGAAGTGATTTTTCTATTGGCTTCTCCACAGTGAATTTGAGACACCACCTCTAAATAACTTGTTGCTGACTCATTTGAGTTTTTCCACGCTTTTTTTTTTCATCCTACAGGATTGCTAACCATCCTCTTGCCTCATTTGAAGTAGGGCTAAGGATTCAGTTTAGCTGCTGACAACCTGACAGGGGAAAAAAAAATTATTGTCATATTCTGTGACTTAATTTATTTATTTTTTTTTTTTTTTAACATACATGTGTTAGTATATGCGATACCGTGACTTCATCAGCGGACAAACCAGGGGTGAAATCACAGTTTCAGTGGCTATGGCGGGACCACCATGCCTGGCGGCGCCACCAGCAGCGTTTGCCACCAGATAGGGTATAAAGATAAGCAAATTGATTGTTCCTCTTTGTAAATTCTCATAATGAAATTTGGGATAGACAAAACGATTTTTCCTCTTTGCAGCTTCCATCCATAATGACAGTTTGATATTTCCTGAACATGTTTGCCGTTATTGACATGAATATTGTTATAAATGACCACGCAAATATTTCACTTGTCACTTTACATGTTAGGTCAGTATGTTGTGCGCATTTTATTTGCTTGTTGTTTTGATCTTGACCAAATCCAACTTGACACGTACTGAACTGTTGTTTGAATGCAATGTGAAATACTTTTCAAACAACAGCCGGTGATGCCTATTTTTGAAAAGAAGGAAATGACCGAATGTCCCAGAAATCCACAACACCCAATCTCAATAGGCATCACATTACTTGTCCAACCATTTTCCACACATTCGGCACGCAGTGACACATACCAGTTTTTCTTTAGCTCATGTGCCTCCACCCTGTTCTCTTCCCAAGGGACTGTTAACTCTATCAGGAAAACAGTATTTTTTGAGTCAGACCACAACATGATGTCGGGATGCTTGTCTGTCTGTGCGATGTGTATTGGAAGTTTTAAGGATGTCATTAGATCCACTGAAACGTTCCAATCACTGGCTCTGCTCAGCAGCTTTATATTGGGGGCTGTTTGTTTTTTCTTTGCAGGGCATTCACCTTCCTTATGAAATTCGATCTTAGTTTCCTTGACTGCCACAAGCTTTTGATTTGCTGTATTACATTGTTTTCTTTTATCACCTCTAATACCTTGTTGTGTTGTCACGTGTACATCTGGAGCACTCATGGGCAAGCAGAAAGCACATGACACAAGGTACCTCGGTCTTTTTTACACAAAATAACAGAGATCTGTATCTGTGTATCCCCACATTTTGTGGTTTGTTTCATTTGGGAGAAGATCATGTGTAGATCAAAGAAAGAAAGATATCCCCAATGACTCCATTGCAATTAACAAGCTCCATGAAAGTTTAATGGGTTCGATATCATTCCAGGTTGTCCACTCACATTGTTTAGCTTGAGTAACAGCAGTGGCTATTCTATACTCCTCTTCAAACATTTTGACTTCTTCAATTACCATACACCTTTTTCCCTTTGGTTTCTCCTTGGAGAAGAACTTGTACATCATGTTTCCCAATCCAGCCTGATTATTTTGAATCACACCCATGATATCTTTGATTCGCAAGCTGGTTTCCACTTTTTGAATGGCCTCTGCAGCTGACCACTTTGTACCAGATTTAATTTCTAGATGCACCCTCCGTATACAATCATCAGCTGAGTCCCTCATCATATGAAGGCGTAACATCCCAACCTTGAATTCCTCCATCAATGAGTGTATAGGGAGCTGCAGATGTCCAGAGTTGGTATTCGAAAAACAAGGAGTACCTCCAAGCCACTTGTGCAAGTACTTATTGATCACTTGCTCAATACGAGATATGAGTGCAATTTCATACATTTGCAGAGGCCACAAAAGGCTGGGTAGTAGACCATGTTGATAGCACCATGCCTTCATTTTGCTGGGCAGATAGGTTCTATCAATCAAAATTTGTGCCATTAAAGCTGATTTCTGAGCCTCTGTATCCTGATGTTGATAAGTCAGTGGGATTGTATACAGCCGTCTGAGACTCTTTACTGGCATTTCCTTTACTGTTGGTATTGTGTCATTACCAATTTTGAAGTGGATTTCCTTAACAGACACCCTGACTAATGACAGGCTTCAACCTTTCTTGGGCTCCATGTGAAAAGTTTGTGATATTTTTGTAACAGGTCATCGGCAGCAATTTTAGAAGGAATGAGAATGGTGACATCATCCATAAAAGCCCTAGAAGGGGAAGGACCAGTTATTCTTTAGTCATCACTCCTTTGGCTGTTGATGTACCTCGTAAAATCAATTCCATGGCCAAAATGAAAAGAAGCCAAGAAATCACACTGCCATCATGATGAAAAATAAACAAAAACTCCCGAAGCCATGTTTTGCATGCGGTGAACTACACTGGTACAGATATGGCAATTTTAGTAATAAAAATGTTTCAACTATAAAAGAGTGGGTCATAAAAGCTTGCACTGCAGGTCAAAAAATAAAGACAATAAAATAAGAAAAGTCCAACGAGGTGAATGATGGAATAACCAGAAAATTTGTTACCGTCGAAATAAGTAATAAAAAAAATAAAAATGCAACTCTACACTGATTCTGACCTATCTATCATAAATTTGCATACATGGAAGAAGTTGGGGAAACCAATTTTAATGAAGACAAAGAAAATCACGAGGTCAGTGACAGGAGAAAAAATACAATTTATTGGCGAATTTGTTACAAACGTCACGTTAAATAAAAAAACACGAAAAGCTAATTCCAATTATGGGATCTACCGATAAATTTTTTCTGTTACAAGTTAGAAAGTTTAAATACCGAAGCCCAAAAATTAGTAAAGAAACTTAAGGAAACATTTCCTACTCTTTGTTCTCCAGGGTTGGGAATGTATACCAAGATGGAGGCAAAATTCCAGCTAAAAGAAAATGCTCAGGCGGTATTCTAAAAGAAAAGGAATGTGCTGTTTGCCTCAATTAAACAGATAGATAAAGAATTGGACACATTAGAGAAAATCGGTGTACTTAAAGTATCACCGATGGTATACATGAAAAAAAGTTCCAGAAAGTAAGGATGAAGCCGACACTGAGAAAAACTAGGGAGCGAGTTACCTGCAGCCAAGGACATGCAGTATTACTAAATGATTTAAGTCAACTGAAGTCACCACAGAAAACATTAAGAAGCACAAGATCAACAAAAAGGGAAGCTAGAGGCTGAACAAATAGAACCACAAGAAAAACCTACAGAAACTGTGACACCATCCTTAAGAAGCTCAAAGCGGAAGGTTGTTTCTGGTAACACTATGGAGGTACCAAAAAATAGAAAAGCAGATTGGCAATAGGATGTACTTGGCGAAAGGTGAAAAATTCACGTGCAGAAGGCACATTAACCAGATCTGACATGGTTGACAGCGATCCCATGGAAGAAACGCCAATGGAGGTGATTTTCGATATGTTTGATCTAACAACGCCTGCAAGGATTTTACCTGTGGAGAAAAAGAAAGGCAACTGATCATTTAAAAGTGGATCCAAAACGTAGGAGATACGCTACGATGTTGCTAAAAAAATGAATTTTTTTTTTTCCTTCATATTTCCTGTAAAAAAAAAAAATAAAGAAAACTGTTTTACTCCTATAGAGTAAAGTTTTAGGAGGGGGCGTGTTATGGTGGAACACACCTATTCTATAGTTAATAGACTCTCCCACCTATAATAAGTAGGAGTAGTAAGTCAGTCAGCCAGTCAGTACAGTTTGTCGAATACAAAAGTATCAGCGACTACAACTAGATTACTCTGCGTTATACCTATTATATCAAGTTTCTAATGTTTTGTACGTCAAACCTATTTTAAGACCAACTTAGTACAAATACAAGCCTCCACTGCAAAATCACTCCACAACACAAACATAACTGTCAGATCTTGAGGCCTTGGTAAATCCTTTTATAGGAGGGATTGGTACATCACACATATTATCTGAATATGTCATCTTCAAGTGATTGTCCAACTCCTCCTGTGGGATATCAAGCTTGCCGCTCTTTGCTTCCATGAAAAGTTTTTTTGCAAATGCATGCAGATTTATAAAGAAAGATCTCTAAGACTGTCATATTTTTCCTCCAATGCTTCCTTTGATTTTCAGCTCTGAATATCACTAGAATCTGCCTTCTGATATTGTTCATAAGTTCTTGAAGGCCTACCCTCTCATGAATTGAAGCTTTTTTAAAATGGCGCTTCATTAATCTTTGTTCTGATCGTAACTTTCTGGATTTGTCATCAATTCGGTCATTTTTCCTCTTTCTTTTCCATTCCTGGTCCAAACCACGCAAACGTTGTATATTATTCTATAAAAGTAACTGATCTATTGCCCTATGGGACACTTAAGATTGGTATCAAGAATAAAAGAAAGCTCTTTGTCAAGATTTGTCCAAATAGTCTTCTGGTTACCTTTAGGCCGCTGGTTTACTTAGGATTTCTCCAGGACACTGTCGCTCAATGATGGAATCCTGAATGCTGTGGGTGTAGTCCAGATTCATAATCCCATCATTCGATTTACATTCTTCAATAGGAGAATTACGTTGTTTGCACCAGCGTGCCTTATGGATATAGAAAACTGTTAGTAAATATATGAATTTGTTTGTACTACTAGTTTGAGTGCATGTGATGAGGTCAGATCATGAGGGTGTACTGATTGATTGGCTTCTTTAGAGTTTGTGAAGGATTTAATTAAATATGTACATTTTAAAACTGTTAAAGACTTTTCCTTTTTTAAACTATATAATTTTTTATATGGCAAGATATCATCTCCTATTTGGGTTGACTGTAACAATTCAATGGAGTGGTCCATCACTGTCTGTTTTTTCGCAATTATTTAAGGTAGCCAGAACTAGAGAACCCTTCTCTACAGCATGTTTCTCATTAATTCCAATCCAAACAACATTACCACCACCACCACCAACAACAACAACACTACTACCATTACTGAACCCAGATCTATTCCCTCTCTTTTTCTTTCTTTTCTCTAGTACATGACTTTGACCAATAAAAGTTACACTTATATTCATTTAGTAAAAGAGAAGGTAAGTCAACAGAAACAATACGAATTATTTTTCTAACTTAAATTTTTTTTAAACAGTAGTATATCATCTTTTATCTGGTTTGAGAGCAATGAGTCAACAGTTATAGGTGGAAACACCTCTACTGACTACAAGTGATGTCACTTGAAAGGAAAGTATTTAATTATATACTTAAAATCTAAGGTGAAGTAAGCAGTAGAAATTGAAAGGATAAATTAGGATAGTAAAAATTAAATATTTATATATCATGTACCTACCAACATTATCAATGATGTGTCCAGTGGTTCTAATATTTCTACACACCCCTGAACACATAGACTCTAATGTTGCAAATTACCTTCCTACCTATAAATCTAACAATTCTATTGAATGAAAAAATCCTTATGCTATTTATTTAAAAAAATAAGGATTCAAGCTTTAATATACATAGCATAACTGGTTTCAGCATCAACAATTTTGTTGTCTTCCAGAGACAAGCTACTGTAAAATAAAAGTTAACAGCAAAGTAGATGAAGGTTTAAAGATTTTTCATGAAATTCTAAAAATGATATATAAAATTGAAAGATATGCATACTTTGCATTCTCTTAAATTATAGCTACATAGCATACAGACATAACCTTTTCCTTTGTGTTTAGTTCTTTTCTTTCTTTGTTCCCCCTGATTGACTGTCCTTTTGATAAAGCTGAGTTTGTTTAATACAACACCCAATAATAACTGAAGTTTCTCAATGATTTCAGAGATCAGTAGAGTTTTATTGAATGCTCACATCATATAATTCTTTGCCTTCTCACCTCTTCTCTAATAGAACTGAGCCTGTTTCAATCTATGGCCACTTACACAGAATGTTTTTCAGTTAATATTCATATATAACATCATATTTAATGTTTTCAAGGAAAACTAACCATATTATTCAGATTACTTGCAATTATTTTTATTCTCTTTTCAATTCCTCACTTTGAAAGTGAGAAATTGCAAATCATTTCTTTTAGACATGAAAATTGAATTTGCAGCTGTTACATTCACAGTGATGTCTGAGTGTTAACTATAAAAACCCAATCCAGATGTGAGTTGATAGAGTAGTCTTCATTTCTATCACTCTGGTTTTATTATAGAATTTGTGCACTTAATTCAAAGTCGGTTAATCCCTCATTTAATTTCATATCAGTTATTGTGGGTTCTAATTTGTTAAAGAGTAACAAAATTTGACACTTGGGGAAATAGTTTTTGGTTTCCTATGAGAAGTGTAGCACATGTTAAAATCAATATATCGTGATAAATTATGATAATTCAAATTTTAAAATGTCTAAGGCTTTCAAATACTATTATGTATTACAAAATCATGGAGAAGTAAAAGCATCCTAACTTTAATTACAGATTTATTCAAGCTTCCATAATGAAAAAGCTTGGAGATTTTCTAAACATTTGTAAAGCTGTGGCTTCAAAGGTTTCATTTGCATGAGTGATAGAATAATAAATATTCAAAATGGTAAAAATATTTAAACCTTTTTCTGAGTCGTACTTTTTTAACCAATAATATTTTTCTATTTCTTAAACTTTCCCGACATTGATACATTTTTCTGACTTTGGTCATAGGCAAAAATTGATGCCATTTGAATTGATCATTAAAATAATCTCACTGCAAACATCCAGTGTCTTTCTGGTCAATCAGCAGAATAGCAAAAGAATTCTGCAATTAATTGATTTGTCTTGTATTATTCTCTTGTGTGCATGACACTGCAATCCAGTTTTGAAAATTCTTCAGGCTGAATCAAAATTTTAGTCATTTATGGATGGTGTTGCCTAATGGCATAAATTGACATATGCAACAATTAAACAAAATGGGGAAAAATTTAATGCAAGAATTTAATTAATGTCTCTGATTTAATTAGAATTCTTAAAACTGATTAAAATTTATTTTCTCTTTTTTACATATCATTATTTTTTTTTCCTATATCTTTTCTTTTTTTATTGTTTTAATTAATTGTTTTTAACATGCTTCATATTGCTTTTCACATCTTGTGATAAATTTAAATGATGTACTCTTCTGCTAGATGTGTGAAAAGTGTAATGGCTGTTGGTGTAGAAAATGGAGTCGGTTACACAAATGCCGTCCATGGAATCCATCTCTACCTCTTTGTATAAGTTAAATAGTAGGGTAGACTTGGCGCTATAGTCTTGGATGACCCAAAATGTATAAGGAAAACTTTGAATTCAAAACTGTGAATAAGACAATGAGAAAGCACTCCACTATCTTAAGTCATAGTAATTTAGATGATAAATAAATGGAATCTGTGAAAAGTCATGATCATGTACTTCCTGAAAGGACATGACATAAAAAAACATCTAAGCTGATTGTGTAAAGGTATGAAAGAGAAATATAGTCAATTAGTAAAATTATGTGAACAAAGAATGCCAAATAAATTTATGAAAATATAAAAATATATTTGCTAGATAAATAAAAATAATAAAATCTAACCAAATGTAAAAATGATGAAAATATCAGTTTTTATTTAATAAAAATTACAGCTAAAATCCATCATTGATAGAAATATTGCATGTTATCATAAATCCTTCTCATTATAATAATTACAACAAAAAGATAATTAGTATTAGCAGATGAAAGTTAGAATATATTTTCTTATAAGAAGAAAACAGTACATTTCTTTGTAAGAGAAATAAGAAGATTGAAAACAGTTGACTGCATGATATTGGAGCCATTTTCAATACACTTTGAATTTGTCAGAAGCCAAACTGGAAGTTGATCAAGATGAAGATTTGTGGATATGTTATTTGAGATGTGATGCACTGATGAAGATATGAATCACTTTCTAAGTAGCAATAACTATAGCAGATTACAATCTCTTGGTTACAATAGAGAATTTAATTATTTTTATGAGATAAATTGATAGGCAATAAAACTATATTATTCTTTTTATTTCCATTTTTTGCACTTTTTCACTTTGCATTGTCAAATATGTCATCTTAACTGAATTACTTTGCTTTTTAATGTTTGCTTATTAAAGTCAGAAACTTGTCTTTTCTTACTGTAAAACCATTTCTTCTTGATAGTATAAGCTGTTCATACTATCAAATAAAGATAAAAAAATTATTTGATGAAATAATGAGAGAAAATTCTGCTTAGTTAGTTTGGTCACACAAGTCCAACATGTGTAGACAGTTTCTCTCCAATATTTTTAATCTTTCGTAGTGTTTCTAACTTCAACAGAATATAGTGCTTTCTCATTATACAGATAATCAATGAATGAGTGAACCTGTCTTCTCCAGTTTTGTATCCCATCCATAGATTGTCACAGTAAAATTTTGATGTTTCCTAATTCATAAGTCATAAGGTTTACCACAGTTGGAAATCAAACCTCAGTACATCTATCAAGGTGCAATTGTTCCCAGCGAAAGTAGAAACTGTATAATTCTATGATTGCAGCAGTCCCTCACCAAAACAGAGGAATCCTATCTTGATGGAACCTACACATGAATGCTGAGAATATCTTGGAGGGATCAGGTAATCAATGCAGTTCTGTGTAGCTCTCACCCCAGGGTCGCAACAAAGACAGCTGAAACTTACTGGACATTGCATATGTCATCCAAATGAAGCATCAAATATTGTAAACTTACATGTTTGCTGATTTTTATCCAAATTTAGAATAAGGTATCATTCAAGAAGTACTTGATGTACATATATAAATATAAGATTTTTTTTAACATCTTCTATTTGTGTATGTAGTATCCCTTCACAAAATGGGTGACCATGGCTCTCCAGAACATCCTATCCTTTGTAGCTCTTAATAAAGTTTTTTTTATTTACTCTCCCTCTCAGTTCTTGTTCTACCATTCATTTACACAAGCTCATTAGGTAGGTTAATCACTGTTTTTCTCAGTCACTCTTGCTTTCAATATGTCCTGTGAGTCTCAAAATTTCCAAAACTTCTTTCCTCATTATGTGCTCTGGAAACTTCAACTGCCTCTTTCTGATTCTAATTATGTGTCCTTTGTGTTTCTACTTTCTTCCTATTACTTATATGCTCTGTCCATGGTTCTGTAGAAACACATCTATTGTCTCAAGTCTCTGCATCATCTGCAAGGAAATTGGACAGCATCAACTGACATATGGGAAGGCTGATATTACATAGCAGTTGTGCACTGTTTTCTTTGTTTGTAATTGAATTTTCTTGTTTTTAATGCTTTTCTTAGATTTTGCAAGGTATCTTTTGCTATTCCACTGTGCCTTCAGATTAGAGTGTCACATTCTCTGACCCCCTTTTAAAACACTTTCCAAATATTTAAATTTTCATACTCACTTAATTTTGACATTTTTAATTTGTAACTTGCATCCTGAACTGTTCCTCTTTTTAACAACCATGCATTCTATCTTCTTACAATTGATGGTTTATCCTTTCTACATACATTGTAGACAACATATGTGGACATAAATTTAATAAATACAGATTTATAAATATATGCTTCTATATTTATGCATGTATTTGTCTATAAAAATGTCTTTAACCCTGCATTAATCACTTGTATTTCTAAAAATGGCTAATCCCTTGGAGTCTGCCTCCTCAGGCAACTGAGCTACAACTGCACTACACTGCATGCTACATACCCTCACTGAGTCAGGAAATTAGTGGGAGAGAGAAAAAGAAATAAGTTGGCAACTATGAATTATGAGTACTTGAAAAATTTGGGGGTAACAAAACCCCCCTATGTGAGTAATGCAGACCAAGATTTTTTTATTGTAGCAATAATCTTCTGAATAAAGATATAAAATAATTTTGAAAGTCATGATTAAAATGGTAAAGTTAATATGTTGAGACTTTTCAGCAGTTTCCTCAAGCAATATCATGAGTATAATACAAGATTTTCTTTCTTGGATCAAAAGTAAATATTAAGTAATAGTCTGTTAGAATGATACTACTTTTGGAGAACTGTCAGAAAATATGAAAAGTTTTAAAATCTTAAAATTCAATGTTCATCAGAAATCAACAAAGAAAGTAAGGAAGTGAAACATTTTGAATATCTCTTAGGTCAATTCACCAAGCAAAAGGATAAAGTTCTTTTTGATCTACAAATTTGAACCAGTCATTCTTGAGTTCAATATGTTATTTCTTTAACATCTGGCAAATTGAAATTATTCAAACTTGACTTAAAATTTATTATCTAATTTATTTATTGATTTAAGAACTGTTATTTCTTTCCAATGTTTAATCCCAATACAGGGTCCACTTACTCTGTCTACATTCCACCCTTAATCCTAGACAAAACAAATTTACCAATGCACACAAAGGTAAAATCACATATGCATTTAAAATGACAGGCTGTCAGTTGGCACCTCTCTTCTGTATTAATTGTAATGTTGCCAGCATAAAATATTTTAATTAAATAAATTTAATTACAGAAATTTCTTACTCAATTTATGAAAATTGATTTGATGGTTGATTCAATTATTAACTGCTTCTTCTGTCCAAAAGAGGCTTGGTGGTAAAAGCATTGAACAAAAAACTTTAAAGATCTGATCAGACCCATACTTTAGAGATGGTGAAACATTTGGCACAAAATAATCATCTCTCTCTTTGGAATGTACATAAGTTATGCTAAACAGAAAAGTATTTAAATTCAAAACTGGAAGAGATCTGTTAAAAATGAAATAGCAATAAATTGACTTATTATTATGTTGATTATGCATCTTGATATGACTTTTCATTTTAATGTTATGTTAAATCTGTTGCTGATGAAAGTGTTAAAAAGTAATTAAAAGTAACGTTTGTTAGACGTGAGATAATCTAGGCTTGCATATAAAATCAAATTGGCATTTTGCACTAACATCAAGAAATGATGCTTAAGCCAGGATTTCAAACACTGATTTTTAAGACAAGCGGACTCTCCACTTGAAATGTTGACACTACACAATCTTCATACCTCAGTTCTTCCATTTGGTTTTGTGCTACCTTGATTAAAATAAAAAATGAAACCAATTAATGTACTGCTGGTTTTCATTATCCCTCACTTACAGAAATGTATTCAACCAGATAACATATTATATAACATAGGCTAAGAGTTAACATATTTGGAATCATGGGATAGCCACAGGATTTAACACTGAATACAGAATGATTATTGTGGCTAGAAAGATGGGACATAATGAGATTTTTTTTTTCTTGAGAAATAGAAGCAGGATTATATCAAGAATATATAAATTCTGAAGAGATACTAGTAGCATTGCAGATTCCCATTTTTGATGAAAGAATTAGATCAGTGGTGACTAACAAGGAGAGTAACCATCCAACAAACATCACATCCAAATTCTATGCTGGTGCTGCTCAAGCCATCAGTCATATATATATTCCATAGACTTTTGTAGTCAATGACAAATAAGAGTGCCATTATCAATGTCATGACATTAGTTACAGCACCTTACTTAAACCAGATAAGCTTGCTATTGAATGGTGGATGACATGCTATATCATCTGCTCTGAAGAATCCTTTTTTCAACTCTTGAGCAGATGGTGGTTTATGTGCAGAGGCAACTGCATAAGCCTATTGATCTACAGATCTGTCAGAAGATGGTTCTCTATTAGTGTGAGATATGTTCTGCTGTATGGAACTGGAGTCTTGACATACACAGATCATGTTTCAAAAAAACATGACATGAAACTTGTTCAAGGAACACTTCCAGATACCATATTGTCTCATGTATTTATCAAATTTAAATCCCATCAAGCATATTGCTGACCTTACTAAATTCAATGAAGCTTCACACAATCAACACTGCTAACTTTTGGACAGCTCTGTTATCCTAACAGAATCATGCAATGACTCCAGCAATTTCTAGATTCCATACTCTGTCACATAGCTGACATTATTCTGGCAAAAGGTAGTTACATTATTAGGTAGATGTCTAATTTTTTAGCATTTCAATTTATCTAGACCCTAAATGAACTATATAACATAATTTTATTAAGGCTTAAAAAATGGACATTTTGAAAGTATATATAAATATTAGGTTGGTGCAAAAATAATGATGTAATAATGTCATTTTTTGACGTTATACGTCAAAAAACGACATTATTACGTCATTATTTTTTGCACCAACCTAATATTTACAAAACTATAAATCAAATCTGCATAAGAGCAAGGATAGGAAAAAAAAAATTACTTACTATAAAGTGTTGGATCGAAAAAATATAGCAGCAAGTAAGAAATAACTGGTTATTGATCTTCACTCTTCAAAAGCCAATCAAAGACAAAAATATGTACACAATGACTAAAGTGGGGGAGAAAAAAAATTACTACCAAGGAATCGCCAGTATAAATTACAGGCAGATTACACATCGACCCAGCAGACATTGCTTATGCTTGCAGAGTGAAAGCTGATTTAATTTAAATGGTCTCAAGACCTCTCAGATGGTAATCTGCATATGGTTTACTAATTATGGTGAAGAATCCCTGGAGAAAGATAAGGAATAATTTCGATTATTTATTAAGTGTTCAACAATAGTAGACTTGGAAGTATTTACAATCATGAAAATTTTCCAATAAAATTGAAAGATTAAACTAAAATTTAAGTACTCTGTCTCAAAAGATTAAAGTAGAGCCTTCTATAGCTGAGAAATGATACCATCAGGGTTTTATATAAAGTGATGAGGATATTAACATTTTTTCTTCTACTCAATATATGTAACCAGTATATTTTCCCCACCAACTCTTATCTGGATTACCACAGTCTGCTGAAATCTTTGGCATCGAAGGAATCTTTGATCATCTATTTAAAGAAAATGTAACCAAATAAACTAAACATGTAAAAAGTTATGAAACTAAAGAGGTATGAATAAAAAAAAAAACAAACTTGGATATGTATAAAATGCAGCTGAAAAATGTTTGCAGGGCCTTTATATTGGGAATTAAAAATAATTTGACAAATTTTTCTTTCAATTATTCATCAAGACAGGTGTTTGCTAACTATTTTGTCAAAACTCATGATAATCAAGAGAAATTGTTAGCATGTCATTAGTGATTTCTCAATGATAAATTAGATTGTTACCTGATCTGCACTGAGTATATGATGCAAAAAATTGAAATGAATGTCAGAATAGAAATCATTTAATTTTGATTAAGCAAGAAAAAATTATAATCTTAGAAATATATAAAAAGAAAATCACTTTGAATTTAATTCACTTAAATTAATTCTTGCATGTAAATTCATTAGCACTGAAGAGTGACATTTTTTGACTAATTCAGAAATTGTATGTAATCAAACAGACAAGAAACAAAGAAGAACTAATTACTATTAGCGTGGATGTAAGACATTGATGTTGTATAATAATTTTTTCTTTTACTTTACATTCCTCTTATTTCCAGAATTTCTATGAATAGTAATTAATGTAATACTAATTCCTTCAGACATTTCTTTGGAAATGTCACTGCAAAGATTTGACAGTAACCCATTGAACTATTTGATAATCATTTGTATTTAAAGTGGTTGCATTGTATAAATGCAGTTAGATTTCTTTCCACAGGTCAATAATTAATTATAAAAAAAAAAATGAACTGAATAAATTTTGAGGGGATGCTGAAAAGTTTTCAACTGAAGAGGATTAAAATATTCTTTTGTTTGATCAAATTTGTGAAGTGGATCATTTAATAGCTTTTCAGTACCCCTTGTATCAGGACTTTATATATATATATATATATATATGGATTTATTAGTTCATGTTATTTGCATATATATTTGGGCATAATCAATTGATTCCATTTTTTTTTTTATACTTAATATTCTCCTTGGTTCACACCTGCCTGTTCCACTCTAGTCCAAAAAAAAATTGGAATATTGGTTAAAAAAATCATTGCAAAAAACTGGAACTTTATTGAGGTAGAAATTCATATGGCTGTATATATTAATATCTGCTTTATCATCATTCAGTTCACAAAGAGCATGTTCAGATCTTATAAGTATATTGAAAAAAAGAAACCTGTTGGACTGGTAATAAAACATGGAAGAAATCATGTCTCTGTGTTGTCTTTTTAAGAAAGTGTTTTTGAAATATCACAATCTCTGTACTCTCCTATTCTTACTGTACAACATTTTACTCTTACCCTAAATAAGAATTACAGAAAAGGAGATTTAAAAATTCATGATCTAAAAGCAAAGTTAATATTGGAAACTTCCAACATTAAGAAAACGGCTTTCAATTACAAAGAACTTATTTCTATTGCCTAATAGCTAATGACATTAATGTTTAATAATCATCTTCCATGATGAAAGAAGCAAGTGTGATTCTTATCTATAGTTACATTTTTGTTTCAAATTCCTTCAATTGAAAGTAATGAACATTTGAGTTTTGATCATTGCTGATTTGATATGAAGAATAAACATTTCAAAATATTGTGAACAGAATTTTATAAAAAGGATATAAAATTGTGAAACTATTCCATTAAATGAAGAAACTTAATGTATTTAAAAAAAATATGGCTGTATATATTAATATCTGCTTCATCATCATCTTTTCTTCCCCATCTCTTTTTTTGACTGTGATGGGCATTTTTCCAGTGAACATGCAAATATTTCATGTGCATGTGTAGTATTCACAAAATTGAATATTAATTTTACTAGTAAAATCTGACATACAGTTGTCATTTTATAAAATTAATCCATTTAATTTTTAGGCACTTAGTCAAAAGCAGGCTTTACATTGTTTTTAATATTGTCTGAATTCATTTGTTACACAAACTTACACTCTGCTAATTCTTGCCAATCTTCAGAAATTCATCTCAAAGGTGAATAAATTAAATTTTTTCTTATAAACATTGACAAAATAAATGCATTTAATATCATCTACAATATTCAAAATTTAACCTTGTGAAATCAATGGCTAACTTAAAAAAATATAAATTTTAAATCTATAAATTCTTCCTAGTTGATTGGAGCGTCAAACTAGACAATGTAAATTTACAGCTTATATTCTCTTTAAAAAATTTGAGATGTGCTTTAAAATAACAATTTTTGTTAAACATAAGTCTTATTTTTCAAGAGATTTGAGCTGCTTGACATTGAAAAATTTCTTTTAATACCAATGAATTAGTGTTTTATTCTTTAAATCTTTCAATGTACTTTTAGGTTTTTGGCCTCCACGATTTCCTATCCTTTGTATCTCTTAGTAAATTTTATCTTTTTGTTATCTCTCCTAAATCATGTTCTACCATCCATTTACTGAAACCCATTAGATAGGTTAATCACTGTTTTCCTCCATTCCTCTTGTGAGTATCAAATTTTCCAAGTCCTCTTTCCTCCTTATGTGCCCAAGAAATTTGAATTTACTCTATATAATTCTAAGTGTCCTTTTTGTTTTGGTTTTCTCTAAAACTTTGTTGTTGCTCACCAATTCAGTACATGGTTTTCTCAACATCCTCCTGTAGAACCACATTTTTGTTGCTTTAAGTTTCTTCATCTTTGAGGAGATTGTCTAACATTCAGTGCCATATAGGAGGATTGATTTTATGTAATAGTTCAGTTCTAGCTTTTTTGTTTTTAATGAGATTTTTCTATTTCTTAAGATTTAGCTTTTGGAAGGCATCTTTCGATATTCCAATTAACCTTCAGATTTTGTCACACTTCCCAGATATTTAATTTGCTTGGGTTTCGTATTTCCAATATGTAATTTGACTGTTGGACTCTTCCTTTTGCAGAGAACCATACATTTTGTCTTGCAATTTTTTCTTTTAACATGGTAGAAGATATTTCAAAATAATTTCAATTATTTTTCAATATCCTAATTATAATAAATAAAGACTTGTCAAAATTTTTATAAAAACTAAATTGTATACGGTTTGATTTTTTTTTTTTTTTTTTTTTTTAAACAGGACATCATGATATATATGGTAAATTATTCAAGAAGTAATATCAGATAATAGATGTGGGAAATCATAAAACTGAAATAAGTATGTCACTTAAGAGTGTTGAAATGAAGGGATGGGATTTAATGTGAAAAAGGCGATTAAAGACTTAATAAAAGTGTCTCATCACTCCTGTAAATCCTTATTTAAATGTCTGTTCTGGTTTCATTAAATGAACGGATATTGACCTAGATCTGTCTGTATTTGCGCATGCATAACAGTTATTCCAATTCTAGTGACTTTCTGAGACTGCATCAACCAAATAGCCATTATGTTTTGTATACAAGTCACTTGCAAATAAAAACAGATTTCTTTTTAATACATTTCTGGCATACACATGCAAGATAGAAATAACTGATAATTTTTGCTAACCTTTAAACTTCTGATCATTTTTCTCCTTGGTCCACATATTACAACTTACAACTGGGGCTTTTTTGGAAATTTCTTTATTAATGTATTCATATGACATGACTGATTTAAAAAAAAATATTAGGAAGATTTAAGTTTGAAATTCATAAAATCCTAGTCAAGTGTAATGATTTCTGCCAAAAAGTTCACAAATTATGAATTAATGCTACACGTATCTGACTCCTCATGCTATCCTCTACCTTTTTAAGAGCCAGATTAGGCCAAAAATTAAACAACATTCCTTAGTTCCGCCAAATCTAATCTTCATAACTAGGACCCACAATGGCACTTAAATTGTAGCAAACCACCAACATTCCTTCTGTATTCCATTGGTGAGAAGTTCCACTCAGTTTCTTCCCACAAACCATTGCCTTGTGGAACAGACTCACAAGAGGATCACTATCTTACTATTCATAAAGCCATAAATCACGACAATCTTAAATATTTTCAAATATAGATTTAAACTTTATCTTTTCCTCCTATCCATATAAACTACTTGTTAACATAACCCTCTATTTTGAGTAGCCTCTAGGCCTTGTACAGGGTGAACATTACTGTATAAAAACAAAAAACAATACACTCTTGATATGCATTACCAGAAGAAGTTTAAGGTTTTTTAAGAAACAATGATTTCAAACATTCATAAAAATATTGTTCTTTAATTTCTAAGATCTTGATTTGTTTAGTCAATGTTAGCATAAACAGATCTTATTCAAGATAAAACAGGTTTAAAAATTCAAACAAACTCTACTAAAATGATACAGCTTAGAAATGTGAGAACTTTTCAGCACTTTTATGTAAGATATAAAATAATTTGTTATATAGTCAGTTACGTCAGATTTATTGAATTACCTTGTTACCAAATATTCATAGACAAGATTAACTCTGTTGATAATGAAATATATATATATATATATATATATATATATATATATATACACACACACACAAATGGCCATATGGTTAGAACATTTTCTTTCTAACCATGAGATATAGATTTCAATTTCACCATGGTAAATTTATCAGGGAGAGGATTCTTGATAATAAGGGCCTGGGAAGGAGATCCCAGTATGCAGAATTATTGGAAAGTTCTTGAAAACCATATCACAGGTTGATCCAAGCCTTGTAAGTGAAATTGGGTAGACAGAACTGTTCAGAGGTTCACAAGTCATAATGACAGCATATTTGAGAACTGGCCTTGTTTAAATGGCTGATCACACCAGATGATACGCTCTTTCCCGGAAAGTGTAACTAAAGTTCACTCAACATAGTTGCAGTATAAACCAAAGGTGGGTTCTGAGCAGATCTCTGCAGTAGGGACTGGATAACCACCTTAGCAGACATCTTATTAAAGAAAAATTTATGCTTTCATTCAGGCTGGTAGATGAAAAGAAATAAATATACTGTTTAATAAATAGTGTCTACTCAAATATGACTATCTGCTAAATATAAAGTTTAAAGTAATAAAAATCCATCAGATTAATAAAAATACATTACTTTCTTGAGAAAAAAAATCACCTAGTTTACATTTGGATACAAAAATATGCAGATATAAAAAATTTTGAGAGATCTATGAAGAGAGAAGTTTCATTTAAAAGGACAATTCAGCCTTGCCTGATCAGCTGGTTATTTTAGCTCAATTGGTTAAAGTGCATCAGATCTAATGGTAACTCCTTCTGTCCAGAGGAATACAGGTTCAAATTATTCTAGAAAGTGTAAAATTTATCTTTGAGATTTCTTGAACATTCAGGCTGGTAGATGAAAAGAAATAAATATAATATTTAATAAATAGTGTCTGAGTATCCACTAAAAATAATGTTTAAAGTGATAAAAAAATGTCTGTGTCTGTGTATATAATCTTATTCTTGGCCAAAATGTTTTATATACTTGATTTTGATGAATATTAAACTCTGAGGTTTTATTAAAATTTTTTAGTTTATGAGCAAAATTTACAAAATCCTGTGTCTTTACAGTTTATAGATATGATAGATTGTTTCTGTAACAATTTCATTTCTGTAATAATAATGTAATATAATTTATTTCTGTAATAATTTCCTTATTTTGTTTTTTTTTTCTTCAACTCTCTTTCCTTTAATGCTTACATTTTATAATGACTTTGCTTTGAACAAAATGATTAAAAGTTGTTAGTTGCTAAATTCTATCTGGGATATGTATTCTGTCATTGTTTGGATTATTTTTATTAAAATATTTTTTTTCAGGGTTTGTTTTTATCACAATAGAATTACTTGTGGCTCTATGAGTAGTAAGATAATTTAAGAAAGTCTTTTAGAACATGTTTAAGGAATAATAACTGTTCTGGACTAAATCATTGCCATAGAAAAGTTGCATCCCAAGAAAATAATTCAGTTTTTATATTATTTCTTGCCATTTCAGAACACAATGACTGAAATGGTATCAGTTATTTTATATGAGATATGAATACAACAAAATCAGTTCTTGCTTGGAAAGCAACAGAATATTACCATATCAATATTACTGACTGATATTTGGTAATTTATAAGGTGGCATTCAACTAAATAATGGCAAAAGTGTGTGTGTGTATGTGCTTATCTTAAGTCTTTTATTTTTGGTGAATCTATTTCTATAGTTGAAATATTATTTTTTAGGTGAAACAACCCTACTCACAAGCCACCAATCTGTTCCTGGGTTGCATGGCACTGCTGTTTGCTGCTGGTGGCATGCTCATCTCGGCAATGTTACCAATGGCTTGCATGTAGGGAACTGCTATAAAATAAAATGCTAGACATATGAAATGCTTGTAAATATATATAAAAGTGGGTACTGAAAAGTTTTCAGTTTGACTACTTCTCAAAATCTGATGAAACTTTTTTTTTTTAACTGCTTGTTGATCTGACTGAAAAGTTTTCACTACCCCTCTGATATATGCCTATAATAGTTTCCAAATTAGTCATCTGATTCATTAGTGAGTAACAGTCATACTGGATGCTCTACTACTTTGGCCATGTATCAAAGTAAGTTTTGTCATTTTTTCTAATAATTAACAAATTATTGTACTAAAGATTAAGTCTTGGATCATTTTGTTATTAAGAAATAAACTGATCACTTGTTTTGACATATATTTTATCAAATACAAAATAGAGAATATTTGATTATTCATTCTTAAAGAAAGTAAATACTTTTGAATTATTTTAAGTAATGAATCTTTGTGGATCAGAAAACAAAATGGAAGAATTTACTTGTACTCTTATCAATTATTAAATTGATATTAATGCTGCTAATTTATCTCAAAACAATGATTAAAATGGTGAAGAAAAGGTTAACAGAATATCATTTTTCAAATTACTTTTCAAAGAAGTTCATTCAGTCCAACTTTCTTAGTTCTTATGAAAATGTTATTTCTATCAAAAAGTAGATGGTGTTGGACATTCTTATGTCTGTAGGAAGTCCTGTTTAAATATATAAGATATCAACCTTTCTTGTTTGTTAGGTGCTGTTGACTGAAAGATAAGTGACATGACAAGAGAAAAAGAAGACTGAATTTTTGTTTCTTTATATCCAAAATAATCAATATATTTGTTTTTGTATCATTTATTAATGAATTTATTGGTGATAAAAGTGAAAATACCAACAGCAAAAATGAACTTGAATCTCTTGTGATTTACAATGTAGAAACTGTTGTCATTTTTTTATATACTAAGAGGGCTAGAAGCTAACTAAATAAACATGACAAATACAAATTGCTATTTGATTTAGAGGAAAATCTTTTTTAGTTGTTTCTCAGCAGATAGAATTTCCTGTATTCTTTGAGATTTTTTTTTCAAAACCACCAATAATTGATCTGTTCTTATCTACTTTGTGATGTGTTCATGTATCACAATTTTGAATTGTCTGCCTGGTCAGTATTGATGAAGACATTGTGTTCTCTTAGACCTCTCTCTGTTTACAATCATTCTGCTCCACTTGTCTCAAGAAGCAATTACAGGAGTCATTTCATTTGGACAATTTTGACTTTGTTAGTCACCAAGCATAGCAATCATATTTGATCAGATCAATGGGGAAGCCAGAGTTGCATCAAGATTATGTTGGATCAAGTAATGTCTGGGTCAGTTCAATGAGTTAACTGTATTGGGCCACTGGATCAACATGAATAGTCTAAGTGACAGAAAAAGAATAGTTCAATGCTTAATTTTAGCATTAGAAAGATTTTTGTTGTAATTTCTACAGTTATAATTTTAATATCATTCTTTTTACATCAATTATTTTTATTCATTTTTGTCATCACTTTATACTTTATGACTAAGCATAGTTTTTTCTGTCAATATTATATAATATTCTTACTCTCATTTTGAGGAGGAAGGCAAAAGCTTTCAGAAGAAGGAATCAATTTAAAAATACCTTAATTCCCCTTATTTCCCAGATGCTTATTTCTTATTGTAATTAGCTTCTGTTCCATCCTCCTACATTACAGGAGTTATATTATGACACTATATTTTAAAAACACATATTTCACTTGATGAAAAAAGTAAATGTTAATTTTTTTTGATAAATTATATAAATAAAGAATAACTTTTCTGCTAGATATAAGCTAAAAAAGTTAAGGTTCATTTTTCATGACATAAAATACTTTCTTCTTTTAAAGCTAAGCTTACCAAAAATTATTTGATTTTATCTATTAGAAACGCTTTTTACCTGTTACATATACATATAAATTAAAGTATTAGATGAAGTGGAAATTTAAATGCTTTAATTTGTATTAAAAAACTGATTTTTTTTGTTTTTGTTTTTAAATGATACAAAAAATAATTAATTTGATTTTATATTGAAACTTATTCCCTTACAAAGAACATTAATCTGTAATATTCAATATTTTAAGGAAAAAGATGTATATTTCATCTCTCTTACTGTTTTTCTCTGCAAAATTTAACAACTGAAGAAATAATTTCTTGGTTATGGAAACAAAAACTGATTGGTTGCAACTTTCTTAAAATAAGATTTGTGATTCTTAGTTTTTTTTTTCCAAGATTTTCAGGATTCCTGAAACTGTCTCCATCCACAATGCTTTCCTAAATCTTTATTAGAATTTTATTTTATGTTTATTTTTGAAGAGATTGTGCCAATGAATAAATATTTTGCATAAAATATTTGAATCTTTTGGAATAAGTTCCAATTTTGTTTGTTTCAGGTTAAAGAACATTTAAATTAAGTGTTGGGTAATAGTTTGAGCTAAATAGGATCTTCAAAAGTGTTACTCATGCAAAAGTTAAAAAGTCGAATTCAAAGAAGCAGTATTTTTATTAGATCTAAAATTAAATTTGACATCAAGTGTGTTACACATTTTGTTGAACTTTATAGTGAAAGGCTTTTTAGAACTAGTGAAAATAATCAGAAAAAAATGAAGAACCAGAAAGGTGTTGAATCTGTTATTTCTCAACTAATAATAATAATGGAATAACAATTATGAAGGTAAAATTAGAATTTTTTAGGCATTATCAAAAATAGGGCAAAAACTGAATTTTAGTTTAAAAAAAATTTTTAAACATATTTAAAGTTGGCATTATTGCATTTTCATATAAGTATTAGAATACATTCAGCCTATTCATGGGGCTGAATGTATTCTAATACTTTGCTTGTACCAGTTAAATACAGTTTTTAATCCTTATATTTTACTTTACTAAAAGTTTTCCATTACTGGCAGTTGTTGTGTATCCTCGAAATAAGATTTGTATCAAAGTTATTTAAATGTGTATCCAGTCAATAAGAAGATTACTTTAATCTGACAAAGTCCTTTTAGAAGACAAGATGTTACATTAAATTTTTTCCAGTTTGTCTTTCAGTTAGCTAACAATGTGTCATTTCATTGAACAATCTACTGATACAACCAAGTTGATTAGGATGACTTCAGATCCTCTCTTTCAGCTTTCTTTAAAAGTGAAGTTTCCAGAACAGCATCCTTCATTTTTTAATGGATTTTCTTCAACATGGAAAGTTTTTTTCCTTCACAGAAAAAAAGCCAAATAGCTAGCCTTGGCTCAAACCTTGAATATACTGCAGCCATATTTCACCAGAATCACTATTACCATCTCTGTCCACTGGAATGGGGTAGCAGAATTTTTGCCTCATTCAAAACTGCCTGCAACCACTGCAAGACAGTCCTGGAAAATACAAAGAGCAGCTATGGACAAGCAGTCCAAGACAAAGATGAGAACAAAAAGCTTGGATCCCAAAGTTCTGGAAAAATTGCAAGCACAATTCTCAGTAGAGGCAAATTGATAGTGCTTTCCATTATAAATGGCCCTGAGGTTCTCATCCTTGTCAGCTCTTTGCAATGAACTTTGTCTCTAACTCCATGTTAGATGACAATACTTACTCCTTATCTGACTTCTCTCCCCCTCCTCACAAAGCAAAAGATTTGTGACATCTTTGTGGCTCAGGAAGTTTCCAAATTTATTAAAAGCATTGCCACTCCAAAGACTTATGTGCTGTATCCTTTCAGGACATAGGCAATTATGGCTCTCCGCTTCTCCCTATCCCTTGTAGATCTGAATAAGTTTTGTCTCTCTGCCACCTCCCCCCAGACCATGTTCTGTCAACCACTTGCCAACCAACCAGGTATGTCATGCATTGCTTTCCCTTGTCTGTCTTTCTCTCTATTCAACCTGTAAGTATCAGATTCTCCAAGTCCTCTTTTCTCATTACATGTCCCAGAAATTGCATCTGCCTCATCCTGATGTTAAGTATAAGCTTCCTTATTGTTTGTATTCTCTCCAAGACCTTATCATTGCTCACACATTCAGCCCATGATGTCCTCAGCATCCTTCTGTAGAACCACATCTCCGTTGCCTCGAGTTTCTTCTTCATCTTCGAGGAGATGGTCCAACATTCTCTGACATAAAGTTGAACAGATGTCACTTAGCAGCTCAGTAATCTTTTATTTGTTACCAAATAGATCCTCCTGTCTCACAATATTCTGCCCAGCTTTTGACCATCCCAATACTTCTACGGATCTCAGTATCACACTTTCCGTCCTTTGTCAAAACACTTCCCAGATATGTAAACTTCTGCACCTGCTTGATTTAAGTGTCCCTGACCTGCAAATTGCATTTTGGGCTCAAAATCCTTTTACTGATGACCATGCATTCTGTCTTCTTGTAGTTTATGTTTAGTCCCTTCTTCTCGCTCTCTTTCGCTATCATCTGTAGGAGGTTTTGTAATTTCTTTTCTGTGTCTGCTATCAGTACTGTGTCATCTGTGTATCTTATGTTGTTAAGATTGTGACTGCCAATGTTGAATCCTGGTAGGATTTCCAATTCTCTCAGTAGTAAGAATCTACTACATAAGAATCACTTTTTCCATGATGCTGTCTTGACATATTCTATTTTGTTTTTATTTATTCATATTTTATTTTTTAATTTTAATTTTAATCTTCAGACAAGTTGGTTTAATTTGTAAATTATAAAAAAAATAAGTTAAGTATATATAAAATTTATGAATAAAAATGACAATAGGAAAACTGGTAATTGCTAACACGTTTCGTCCAATGTGGACTTTATCAAAGCAAAATACGAAAATGAAATTAAATGAACAAAGTAACTAGTAAAAACAAAAACAGAATGTACCTAGCAACTGGAATGTAGAGAAACGCTATTTTCATATTTTTAACTGAAAAATAACGTCACATGACAATTACTGACGTTATTTTTCAGTTAAAAATATGAAAATAGCATTTCTCTACATTCCAGTTGCTAGGTACATTCTGTTTTTGTTTTTATTAGTTACTTTGTTCATTTAATTTCATTTTCATATTTTGCTTTGATAAAGTCCACATTGGACGAAACGCGTCAGCAATTACCAGTTTTCCTATTGTCATTTTTATTCATAAATATTGTCTCTCTACTGATTAATTCGGAGAAATTTTCATATATATAAAATGTGTAATGAAGCTAACTTGGATTTTCTGGCAACTACTGAGACCTTTATTTGCTAGATAAAATAGGTCAGGAAAATAAACAAATGTGTTCTGTTCCTTTTCCTTTATATTATTTTATTTGAAACGCAAAGTCACCATTCTCAATGGTTGCGGAGGAGTCAGTCACTATGGCATGTCAGAGTCCTCACCCCACCCAAACTAACTAACCACAGCACAGTGGTCTTTGAAATGGAGATGTATTCTGTTAGTCAGCCACAACGTTTCAGTAAATGATTGATTCGAGTTTAGCAAGATTTAACACAAGTTTCCAATTGTAAGTAGTAAGAAACCCTTTTTCAACGATAATGTCTTGATCTATTGCATATTGTTTTAATAGGGGGCAATGGAATATACTAAATTAAAACTTATTTAAAAAAAAATATGCTTATACTGACTTAAGGTCAACTTTAGTAAAGTATTTCATACCAGCAAACTCATGGCATGCAGTTTCAATGTTTGGCAACGGGAATGAATCCATACAGTTCTAGTGATTCATGCCCACCTTATAATCACCACAATTGGCTACCACCCTGACTGACTTTTTCTAATATTCCTTGTTTCACCTTTTTGTTCAGCATAGCAACCACCAAGAGTAGCATATTAACAGAAACTTTTCAGGCTTGAAAATACACGGGCTGACTGCTTTCTTTATACTGAATACTCGCCTCATATCCCTTTAATAATCCAGTATCTGGTTCTACAGACTTCATGGAATTTGCCAGCTTTGATGTATTCACTCTTAACAGTTCCTAAAAGATCATGGCTTTTGATTTTTCCACCACTATGATGTGTATTATCTCGAATTTGTTTTTTGTCTCAAATGTCATTGAAGCATCCTAAAATTTTGATGATTACTTTTCTTTATCTACTCATTCTTTCCCCCAAATTCCTCAATATCATCATAACATCACTTTCAGTATCCACCTGCATCTGTAAAGTTACTCTGTTCAACTTCACCATTTCTTGTGATTTTATCTCAAATACTTCCATACTTTCAATTGGAGGATCTATATTTTCCACTTTCTCCACTTGCTTTTCATATGTGCATACCATCTGGAAATGATTCCTCTTTTTACGCTTAAAACACCATTTCCCAAAGGCTGGATTCTTATTTTTGCTCTTTTCGTGTTGCTTGTTGCAATATCTGCATACAAGTAAGCTTTTAGTAGCACTCTTAGTCTCCATGCTGCCTATGGAGGCATTAAATTTTTGAATCAATCAAGAACTCCAAACATGCCTCCAGATTCATCTTATGAGCTTGAAGCCACTCTAGAATTTTATGCTTGTACATAATGTCAAGCATTCCTTCAGTCATTCTTAGCACAATTAGCTCATCTTTAATAGATATTTGTTCCAAACCCATTCTTTCAAACTCACAATATCTTGATGATTCTTTCAATTGCTGTATGTATTGCATAATAGTTTTGTCCAGTCTCTGTCTACTTTTCAGAAATTTAGTTCTTTCCACTATGACCAATTTTTGGAGGGGTTGTACATTTGCTTTTATGATGGCAGCAATTTCTTCATACACTAAATCTTCTAACACTTTGGAATAGACCATTTTTTTTATAGCTTCACCACCCCACTGAGGCCAAAAACAAATCCATAACTTCATTTTCTCCTCTACTAGTTGTGATGTCCTTTTAACTTCTTCACTCACGCTTACACTGCAAAACACCTAATCCAGGTTCCCACATACTCAGGATTCTTGATTGTGATTAAGTAACCAGTTGGCAATGCCATATTGTTATGATCGGTATTCTTTCTGACTGATGTAGTCTTATCAAGAGAAGATAAGTTTCCCATAGGTATGGCAATACTACCTTTTATACTGAACCTAATTTACATATCACTACAATTTAAACCATTGTTGTTGGTGGAGATGGTGTTATATCTTTCCCAATAAGTGAAGGTAATGAGCCTGACTGGAATTCAAACTCAGCTCTCCATTTTCTCATTCCAAGCCACTATCCATTAGGTGAACAATAGCAATTGTATATTATTAAGTACCACCCTCTTTTACTGTTATGGTAGTAGTGGGAGGCACCATAACATACAATATAAAATCACAAATTCTTTTCTTAATGGTACTTTCCTGATCAAACACGACCGAGCTAAATGGAATCAATTAACAAACAAACACGGTAGGTGACAAGCAACAGAAGGCAAAGATATAGGGATAACAAATAACCATTTTATTACTAAAATATACAAATGGAGATTAAATATGTTGGGCTATATTAAACGATGAAAGATGGGGCAAAACAAAACAATGAGACATAAATAAATGCTATGAGACAAAACAATGGGGGGGAAAACATGCCTTTTCAGAAAGGTAAATATTATATTGACAAACGACCTTGTGCCAAACTTGCATGAAATTACATACGACAAAAAGGCAAAATGAGCAAAGATAAAACAGGCAATAGAAACAAAGGACTTATCTGTTATTTGAAAAAGTCTTTCTTTTTCTCTTCCTTTTCTTTTACTGTCTCTTATACGTTTCTCTTTTCTCTTATATTTCTTTTTATCTTTTCCTTGTTTGGTAGAAAGTTTATCTGTGAAATGGATTTCTTTTTGGTTTCCTGTCTTTCTTTTTCTTTTTCATCTTGTCCAGGGGTTGAGTAAAGAATAAGTTGAATCTTTCTTTTCCTTGGCTCTCAGGATAATGTATCCTTCTTTGTTTCATTGTATCTGTTTCCTTTAGCACACCAGAGTTTGATTTCTTTGAATCAACACTTTACTGAATCTTTTCAGCTCAGAAACCTTAATTGATTTCTATCAATTATGCACATCCAAACTTTTAGCAGATCATAGCAAGTTTAGCAGGACGTCCATTCAGTTTGAATTCTGATGAGGGACTGACTTGGTGGCAGTCTTTATTTTCATGCCTCGATTTTGTAACCCATGAACCATGACTTCAAAATATAGATTTTTACATGTGTGGGCAAAAAGAGGTCACTGACACTTTTCCTTTTTCTGCCATATCTCAAAGGGTTCAAGGTTGTTTTAATATTTGGATAGTATCTGCTCAAATCATCACACTATCACATGACCAAGAAGGAAAAAGTGTACTTTTCATAGAATACATAATCTTTGCTCGGATGCATGCAAGTTTGATCAAGAACCATTAATTGTCAATTTCACTTTATTTCTTTTTCATTTTCACACTTTCTGAAAGTACTGGCTCCTCATTCAGAGTACTTCTAAAATATAAACTTTAGTGTTGATTTTAGAATAAAATTACATGAGGGTCCATAACTAACTAATATATATGTGTGTGTGTTTCACTTCTGAAATATCTGTCATTAATATCTGACTTGATGATAGTGGTTTGTTCACATATTTCACATTTTCGGTAAAGATTGCATTTTCTTTCCATATTTATTAAAAATAAGTACAAGACCAGTTTCAATTCAATTTGATTTCAGATATGTTTTCATTCCTTTCAATGTAAAATGGACAAATTTAATATGAATTTCCCAATAAATTTGCTTCAATTTTGGCTCTAAATATTTAACAAATCTGTAGTAAACCAAACATCAGAAGATTTTTTAATTCCCTTCTTGATCAGATTGAGAACTTTTCAGCATCTCCTAACATAGATTGTATTTTTAGGACATTCTCATCAGTAAATATCAGCAGCATTTGGAAGCCAATGTTTGGTAAAGTCTTTCAGTAAGGATAAAACAATTTTAAGGTTAACAAATTTACGAGTTCTGTACTCGGATACTTAAAAGTAAATTTGTTAGCGTTAATGTCACTCAGGGTTAAATGTTTGTTTCTACCTAACTATAAGCCAATTAATATACCTATTTACTCAATTATTATAATTATTTTCTTTTTTAAAAATATGGTTCCATCACTACACAGGAATTACCATGAGCTAAAATTTTAAATTTAATTATAAAATTAAATTTTAAATCCATAGAAAGAAATTTACTTAATTTATAAACACAGACAACCTTAATATTTTAAGTTAAGGTTATAGAAAATTCAATTTTTTGATAAAGGGTCATTGGATTTTATTATTTATTATGCTCTACTGTTTTATATCAAGCACTGTTTTTTAAAAATAAAAATAATTACTAAGAACACCGGATTGTAAATTTTACTGTCCTTTCTTATTAATTTAATATATATATATATATATATATATATATATATATACTCAATTATCTTGTAACTGTAATAAGAGAGAAAAATATATATAATATTGCAAATATGTTTTTTATTCCTTACAGAAAGATAAAAATCAAACTAAAATGCTTAGTATTTTTAATGGAAAAATGACTTAAAATTGCAGGAAATCTATCATATAAGCCGTTTCAATAGAAGAAATATCACATAAAACAATTGCCATAATTCTGCCCTTTTGGTCTATTAATGTACTAAAATTAACTATCAATTGAACCAAACTAAAATCTCAATGTCTTCAGTGCAACTTAAGTTCATACAGATATTACTTATGCTATGAGATTGTTACTGAGCATAAATAATCCTAAAATTGAACCATACTAGATTCTAAACCCTGATAATTTCTCAGCCACATTGAGAAATGACAGACAGAAATAAATGAGAAATGAGGTAATGTTTAAAGTTTTTATTATTTGGCACTTAAAGACAAGAAATATAAGACTTTTTACTGGACCAGTGATGTGTCAGCTTTTAATTACATAATAACAGATTTTAATTACATAATTTGCCAAATCAAATGGAAAAGATGGAAGTGTAAAACTCCTAAATACTGTCAAGAGTTATAAACGATTGAGAAGAAACAGAAATTAAACTTGTATAACAATTTTGCATTATTATATTATTTTTCTGTTCTATTTGAATTTTAAATAAAAAATAAAGTTATATTTCTTAATTTATTTCTGTTTGAAAATAGAATACAGAATAGCAAAAAGAATTAAATCAAATGAAAAGTATATGGGACATGGAATGGACCATCCTTTCAGGATTAGTGTTTTTTTATAAATATTATTTTTTATGATTATTTTCTCTGACAACAAAACTCTATTTTTTTTTTAACCAATGGAAATAAAAAATGAAGATGGAATTGTAATTGTAAACATAGGTGCAGAAGATCTTTTAAAAAAATCTTCCAAATTGTTGTAAAAACTTAAGCATTTATATACAAATATCTATCTTCATGATTAAGAGTCTATGCACATTCACAGGAATATGTATGCCTACATATGCATGCACATTTGTGCTTATTTATCAAATGAAAATTAGCATGTAGAAAGGGTTTTATTTAATAAACATATATACATGTGTGTTTGTGTGTACTTCAAATATATGAAAATAGATAATTTCTTATTGAAAGCTGTTAAGTTTTAATTTAACAGAAAATATTAAGAAATATATAAATTTTGTGTTTTGACCTTTTTTACTCTCTCATATTATCATGTATAGTCAATGACTTTAAGAGTTATATCCCAGGTTAGGTCAATTGAAAACCTGATATTATCAGCAGTGTTTTGGCCGATATCTGCTTGTGTGGTGAGTTTGAAACAAAAGTGAGCTGAAAGATAAATGTCCTGAAACATTTCATTTTAGTTGTTTCAGTTTTAAACAGTTCAAATTTTCTTGTTGATGTTACTTAAATTAAAAATCTCTTAAGCATTTTAGTCTTCACAAAGATTATTAGATTAGTTGTGAATGACAAGTTTATTCAAATCACACATGATTTAAGGTGTTATATTACCCTCTCTCCTGTCATCTACAATTTATATTTTGCAAAATATCAGTTTGCTTTTTATGCAAAAAAATATTTTCTTCTATGAAGTTATTTTCAGATTGTTAGAAATTCACTTTTTATTTTATCATCTATTTTTTCACTGTCCATTATTTTAGTTTTGGATTTTTCAAATGAATTTAGAATAACCTGATTTCCCTTTTGTGCACACTCAGAAAATTAAACTTAAAGAATGTAAAAAAAGCACAATTGAACTGGACTGAAATTTATTTATGCTAAAATAAACTATTTATTAAGGGATAGATAAACCCTGAAGAAGACTTCCTTCAGCTATATAAAAAACATTATTAAAACTCAACACTTTTTCTTCTGAAAAAATATTTAAAGCAGTTTTCTCAGTTTGAAAGAAATCATGATTGCATGGCAAATCTACTTTAAAAAAATTATAGATTTGCATGATTTTACAATTATATTATTGAAAATTTGAATTTTCCTGTGGTTAAGATTCAGGGTTTGGTTAAGCTAAAATTACTTTTCCCCAATGTAATTTGAACTGCTTTTCATGAAAATAAATGTTTGAATGTGGAAAGTAAAGTGCTAAAGAAGTTGTTAAAAGGAAATTTAAATTTGTTATTGTAGGCACCCAATATCTATTAATTAGATGTAGAAAAATATTAGTAAAACAATTATCAATAAAATTGTTAAAATAGCAATTCTATGCCAAAATGTTCATATGTACAAAGCAGGAACATTAATTTAACTTATGTACAAAGACGCTCTAATAAATTGTGTATGCATATGTTTGTGAAAATTTAATTTTGCTTATACATGCATGCATGAATAATATAGAAGTTGAATAACTTTTGGCATCTTTTTGCCTAGTAACACAATGGAGTATGTCCCAGAAGTTAGTCTAGTTGGTGGTTGAGTTGCATCATCTGTTTTGGCTGTACAGCCTAATGTTGGGATAGCAGGCTCTGTTGCATGTGAAAGTCACATAAGGCTCTGTGGGTGTTGGTGCTTCTTTCTGATGTCTGCACCCTCTCCTCTCTTCTCACAGATCCTCTCACCTCTTTTCCCTCATCTGAATATCAAGCTTTAACAGAAAGCCTTCAACTGTTGCAAATTGCTGCATTCGTTTCCAGGCTACAAGGTTGATGCTACCTGCTGCATGTTTCATTTGCAAACATCTTTGTAAGAAAGATCTGGAGACTGACAAATTCTCTGTACAGCATAACCTTAGATGTGTAACTGTCGTATGTGTGTCTAGCCAACACAAGTGTCTTTGGAAAAGCAAAGCAAATATGCTTGGTATTACTGCCTGTTCAAGAACATTTTTATTTGGAGCACAATTTTGCCAAGTGACACCCAGAAACCTCTGCACAGATGGAAGGCATTTAGGCAGGATTCTTAGACATGTATAGGATCCATTTTTCACTGCCACAAAGTAAAATGCCAAGTACACTGGCTTCAGTCAAATAAAGTCTCCAAAATTGCATTACTAAAGCTGGAAACTCATTTTGTATATATGTAGAAAGAAAAGTTGTTTGAGTTATAAGTTGAGTTGATTTTAAGGTAACAGAATAATTGAATACAATAAAAGTCAAATTGAAAAAGTTATTTTTGTCATCAGCTCTGATTCAAGGCAGCTTTGTTTGATGTCAGGTTTCCCATTTCCTTGGTGGTAAGCTCAGACAAAATGGCATATTGGTCAGACAATCTGACTAACTCTGTGCTTAGATATGGCACTATGTGTCCTTGTAAGATTTTCTATCTGCAGGATAAATGCATTGGGATTGAGTAATATGATTTATGGTCCTCCACTTATCCTCAGAGATCCCAACTCCTTTTTCCTTACATAAAGTGTAGTTTTTCATTCTAAAGAGAACAAAGCAGAGGGAGCAGACATTCTCGACAAAATGCGTAATTTATAGCTTTTCTACTTTGTCTTATTATCGTTGATTTTGTTTTGGATACTATTATACATCCTACAAACTCATCCATATATATATATATATATATGTGTGTGTGTGTGTGTGTGTGTGTCAGTGTTCCAAAACTGGCACTGTTTAATTTTACCTTCTGACTGACCAATGACCAGTACTATCTTTCCAAATTTGATGATTTCCTTGATCTATTGTGAAAGGATTGTGCAGTTATTCCTCTTGCATTTTTATAATATATTGAGTGATTGCTATTGGAAATCTTAATGTCTCTCTTTTAGTTATTTACACTCCTGAGGAGAATATCTCCATTCACCATTTAATTTTTGAGCCAAATTGTGAAGAGCCTTGATCATTTACATTCTGAAGTGACATGGCACACAGAAGAAAAACAAAGAGGAGGGAAAATTGGGCAATGGCAAAAATATTAAGCTTTAATGATTGCTAACAACAAATCATTATAAATAGATAAACTAACCTAGTGATATTTTTCCCTCTTTAATTTCCTTAAATATTTAAGCCATTGGGTGAATTTGCAAACTATTTTTTATAGAAACACTGAATGTTTTTCCATTTAATATTGATGGCTTCAAACAGCTGTTGAGTTATTGAAAAATTATTTTGTATTTAATATGAGACCCTATATTTTATTCAATGTTTAAATTTGGACTTGGGCTAGGCCAAAAACATAAGGCTGATAGAATTGCTCTCATGCTGCTTTTAGCAGTCTTTGTAGTTTAGACAGGTGCATTGTCTTATTGAAAACATCTGTTCTTAATTTTTACTCTGTGTGTGTAATTTAAGCTCACTGGTAATGAACTTAATCTAATACTTTTTCTTCATGCAAGAAAATATGATTGGATTATAATATGCATTCATTTGTTTAATGTGGCCATCTTAATTCTACATTATACCCTATTTAGTAGAAAAATTATGAATTCTAAAGATTGTTAACAATAAAGATTTCAAGAAACTATAATAATGTATTGGCCAAATTTCTGTATTAAAAAGCAATAGTTGAAGAGTATTTTTCAAAAGATTTCATGAAATAATGAAACTTTCGTTCTCAGAAAATGGCTGAACTAATTTCTAATCCCTAGAAATGCAGAAATTGATTTAAATTAAGTTGTGTAAATGTTCCCAGCTCAAAACCTTCTCTATTTTATTTTACTCTAAACAATTATCAAAGGTTTGATTTGATTAACCAGAGGTCGATTTCATAAGGTCTTACTCATTGTCTGCAGTAACAATGGTGATCACATCTGCAATTGTATCACTGTATAAAATGTAATGTGTTGTATACAGGAAACCTGAAAAAAGAAACAATGAATGCCTGAATAAATTTACATTAATGTCAGCTTTTTCAAGAACCTCAATTTTCAACTTTACTGTTATTTTTCTTAATATAATTTGATTCTGATTTTCAATACTTTGATCAACTTGTTCAAGTCACTTTATATTTGTGAATCTGCCTTTTCACTATAATTTCTTTTGTTTTTATATTATAAAATACTTCATTTCACATCCATGCAAGGAAAATATTTTAATGTACTGAAAATATTTCTGATATAAGCAAAAATTCTTTTTAATTCCTGTTTTCTTACAGAACAGGATATTTTTGGTCACATTGATGTTAAGTGACATGAAGGAAAAAAAAAAAAGATGGCCATATTAAGTGAACACATGAAGTTGTTCTATGCATTTTTCAATCTTACTTATCACCAATTATTTTTGATTTCTCTGATCTGCCCATGATCAAATTTTTATCAAAGAATTTTTTCTCCCAAGGAATTTCAGAAAATTAGCTGGCTTCCTCACTAAAATGTGTAGGTTGCTCAAGAATGTTTACTAGTAGATAGCCTTAGTTAAAAGAATAAATGTTGAACAATTACAGGTGTTGTTATGAGAACTTTATAATTGCCTTCACTAATAGTCTCAACAATAAAGCCCTTTTCTAAGAATGGAGATATTGGTCAAATGTTCCTTGATTTGAATTGTCTCCTGGAAACATTAATCTGATTGTCTGCTTCAAAACCCAATCATGTTCTGAGACATTAATTAATAACAATACAGAAAGCAAATAATCATATCAGCTTTTATCAGTGGCAATAGGACAACACTGATTAGTGAGAGAGATAGGAAGAAAATGGAAAGAGGTAATGTTGCCAGAAATCCAAAATATATAAGATACATTAATATATATTTAAACATATGTGGAAAACATAGACACAGATTTAAATCTCTGAATATATAATTTAATCATTTATAATTGATTGAAATACATATATGTATGTGTTTGTGTACAACATCTTTTCTACAAAATGTTACTAGTGATTAAAGATCATTTTAACTTTTTGGTGATCTTTCTTTATATTAAAAAAACAAGCATATTTAACATTTGCTTTTTATTATACCTAATCTGAGTTGAGTGGTTTATCTGAATTTGAATGGTCAAGCTGACATTTTCAATATGACCTTTGAACTCTAAGGAAAAAGTGTCTTTATGCATATTGAATTAGCCTGCACTCACCTCTTCAATCTGCTTGAACAATTTGATCATTCTTTACAGCCCATAACAGATGTAGTTGGTTATTGCCAATGACTAAAATGATACACTTTCTGACTCAGTTTTTCTCTTTGTATAAGAAGTTTCAGTTTGCTTGAAAAGGAATTGCAATATTAACCCTGGAAACAGCTCTGAGTGTTATGAAGTGCATTTACTTATAGCCAGTTAGTACTTTTATTCAAAATGAGGCTGTTGAAGTATTTGCATGGATTCTAAGCATAGCATTTCTAATTCATAAGTTTCTTAATATGTTAAAGTTTCAAAAAAGTATTTAAATTTTATGTACATTTTTTTCTAATTTAAAATCTATGGTCTGTAGTTTGTTATCTCTCAAAAATATTATCCTCTTTATCCAGTAAAATTAAGGTATATTCTAATCTATACAATCTACAAGTGCAATGAATTCTTTGATTTCTTAAATGTTGTCTGATTGTATAATAGTGTGTTATAGAATAGATATTAGGGTGATATTGCTAAGTGCACTTTGATGAAACACCATTATTGTAATTGGTGAAACATATGTAATGTCATGCCAATTGATGGTGGCTGAATTCCAAGTGATATGGCCAAGGATAGAAGACTCAGATAAAGCCTGTTACATGAAAATAATGCTAATAATCAGACAGACCAACCTTCCTATAAAGACACACATGTGGTAAGGAAAGAGACAAAAGAATTGTTTTTACAGTCAAACACTCTTGCACTGCTTATTCTGAATAAAAGCAATTCTTTTTTATTTCATTTTCAATTCTTTTTTATTTTATTGCAGGGATAGCTGATATTGCTTGGAGAAAAAAATAACTTCAAACATTAGGTGGTGCTGAAATGTTTTCAGCCCAACAAGTAAGCTCTTAAAAAAGATTTGTTCATTTTGTCAGATTATGGAAAGTAGGTCAGTTTCAAGAATTTTTCAGCATCTAAAAAAATATACTGATGTCTAAAATAAATGATTTAGTCTCTTAATTTGATAGAGCTTCTGAGTATGCAACATTAATGCTTTTCTGACTGGGTGTCAATATGAAAAGATAATTTGGGGTTCGAACAAAACCAATCAGCATAAAGCATGAAGAAGTCAGCTTGAAATCAGCTTTTGTCAAAATATTGTTCTTGGTTTTGTTAATGGTCAGAGAAATGTTAAAAATCTCACTGGCAATTGAAGCTGCTTGAATGCAAAGGGCAAGTTTCTTGGAGTAATTTTGATGCTTGGAATGAACACATTTTTTTTGGCTTACTCAACTTTAGGATATTTGCTTTGATGAAATGTGGAAGAAACTGTTTGACAGCTAGAGAAGTTCCATTGCACAACTTTGGAAGGTCAAGATTTCAGAGAAGCCTGATGAGCATCACGATTTTTAGTTGAAAACTGTGTGGGTGACACACCATGTTAAGGAATTAACTTGGGTTCTACTGCCACTAGTTTTTTTCTCTAGTTAGAGGCTATTATCTCTATTTTGCTGGATTATAATGAATATTTTACAATTTTTATCTGTAAAGATTTTTCAAGGTTGTAAAACATTTTACAAACAATTTTTTTTAATCAAATTCTTAATATACATTATTTACATTACTAATGTTTTCATTTTTGTTACTATCACAATATTTTGACTATTGCACTTCTTCGGGTGTCTGTTGATCTGAGTCACTTTCAAAGAATTTTAAACTGAAACCAGTCTATGGGTGCAGATTTTTCTTCTTCCACTGTCCATATGAGCAACAGAGTAAGACAAATTTACTCTTGTAGATTGAATAAAGAATTCAGATTGAAATTAGCTGAAAGTTATCCACATCAGCAGATACCTGAAGAATGCTGGAGAGCACAACAGACAAAATATTATGATAGTGACAATAAAGATGAGAACATTAGTCCAACTGTAAATAATGATGACTCTTCATCTTGGAATTCAAATATAATTGATCAAGTTTTTATTGGTTTAAATTCACTCTTTTGACTGAAAAAGCTTTTTAATCCAGGATTTACCTTTTATGACCTTCAGTGACCTTGGAGATCAGCATAATCTGTCCAATCATCTTTTCCTGTCCTAGTTTCTCCAGAATACTAGTTTAACTCTAATGACCACTGAGATTGAATTTTATCCAACTCTACCATTTCTGATATCAAAATCATTTTTGTACTTCATAAAAATGCACTCTCATACCATTTCCCTGCAAATTGTATGCTGTACTCTTTGATGACCTCTGGTGACCTCTTTAGATCTTTGCCCCCCCTCCCCAAAAAAAACCTGAGTCACTGGCAATCTACTTTTTGATCAAAATACATATACACACAAATGCACACACTTTTGTATATTAGTATAGATATTATAGTCAAAACTATACAGTAACAGCTATGAGATAAAACATTGATACAGCAAAAATACTAATTAATAATAATCTAGTTATATTTAAAGCCAATAAATATAGAATCATATGTTCCCAAACAACTTTTAATAAGCACCTTACAAAGATGCCATTATTCTTTGGTCAAACATGCCTTATTTGTCATGTGACACAACTGTATAGTCTATAAATAAAAAAAAATTATGAGACAGTTTGTTGGCAAATATAGTTTGAAGGTATCTACTTCAGCAACAGAGAATTAAAATCAAAATCTATCCTAAATTTTAAATTAGATTCCTTTTCAGTGGGTAAGATAGAATTAAGTTATTTAGTTAGCTAAATATATTTAATCATTACTAGAGATTTTTCTGTGCTATCCTAAATAGCATTGTACCCTTCTTCCTATTCCCACAATATGGCATTCTTATCTGTTCACTTGTGGTTTATAATCTCTAAATTTCATTATCCTAATAATTTGCCCATCTTTTTTTATTTAATTTAATTGTATTGTTCCACTGACAGTAATTTTTAAGATCAGTACATTTTTCCTTTGAAAAGCAATACTCAAACTATTCAGTCATTGCTGTTTACTACATCTAAATAGCTTCATCTGATGTTGTTAATGAGCTTCACTGATCTAACAAAAATGATAAAACCAAAGATCTTTTTAACACTCAGTTCAATGCTTTAACCATCTAGTGTATCTCAAAAAATGCTATCTGATTTGGCTTTCAAGTCAGATATCATCCTTTTTCTCCTTGATTGATTATAATATCTTTGTTGGCAAGTTTCAGACAAAGAATCTGAGCAAGAATTGTAATTATTCAAATGGAATTTTCTCTTAGATTGAACAAACAAAGAAAGCAATAAGGCTGAACCACTGACATCAAGATTTTGAACATAATTTAATATGATTAAAATGTTGGATTTGATAAATTTTCTCGAGAACTGAAATGACCCTTACACTCTTAAAAATGGTGTCTTTAACTGGTAAAAATACTTTGCTTAAAATTCTCAATTACTGCAGTTGAGCATTTTTTAATAGCAGCTGTGAAGATGGATACAAGAGAAAATTTTAGAAATAATTCAACTCTTAATTCAAAGATACAAACTTGGATTAATGTGTAACATTTGTCTTTTGATAATGAAGCTAAATTTTTGTAAGAATTTCAATAGCTTTCAAAAAATAATTTTATTGTATTGAATTAATACTTGAAAAAATTTGAAAAAATTTTCAAGTTTTATAATTGATTTGTTTTGACTCCAATCAAATATATCAAAACTGACAATAAATATAAATTCTGACAATATTTAAGATTTTTTTAAGTTAAAACAGTAAAACTGCAAATTGAAACTTTCCTTTTATTAAAGAACAAGCAGATAAAATCTCTTGCACACATATTGGATGTTGCTACTTCCAAATTTATGTGGAGAAAGAGGATAAGTGGAAGAAAGGAAAAATGAAAGTGAGGCCTGAATGGAAATTCTCACATCAAAACAGTAAAAAAAATATTGATGCATCATTTTCTTTATGATGGTGTTTGAAAAAAATTGTAACTCTCAAAAGGACTTGTTTTATTCTAGCTTCAGGAATCAAACACAGCATTTCACTTCTACAATATTCAATACTCTTATCCATTACTCGAGCATAAATTTTTTTTTTTTATATTTGACAATGTATATTTAGCTTACAAATTACATTGATGCTATGAACATTCTTCTTCCACAGACATAACTCATTTCAAAGTCAGCATTTGATTGCTTCATTAGAATATTGCCTAAAATGGACAACGAATTAGCCATCAATATTTTTTGTTTGTTACAACAATGAAGATGGATAATAATAGAAAAAATATATGGAAGTATTTGATTCATACCTTTTGCTCATGTGAAAATGATATTAGTATTTGCAATTGAAATTCAGAGTTGAATTCTTATAAAGTTCTTAGAATTTGTATCAATTCCTCTTCTCTCCAATCAGTTTGCTGCAATGTGTTATCTTGAATAGTTAGTTATTGTATTTGTATGACTACTTATCATCAGGTTGTAAATATTGGTATGTCTGCTCTTCTATATAAAAATCATCTTTCAGTTTTATTCTTATAAAATATTCAGCACAGTTTCCCAAATATCAAAAAAGATTCTTTTTTTATCAATGGAGAAATCATGTCAGCTTTTTTGGCATCTTTCAAAAATTTGAAGTGAAGAAGCCTTTCAGACAGTTAAAATAATTTATATAGTATTTCATGAAAGCAAAATGCTAATTCTCTGAAAGGCATTGTTACAAAATTATGTATAATAGACACTGGTACAACTTAAATAACATTTGTTCAAAAGATATGCAACAACTATCTAGATATTTCTAAAAACCAGATTTTACTTTGGGCATCTTGAAGTGATTGTTAATATTTAAGTTTTAAGATAAAATATCTTTTACATGTAAGACATTCACTAACTCACTTTGATTTACTTATTAATTTAAAGAATTGATTATAAACTTCAACTGATGACAAAAATAAATACATGATTAATCACTCTTCAAAACACTTCAGTCAAGTAGTTATCTGTTTCTTTTTTGAGAAAGATGTTAAACATGGAAATAAAATATTATTACATATTAATTATTCTAACTTCATTCCTAGCAAAGTGCTCTATGAAGATTGATATAGACTAAAATTGGTTCAGTCCATCAAATATCTCATATTAACATTTTAGAGTTTGTTTTCTTTATCATTAACAAAAAATTGGGACATGAACTATCTAATAGGGAAAAAATAAAGTGCATAGCTTGAAACAAAGTGATGAAAATGTAGTTTTGAGTGGAGAATGATACAAATCAAAATCTTTTATAAATTTCTCATACTTTGGCATGAATTTTTATAATGGCAGCAAAGAATAAAGCAATTCAGCCTTACTCTGCCTTCCTTTTTCTAATGATAATATTAACCATTTTCTTAAAGAAAAATTTGACATTCCTTGATCAAGCATTTAGAATTGCTGTCAGTTGAAATTTGTAAAATCTTTCACTTAAAACTATTTCTCAGGAAAATAGATTTCTCAAGTTCAGTAGCTGTTCTTTCCAGTACTGACGGGAGTTTCCTCACTTGTGTTTTACTTGAGGTAGAGTAGAACATCAGCATGTCCACCCAATGTGAGTCTGAAGAGCCACTCAATGTAGAGGGTTACTGATTACAGTGTGTGATATGAATGTAATAGTAGGAAGTGAACATTGTAAATATGGAGGGTAGGTAACAATTGACCCTTGACTTAGAGTTGAAACAATGTTTTTTTATGGTTTACATTTTTGTGTAGATTGTTTGTAAAGCAAAAGATTTTGAGTATGTTTTATTTTCAAGGACACTTTCTTTCATGACTCTCTTTTCAGATGTAAAGCCATACCACAAACTTTAAAATCTTTGGCTATATAGCCAGCTTTAAAAAAAATAATTACTTTCAGTATTATCAAAAAGAAACACTTTGGTTGCTTAGTACAAGTAATGAAAACAATGTTGATATCTAAATAAAAATCAAATTCTCATTTATTGAATTTTGTACAAAAAATAGTGCAAGTCTCTTTTGTTGATTTTCTGAATCATATTGTCTAATTTCCACCTTTTTATAAAGTATTGAACCTGTTCCAAAACTTAAAAAAGTAAGCTACTAAAACATTTCTCATTAGTATCTTGATACTCATTACGCTTTGATTACAGTCAAGGCCAGATGTAGCAGGATTGTAGGAAGGTCTTTTCTAATGTAAATTCCTAAATGAGGAAATTGGAATCTGGCAACTAGGCAAAATTTGTTAGCTGAATTTTGATCTGAAATTTTCACTAAGGCTTGATCAGTTGATAGAGAAAGTTAGGTTAAGTGTAATTAAATATTATTTCGGAAAATATTTGTTGGGCAAAATAAATCTTTCTTTCATAATTGTACTACATACTTATTTGATGTGCCTATATATTTTAGTAATTAGATTCAAAATCACTAAATGCCTCATTAGAATAATTACTATATACTAAAATTTTCCCACTAATTTAAAACTCCAAGCAGAACTTGAAATTATAACCTTGGCAACATTTTAATCCACAAATTCTACTAACTATTCTGTTGATACTTATTTTTTCTTCTGAATCATTAATTATATATTGCCTCAAGACCATTTGTCCAAAAGGATAGAATCATTTTCTACCAATTTTCAAGTTTCAACTGTAGCCACAAACGTATAAAGAAAAAAATTCTTAGAGAACAAATATTCATCACTGGAAAGTAAGAATTTTAAAAATTCAGTTCAAAATTTTTTTTTTTTTTTTTTTTTTTTTTAGAGATGAAGAAATGGTGTGATATAAACAAATTTTCCTAGTCACATTTTTATGCTCTCATTATTCTTTGGTTAGTGTTCATCTTGCCTGCAAACCTAAGAGAAACCAATTGTTTGCTGGTGTGCAGCATTAACCAAGCAACTAACACAATTATCTCTGTGTATATAGGTAGTACATTGCTCTTTAGACTTGTAAATCTTATTTATTAAGTTTATTTTTATGAGTGGAAGGTGGTATTTGGATAGTCTTCTTCAAAAAAATAATTCTGTAGGGTTGCATTATTATTGGTAAATTAACTCTTGATGATTCTATAGAGAACAATTTTTCATCTCTTTTCATGACATCTAACAGAATTAAAGGATTGAACTTTGTAAGGAAATTAAAATGTCAAAGGTAAAGAGGTTTTTAAGGGGTAATATTTGGAGTGGGGAAATTTGGTACAAAACAGGTGGTTTTAATATATGTTCATAAAAACATAAGTATATGAATTTTTTTTAATTACACATATCTAATAAATAAAACTGTATATTTGTGTGTGTGTGGTTGCTCAAAATTTTGAAAATTATATAAAGTGAGTATGTATGTGTTTGTGCAATTATTGCACATTCATACAAAATACAAAAATGAATGTAAATATTGCACATACATACAAAATGAATGCAAGTTTTTCATTTATTTATTGCCTAACTTAACAGTTTTTGCCTAATGAAGATATCTGATTTGAATATCTAGCCTTAAAAGTCAAATTTTTAAAAAAATAATTTATTCATTTTCACTCTGCTATTTTATCTTTTATAAATATGTGCTTATATATTCACGTTGTCAATGAAATAAGCACAACTACCAAAATGTTTAAATTAAATTGCTTTAACTAACACCATTTTACACAAATCTTTCAAACAACTACTTAGCATAATGAATCAAAGGAAAAGGAATTGACACCCACAGTGACAGGTATGTTTGCTAGTACTTATATGAGAGAAAAATCAAAGTGAATTTATTCAACACCTGTGTAATACATTCATATATATATATATATATATATATATATATATATACTCTTTTGTGAAGAATGTCATCAAGTTATATCCATTTTACATAACTGGTACCTTTTTTATCCTTTTAAATAAAAAATGACAACAAATTTCAATTAGAAATAAACTTCAATCAAAACTACAGGTTTTTTTATTAGGCTTGTGTTTTGTGCCTAAAATTTTGTTCAGTTTGGTCCTATCATCAATATTCTGTTCTTTATAATGATAGTTGTTATTATGGTATAAGAAAGTGAATGAGAAAGTAAATAGGTTTACTCTCTCTAATTACCAAAGAATTTTGATGTGTACTCAAATAGCAGCTCCTAAAATGAGATTAGCAAATATAAGTTCATGAGATGCAGCAGTTACAAAATTCCACTTTTAATTATCAAACTTTGAAAATTTACTGAGAATTTATTTTTCTGTAACTATTCCAAGTGATTCAATCACTGGAAAATGAGTCTGCTCAGAAAGTGAATGACTAGCTGAAAAAGTTATTGTCAAGGGTCATTGATGTACTTCTCTCAAGCCCTTTAACAGACTGGGCACTACTTTCTTCATTTGCTCATGAAGTTTAAGAAATCGAATGAAATCCTTTCACTTGGGCTAAAAAGATACTTCATCTTAGAAAGCATATGGCTCTGTATTTTAAAGAGAGATTGTAGAATGTATAAAAAAAAATATTAGGTTGGTGCAAAAATAATGACGTAATAATGTCGTTTTTTGACGTATTTTTTAACGTCAAAAAACGACATTATTATGTCATTATTTTTGCACCAACCCAATAACATACTTATTCCTAGGAATTATGAATATTTTGAAAATAAACAAAATATTATAAATAATAATATCAAATATGAATGTAGTGTTTTATAAGATGGTGGTAAATTTTTAAAATGTTTGTATTTTGTGTGCGTGTATTTGTACATGCTTCAAAAGATAATGAGAACTATAAGATAACAAGAAACATTTCAATATTTCAAATATATTCTGCTTGAAAGTTCAATGACTGCTCATGATTGATTTTAGTGTTTCATCTTTTCTAAAGAGTTTAGTCCTCCAAAATGAGAACTCTTACTTATATACAAGAAATCCTGCTGAATATTGTTAAAATGAAATTTTACATTAGATGCCAAGCTAACATATAGTCTTTGACAGAAAAATGTTCAAAATTAAAGTTTTTATTTAGAAAAAAAAATGTTATTTCTTTAAATTTTCTTGTAGATGCAAATTTGAAGAAAAGGTAATTGAAGCTAACATATGTTTTTTTTTGTTTTTTTTTTTACTATTGATCACCCAATATAAGGTCTAAGAGCCACTCAAAGATACTAAATGATTTTTTGTAAAGGTATACAACAGGGAGAGAGAAAAAGGTGCATATTCTGAGGATATGTAGGATAGATAACAGTTAACCCTTGACTTGAAGAGGTTAAGATTGTAGTAATCAGGGAAGCAGCTGCTCAGGATTTTGTTCTATAATGCAGCAGTTTTGAAAAAGAATCTCTCTAAGTGGAACTTCCACCTCACCAATGGAATATGAAGGGAATGTGGATGAGTTGCTTCTGTGTACATGGCCCAGCAGTTTCTAGCTGTATAGATCTGGACTGGTTGAACCAAGGTTTGTACTTCACCTGAATGTCTGCCATGAAATTAACAGTAGAGTAGCAAGAAGCGAGCAACATTTTATCTGTGGGAAATTGGTTGTACGGTGGAAAAACAATTCCCCACTCACAAAGCCAAGCAAACTCTTTTGAATTCTGTTGAAGCTGGAAAGTGAGGATTTGGCAACTCCAGCTCAGGAATGGCAGCAATTTTGGTCTGATCTGCCTTTTGTAAAGATAGAGCATGCCAGTTACTTTCTAGTGTCTTTAGCAATGGATTGTATATACACATTCCATTTGAGGTCTGGTGCAAGCAGAAGTCTTAATAGATGCTTTAGGCAAGAAACCTTGAGAATCCTAGCATTCATCATGACTGGAGAAAACTGCTCTGTGATTACTAGTTTGGTTTTGAAGGTACTAAATTTTACAAGCCAGCTCCTCCCCCATTGAGCTGTGTGAGCAAGGTCAAAGGAGAGATAAACTACCAGGTCCTGGTTATTTTTGGTGATGCTCCCATAAGCAAGTGATATTATCCTTGTGTGTGTATATATATATATATATATATAATATATATATATATATATTAGTGGTCTGAGAATGTTCATAGATCATTAATATATAGCAGAAAAAGGTAAGACCAAGGAAAGTATCTTGATGAATGGCTACATTAATCTCCTGGGTTTCTGAGGATTGTCCATTAACAATGAGCTTCATAGACCGACTTGATATGAAGGACTTGATAATTGAGAAAATTCTCCTAGAAATGCTGTAGCTAGAGAGTTTGTGTAGCAGCTCCATATGCCACACCTTGTCAGAAGCCTTTGAAAAAATCCAAGCCAACCACTTGTAATGATTTGTTATCAAGCACTTCACTAACTATATGCAATGATAGTTAAGACCTATAGGATGGTAAATACTCTGCTGATATAAACTTGGTAATAATCTTTAGCACAATGATTTGAACTTAAATAAAAAGCAGATGATATTAATTGCTAAATGGATAAAAGCATGTTTTTAAACTAAATCAAATCTTCTGGTTCTTAATTCATACTTACAATTGTTCTAGCATGTCAGAAATTTGTGTTATGCACATGATTAAGGGGACATTGTCTTATATTAATTACACTGGGCAACAAAAATATCTCATACACAAACAAATGATACTATAGTAAACATATTTGGTTTTTGAGTTATGCACATGAATATTCTATATTCATGGCAACTATATAAATAGCATATTAGGTAAGTTGGCAGTAAGAGACATGTATTAATCATACTGAACTTTCTTGGGTCTCATGATTTAATAAACAATTTCCTAAGAGAATCTTACCAAATCTTGTTTCTTTTTGCACAATAAATTTGGGAACTATCTGCAAATTGATGAGATTCCATTATATATCTTAGAGGATATCAAGGTTGGTTCAACCCAAACATAATTAGTTATCAGTTACTAGTGCAGTTTCTGAAATTTGGAAGACCAGCTCAACACATATAAGCAAGTGTTTTAAAGATTTCTGAATGCATCAGAAATAAAATGAGAACTTTATATTTGTTTAACTTATGTAAAGTAACAATAGACTACTAGTATATTTATGCTGAAGGCAAATAAATATATAAAATCTCAAAAACCAAATGTGCTGGGACAATTCTGTGTACACATTTGGAATCAACATTCTGATTTAGTCAAGTACATTATTTGTCAGACAAATTGTGTTTTACTTTTATTTTTTGTCTACTGTCATTCTTGATAGTAATTGCCTTTGTTTTTAATTGTTGAATTTGTTTTTGATAAAATCTTCCTATTATTTTATAATTGTATATAGAAATGATTCTTTTTAAATATGCATGTGTTTATTTTTATGTGTATGCATTTACATATTGTATGCATATGAGTGTATGTATACATACACACATATATATATATATATATATATATATATATATATATATGGTGGACTCTCCAATCATATTCAATGTATGAGGGTCAAGCAGCTCAGTTCCTAGAAACCAACAGCCAGACACCAGCACATATAATTTGATTATAGTGGTGAAGGCTTTGTGCAGAATCAATCACACTTTTTCAGGGGCTGAATGCAGAGACCTGGTGCACTATGTGCCACAAGGTCCCCAAACGACCCTCTACAGGTTTTCTTTCATCCCTTAATAATATGCACACACTTTTTTAAAATTTACACAAGAAAAGGAAGTTGATTCTTCTCATCCCTTTCTTGATGTTTTGGTCAGCAGATCTTCATTGGGTTTTGTTACATCTGTTTATCATAAACCAACATTTACTGGTTTATATACCCATTGGGATTCTTTTTCCATAAAACGTAAAATCAATTTACTTAAAAACCCTTACCCATAGGGCTTTAATGATCTGTTCAAAGGTTAAGTTGTATAATGAACTTAGGCATTATTACAGAGAGTAGTGGTAATAAACCTATCTGTTGGCCATTGTTCAGTCTATACTTAAGAATAAAATTGCTGAATTCAATAAAGTCAAACCTGCTGTAGTGCAAAGATGTCCTGTGTATCTGCACCTTCCTTGGTTGGGTAATATCAGTGATAGATATGCTAGGCAGGTTTCCATAGTAGATTGACATTGTTACATTGCTAACACTTGTGTGGTCTTTTCTGCCAAGCCTGCTTTTCTGTCTATGTGGAAAGACAGTCTTCCTCCACATCATAATAGTTCTTTAATTTATGCTTTTAAATGTAGTTGTGGCTCACACTACATAGGGAGAACAACTCAAAGTCTGGATGTCAGAATAAAGCAACACATTCCAACAAAAATCTGCACTCTTAAGTACACTCTTTCAGACATTCTGACCAATATGTATGGGTCTTCCATCACAGAGCACCTAATAAATAGCCATAATTGTACTACTAGTTTCAGTGTGAACTCATTTACCATTCTTTGAAAGCCCCACTTGAATTATCACTGAAAAGTGCTGGAGACCATTTATATTTTATCGTTGAAGTCGTCTCTGTGTAAACAAGACTTTGTACTGGGCCTCCAACTAATTTCCATCTCAGCAATATTTTTTCTCCTCCCCATTACATATTGTCCATCTCTTTTTAGTGATAATTCTATTTAATTTATTAACCTCAATTTAGCTCTTTTGCGTGAGGTTTGAAACTGGTTAGCTAGTCCATTTTTCAGTTTTACTTTTTATCTATTATCATCATAAGTGGTAATAAAAATAAATTTTGTCTTTTCATAGTGGTCATAAAATTTTGTACCACAAACCATATCTTTATATATCTTTTTATATATATATATATATATATATATATTCATTTTTCTTTCATGTATAAAACATGGCAATAGAGATATGATTTTTTAAATGTGCATTTGTATATCTTTATTTGTATGTTTATATACTTGTATGCATATGACTATATATATATATATATATATATATATATATACACACACTCTCTCTCTCTCTCTCTCTCTCTCTCTCTCTCTCTCAAACACAATATTGATTTGCCAGTCTTGGAAAATACACAGACAAGTTTAAATGCATAACATATATATAATTCATATTTTCTTCCCTGCATAATGAATATTCATATGAGTTGATGCATGATTTTTGGTGCATATGTCTGGCAAATTCTCCTCTTTTGAAAAGACATGATGGATGTACCAAAAACCTTTTTTTGAAGCTTTCAAAATTTTGAAAACCTCCAAAAGAAATAAGAAAATATTTTCTTTACTGTTTTAAAATAAAATACAAAAATCTTGCCTAATATTAAGAACTCTCCTTAGCTTCAAAAGACTTTTGTTACAATGATAGTTTGTATTTTCTCTTCTCTTTCCCAATATGTCTGTCATTTCCTCAGTTTCTTACTCAGTCATATTTGACATAAACCAAGTAACCTCCCAGTACATGTTTTAAAACAAAATCTATCAGGTACCAATCACTATTTGCATGAAATAAAACCAAGCCAATATACCAGAAAACACACTATTCTCTATTCAGCAAATATTCAAAGAAAATATTTCTTAGTAACTATTTTCATGTGACTGACTTTAGCACGATATTCTAAACACTTTAAAATAAGAATAACATTTTTTTCTATGGTGGAAATATCTATGGCCACCTTATCACAAAAATCTTTTAGTATTTTTGCTGACTGAAACATTAATCTCAGCTGCCTTTCACTGATGTATTTACAAAAGATCTTATAACTTAGCTTCATAATACAATCTGTTTTCTTTGTCTTTTATTTATGTATGTTACATTACAGTACAGTTCACAAATTCAATGACATCTTAAATCTTCTTTCATGAAATCAAGCCATAATGATATAGCTTATTTATTGACTGATCAATTGCATATTTTACAAATGCTTTTATAGGGACATGTTTTATTGCTTTTCACAAGCCATTCTAACTTCTAGCTTCATGGTACATTGTGGTCACCCAGTCTCTGGTAGAATGTAATATGTGAATATAGTTTATTAAAGTATTCTAGTGTGGCAAATAGTGCATGTGTATCTGTTCTTATAGCTTCTTAAATGGAAATTAGTGTTCATGGGATTCTACAGAAAGATGCTGAGAATACTATTAAGGAAAATGGAATTCATAAGGAAAACTGTATTGAGAATCAGAAGAAACAGTTGAAATTTCTTGGAAATATGAGGAAAGTGGTCTTGGACAATTTGACACTAACAGGACCATATTTATGGTAAGATGACTAGAGTGAAACAGTGAGTAACCTACCTAATAAACTTATGTAAATGGATGGTGGAAAAAGAAGTAAGAAGGATATTACTTAAAGCAACAAAGAATAGAAAAAAGTTGTAGATAACCATGATCATCAACATCGTAAAGGAAGAATGTCGTATAAATGAAGTTCAAAATAATCACTGACATAAGAAAATATTTGAACAGCTTTTCATGTTTCTTACTCTGTAGAGTTGTTTAAAAACTTCTAAAAGTTCTTTTTAGTTGTTATTGTTAGAATTTTGGATAGGTTTTCTATGTCTTTACCTTTCCAAAGTAATGCAAAGGAAAAAGATTGCAATCATATTTTAATTGAATAAATATTTAAACAGCTATCCCCAGAATATTTTTATGTTTAACAAGGTTTTCTTCTCACCTTTTACTAAAAATTGCCTTTCTGATATCTTGTAATAAAATTTAATTGCTAATAACAATTGCTAACCATTGAATATGTTGCAATTAGATCATTTAATATTTCAATTGCCTGAATAGTTAAAATATTTTTATTCTTTGGTTAGAAATGTGAGGATTCCTCTCCTATCAGAATTCTAAATAACCATCTAAAGATATAACTGTGTCCTATTCACTTTGTTAGTTTCAATCAAAATCTGTTGGCTACAAGAGTTTTACATTTGAACTTCCCCACTTAAAAATATCAACTTTCTAACAGATCTTTGGATAATGTTAAGCACCAAGCAATCAAATAAAATGCTGCAGTGGGAATTACTCATAAGAAAAAATGAGACTTCCATTCCATTTTACTAAATTTTGGTCACTACCATCAGGATTTTTGCCTTTGTACACTTAAGTGATTTGTACTAATATTTCTTTTTGGAGGAAAGATTTTGGTCTCAGTTATTGTTCAGTCCCCAAGAAATTCTCTTGGTAATTTCTGAAAACTGCATGATGCTAATATCATTTGCGATTCCTTTGCTGATTGAAAATTCGACAGATAATTTATACTGAGAAACATTAATGGTCTGGAAAACTGTCCAGAGAAGTAAACAAATTTAATGATGTTACACACACAAACACACACACACACATATATATTTTATCATAAGCCTTTGCTACGCCATCCACGTGACCAACGGCTGACATGATGTCTTCAAGACCTTAAACTTTTCTCCATTGCATCGCCACACACTCTTCAATTTAAGTTCATTTAGTTTCATGATAAGGCTAATGACTTAGTTCTTTCAGCATTACAAACCTAGTTGGAATACACGTCTTGAACATTTTTATATTTTTTATATTTTGTAGCACCTCTGGTTTATTTTTCTTGAGATTTTTGGTACTTTGCAGGACCAGTTAATGTTTACACTCTCTTTCCAAATAACCTGGTGACTTCTCAAACCCAGTGTGTTAGAACAGGTTATGTAGTTATGTAGTGGACACTAGTTGAACTTTCCTATCTACCCTTACTTCCAGCACTCTTACTATTTCTGGTTACCTCTGACCCTTACTCTGGCATTCATAGTCTTTGCTACTTCCGGCTACCACAGACCCTTATCTTCCAGCATTCATGACTAATTACTTCTGGCTATCATGGACCCTTATCTTCCAGCATCTTTACTTCATTCCTAGCCTTTGCTACATCTGGCTATCATGGACCCCTACTCCCAGTATCTCTATCTCAACCTAACTCACTCTGTTGATCAGCATTAATGGACCTGCTCACAACAACCCTGAACTTCCAGCTACACTAGGTCTCTGCTTCAAGCTTTCCTGTCAACCTAACTCACCTGGTTTAGAAAATTGCTGTATGAATATCGTCCAGACTCAAACAACCTATTCTGTACACTTCGGTTAAAATTCTATGGAATATTCACCATTAGACTTCATCAGCAACTAGTCAATGCCAACACTGGACATATTTATATAAGTAATAAAAAAGGAAACTGAAGAAAACAGTATCAGTCAAAGAAAAAAAAAAGGATGAAACTGTTCTTGTAGGCTATTGAATGCCTGAGATTTCCCACTCATTTACAATTGTAAAAATCTCCTTTGCAAACTTACTTAGGTGATTAGTAGGAAAATAAGTAGTCTAGCTAGGGTATTCTCTTTATACTACAGTTATCTTCTTTTTTTATCATACCATCATCATGAGTCCCATAAATCATCAGGATTGTTGCAGCACCATTTGTACCTCAGCCATAACAACAATATGGATATGTCCTTGCTAAGATTTTTTTTTTGTAATGGACAGTAAAGGTGAGGAAAAAAAGATAGAAAACTGATTTCTGGGTTTATTTATATAAGTATGATCTTATTAATCCTAATAATGAAACATACCAAAAGCTGTTTACATTCGATATAAATACATACCATAATCTATCAATGTTTTTTTGTTTTTTTTTTTAGATCAATGCGATCCATAAGTCAGGCCTCAAAAAGCGCGTAAGAAAGGCCAATAGGCAACTGGGGACAAACGATTAAACAAGCGAAAGTGCATTGCTGAAATTGAAATTTTTCTTTTTAAAGAATTTTTTATGTTTTACCTTCAGATTAAGTTAAGTTTATTATTTAAGATAGTGAAGTAAGTATGTTTATTCGTTTTATTTAAACTTTGCATATTTTATGTTTAGTTTCTGTTAAACAAACTTTTTTGATGAGAAATTAACAAGTGTCATTAAGAATTTATCACATAAATTTAATATTTTTCTCTATTTTTTCTTCAAAAGAGCATAAAATTAATTTTTTATGAATAATTTATATTTTCTTTAATGTAATAGATATTTTTAAAAAGTATGTTGAATTTTTCTGTCTTTCATAAATTTTAAGACATTTAAAAAATAAAAATGTAATGTTTTTTTCACTGCAAAATTAATGGAAAATGACACCTTATTAAAGAATTGATCACAATAAAGTTAATGTCTAAAATTAAATTCAATAATAAAATTAATATTTACAACTATTCTTTAAAATATAGCAAGTAAGATAAGATCATAAGAGAGACAACATTGTCTTGTCTCTTGTCAATATTGTCTTTCTCATTTTACTTTTTTGCAATTATTTTAAACAGCAAAATTCACAAAATGTCACAGAACATTAATTTAAATTTTTTCTTTGTTATTATTCATCAAAATAATGAATATATTGATTATAAAATTCATTTTTAAATGAATAATTTGTGTTCTCTTTATAACATGTGAAATTTTGATAACACTTTTTTTTTTCTTACAAACAAGTCTGTAACTTGGCATTGATAATTTTCCAAAAATACTATACAGAAATTTGCCTATTTGAAAAAAAATTGAATAAAAATTTAATTCAATATTTTGTCTATGATATTATTCATCGTAACAACAAATATATTGACTTAAAAAATTAAAAAACATTATTTAGATGGTTATTTAAAAAAATGAATTTTACTAGCATTGTTGTTTAAAAAAAAATGTAAAACAAAATTAACCAGTTTAAAAATTTTTACAGTAAATTAAAAAAAAATACAAACTATTAAACTGGTTAATTTTGTTTAGGTAATGAATCATATTTTATGGCTGATCCACACCCATCTTACGTAAAATACGATTATCCCAAATTTAATTTTCCAAACCGGCATTTCTTAATCCATGGTCATCTTGAAAAGATTCCCACATTCATACAAACTTAATCCTAAATTCCAAAGTCCAGACCTTAGAATATGTTTCATGCACTGTTTAGAAGCAGCATATAATTTTTACAAAATAAGAGTTTAGTTAATATTTTTTAATTTCAGTACCCCAAAACCTTTTAAAAATGGTCAAAAAGTGTAACAGGTTGTCATGGTAACTATGATGATCAAAATAAGGTTTGTGTATTTTGTTGTAGTAGGATTAGGTAGTAATAACACCATACAAAAATATACACTTTCCTTTTTACTAAGTGAGTAAAAAAGAAAACTCTCTCCCCCTCTCTTTTATATATTTCCTATCCTCATTAACGGACATAAAACTAGACTTAGTTTATGTGGGTCAGTGAACGTCATAAAAAAATCAACCAATGACAACATATCCCACCAAAAATCAAACAGAAAACACTGATGTGTCAGACCCAATAAAAAGAAGAAAACCACATACAAGACTAGAGATACCAGAGTGGAGAGGAACTTGATTCAAGGTAGTAGTTCAAGACGCAAGGGTTGGTGATTCATCTGCTGTGAGTTCAACCTTCTCCGGAAAAAAAAAGGATGAATGCAACAAATTAATTTCCATCAACCAGAAGGAACACAACAAGCTCTGTATGAACTCTCAAATCACAAAAAGAACTATGATCATATTCAACTATTTTAAACACTGTAACCAAATGGAGTCAACAATAAATGGTACTATAGACAATAAATTTGGCCTCAACTTCATCTCTATATACAATATCGTCTTCCCCAAGATCAGAATGAACAAGGACAATGGTCAAAGGCTATACCTTGAGGCAACACCCCTGACAAACCAAACACTGTTGTTTGTGAAAGGCATTTTCTATTTGATTATGCAAAGTAGTTATTAGAGGAAAAGCATCATCCAGAAATCCAACATCAGTATTTGATCATTTGCCATCAAGTATATTACCTATTCCTCAACCAAAACCAAGAATAACAAACAAAACTTCTGCTTCTATGCGAAATGTGTAAAATGATGAGTTGGCACAGTTTCTTAAAAAAAAAAAAGACAAAAACCTCACTTTTGAAAATTTATATCAGAATATTGATCAAAAAAATTTTCTGTCAGTAGTTACATACTATAAATCAAACAATTAGCTGTTCATCCAATCTACTGATATTTTTCACTAGAGGTATTCCAATGTTTTAATTAAAATTCTTGAAAACTTGAAATTCAAAGGTTACTATGCTGGTATATATACAACATTTTTTTTTCTCTTTCAAAAATTCGAATATCAATGTTTCAGCACTGGTCATAAATCAATCAAAAATTATCTTAGTAACTTAAAAATCACTAAGAAAAAATTTTAATGTTATGTCACCACAAAGGATTAAGACAAAACATTATGGTTCTCATATTCTTATCAGGGCTTTTGAATATTTCGCTCATTATATAACAGACTTCAGAATGATTTTAATTTACCCAGTTTAAGAACATTATCAACTTTGACATCAAAAGTCTCAAAATTAGATGACTTCAATTTTCTTAGTGATATTTTTAGTAAAATTTCTGAAAATCAGAAAAGGTGTATTATTTTAGTTGATGAAGTGTATGTCAAAGTTGCTCTACAATATCATGGATGAAATTTATTTGGTTTGGCTGAAAATTCTGAGGGATTAGCAAAACCAGTTTTGGGCATTATGGTAAAATGTTTAAATGGTGGACCAAATATCTTACTTAAAATGATCCCACTTGCAAAATTAGATGCAGCATTTTCATATGAAAATTTTTTATATATTGTTGATGCAATCAAACAAATGGTCAAGTAATTTCAATTGTATATAACAGCAGGATCCATCAATTTTTTTTCAAACAATTTGACACTGTTTTAAATAAGCTTTGGATAGCTAAAAATGGCTTGTACTTTTGATTATATCGGCCTTTTTAAAAATATTTAGAATAATTGGATTACTGAATCTATTTCTGAATTACTGTTTTATTCTGAAGACAAAACAGGAAATTATTGAATATGAAAAAACTCAATTTGTTAAACTGTTAAAACTAATGTAGCAGTTTACCCAAAACCTATTGAGCAACACAATGTTTGCCATTGTTCAAGAGATTTTTGCAATCAAACTGTAGCTGCCATTAAAACATGCCTATTATTAAATTGGGAGGATACTGTAAAAACAGTTGATTTCATCAATGAAAAGTCTTAAAATTTTGGAAAATTGTCTGTGTCAAATAAATATTTGGTGATACTAAGAAAAATGATCCACTGAAAAAAGTGTTATCAGATTTAGATGATAAACATCTGTTATTTCTTTCTAATTTGAGGAAAATGACAAAAGGAAAGCAAAGAAAAAGAATGAAATCATTAACAAGAGATACTAGTTTAGTCATTGAACAGACATGCATTGGCTTAATTGATATTTGAAGATATTTGCTAAACAGTGAGTTTAATTTTGCTATGAGTGATGAATTTACCACAGACAATTTGAAAAATTAATACAAAGTTCTGGAGGTGTATATTTTATAACAGTTCAAAATGTTATTGGAAATTTAAATATTGAAAAAAAACAAAAACAAAAACTAGTTCTTAAATTAAATGTTAAAGTCAAAGAATACAACTTTGATCCAGGCCATAATTGCTTAAAATATGGACATTTGCTGGATGAAAACAAACATTTGAAAATTTACCAGACCTTAAAACTAGGATCCCTAAAGATATTAAAATGTCTTTTTTATAAATAGCAGGCTATGTTAAGAGAAAAGATTGACCTGCAGAAGAGGAAATATTTAATAACATTAGTTTTTTTTTTTTTTTCAAGAATATGAATATTTTTGAAAAATAAATTATGTCTATATTTCTGAGATGAGGTATTATGTACCCTATTCACATTATTCAGACTATTGTCCTCATCTTTGTTTGCCATATTTATTACAATGTTTCAGCCGTTGTACACTCCAGCCTTCTTCAGGTGGTTGCAATGTCGAACTGAACTCTTTATTTCGCTCACTGGGGTAGATTGTTCTAGTTCCACATGCTATTGAGGACACATGGTACAGTGGATAAAGGCATTACTTAGATCCATTGACAGAACCCAAAGAGTGTGAGTTCAATACCTGGTTAAGGTGGTGGAGAACTTGGAGAGGGGAATTAACAGGAGATAACTGATAACTGACATCCATTAGACATGGCACGTAGAACTAGAACAGTATACCCCAGTGAGTGAAATAAAGGGTTCAGCTCGACATTCCAACCACTTGAAGAATGCTGGAGCGTACAACGGCCGAAATGTTGTGATAAATAAGGTGACAAAAATGAGGACAATAGTCTAAATAATGTAAATAGTGTAAATAAATTATGGTAATTTAAAACTTCTGCTGGATGCCATGGGGATACCAGATATGTTTTATTTTCAATTTCCCCACTTTTTACATATATTTAATTGGTTAACTCCCAAATTTTGTGCTCTTGTTAATGTAAAAAGTTAATGTTAAAAGTCTGTGTACTGGTTATATCTATTATTGTATCATAGTAAAAAAAAAAAAAAATTTCTTCTGTGTGAAACTGACCCAAATAATCACGTTCCCAACTGTTAGTTTCTCCATATACACTGTACCATATTCATAAGTGTCTTGTCCCTTTTTCTCTCTCTCATGTAGTGTTTTTATGCCAAGCTGATATTGTGAAAAATTTACATACACCCAACCACTCTCGCTAATTCTCCTAGTGCCTAGACTGTGTCTTTCTTAAATTAAGGCATTAGGATGGCCATATTTCTTTTTCCTTTCCTTCACCCATTTTGCACACCTGGCAAATATGTGGACGCTTTGTCACACAGGGTATGTCATCTTCTCTTCTGAACTCCTCCCTGATCTCCTGATCACATAAATAACATGGAGATGGTGGTCACCTTTGTCAAGTGCTTCTACATAAAGGTGGGTGGGATTCGTTTGTCTCTTCTCCATTTGTGCCCACTTGGTCTCTCTTGTTATTGGCATCATCATCGTTGTCTTCCGCATCTGTTTCCTCTAGTTTCATTTCTTTCCAAAAACACGCAGCCATTGTTGAGGTACACTGGTAATCTGATCAGCATGGTTTGCATGGGATCTGATGAGCTCTATGTCAATAGTCAATTTCTATTCCTCCACCAATTCCTTTATTGTGCTGAGCTGATGTCTTATTAAGTTCTGTTGCTGCCTTTGTGCACACTCAAGACTTTCCAGACAACGTATCAGAAACCCATCAATGCACACATGCCAAGTTGGTCTTCAGGTGAACCACAGTCACTTTCCATTGCAGTGCCATGTTGTTGCCTCTTAAGATCGTGTTGAACTCTACCAGGTTGATATGCTTGTCTTTGTGGAAAGCATTGAATCGCTGCTTGAAGATGCCTGTTGGCTGCAATCAGAACACAATGATGCCGGTGGCCAAAGAGCTTACATCAATCCACATGATGATTTTGTGTCCATGAGAGCACCAATGCCCCTGTGCCAGATCCTTTGGTGCCAATCTGGTAATGATGTTCATCAGCATCCGAATCAGGGGTGGGTCCTGCACCTCATCATCCCAGCCAGTCATCACAGAGTTTGTGTGTCACTTTATGAATGCAGTTGTGACACGGAGCCAGCCACATACTGGCAAATGTCCAGTCAACTTCCCACAAAGGGGAAAGATATTCTGATGAGTGAGCACATTGGGCAGCAGTGGGAGGTCACTCCACCAACTCCATTGCAATTCAACACCCCCCTCCCGACCTGCAATCCCATTGGATTCTTACTTGTCAGTCTGAATCACTGAAGATGTACCCTTACATGTGCTGCAGTGCATACACTCTCATTGACAAATATGGCATCAATGTATGAAGACATGGCTATCTGACAGGTTTTGTCCTGTACAGCATTCACAATTGATTGCATGATTAGCAGTGCTTCATTTAGCCCCAAACCCGAAAGGGTGAGCCTGTTTATCGTCACTGTTTGAAAGGGCCATAATGATTTGTCAACTTAGATCTGCAAATAGGCATGGTGCAAATCCAGCACGGTGACATCCAATCCTTCCTGTCGACATTCCCTCAATTTTTGCACATAAACATTCACATCAGCTGTGTGCATATAGACATATTTATTGAGCTCCCATTAATCCTTGACTGGGTGGATCTTCTGTTTTCTTGCAGCACTACCATTGAACTGGGGAATGAGTTTGAGGTCAAAATTCCTCTCCTTCATTTTTACCGAATTACCTTGTGCGAAACTGACCCAAGCAGTCACTTTTCCCAATTGACTAAGTCTCTCTGTATACACAGTACCATGTTCACAAGCGTCTTGTCCTTTTTTTCTTTCTCATGTGGTGTTTTTATGCTGAACTGATCTTGCAAAAAATTTGCATATGCACGACCACTCTCTCCTAGCTCCAAGACCTTGTCTGTCTTAAATTAAGGTGTTAGCATGGCCATATTTCTTATTCCTTTCTTTCAATCATTTTGCACACCAGCCATATACATGCTTGCTTTGCCACATGAGGTAAGTCGTCTGTTATTCTACATTTACTTTTAGAGAAGTTGTACATGTGATAAAAATCACAAATTTTGTAAAGGTTATCAAAATTATTTTTTTCTCTGAAATTCACATCTTTTGTAAATTATTTTCAGACATTGTTGATACACAATTTTGTAAAATGCTGAAATTGCTTTCTGATTGTATTATACAATTATATATTCTGTAATCAATCTGGTATAAACAAATTAATTCATTATTTTTGCAATGTTATCTAAAAAAATTTTAACTTAATGTGAATAAAGCAATTTTTGTGCATTTTTTTTTTTTGTGCATTTAGTTATTTTATGGTATTTTTATATATACAGAGGTGTTTTTGTATTTCCATATAACTTTTGAAGTAGTAGCTCTACCTCTCCATCAATTATATGAATCTTAGTACACAGATTTATTACTTCTCTGAAAATATATCATTCATAACAATAAGACTCAGAACAAAACTACCAGCAATATTGGGATGTACTTTTCACAAGCAGTATTTAGATACATATAACTTTTTTTTGTAAAAATTAGGAAACTGATTACATTTTTTCTACAATCAGTTTTCTCAATCTCATATTTTCTACTACATGGAGAGAACATTTTATTTCAAGAGATTAATGTAATATTTTTTTTTATTTTGAAATAATATATATTCAGTAGTTCCATCTCACATTTGTGTAACGATCTTTTGTTCATTTTTTTTATTAACTTGATTGGCTAACACATGTTACCTGTCAAACTAATGCCACTTCCCTGTTATTCACACAACCAAATGTCTTCTGATTTCATATGAACTTTTGATAAGTTTTTCTTGTTTTTCACAAATTATATTCAACATTATTTTACTCAATGTTTATGTATATATTAAAAATAGATTTAATTTACATATAATTCCAATGAAAAAGTTATTCCATATTTATTTACACAGGATTTTCTTTAAGTCTCAAGCATTTCACTTTGATTGGTGCAAGTATCGCATATATTTAATGATTTTTTTTTACTGTTACATTTTTCTTTATTAAACAGTATTTCACTGCATTATCGTTGAATACCCAGTTATGTTTCCAAACATTATCAGCTGGGATTTGCTATTCAGAAAATATTAAATTAAATCCAAATAAATAACTTTTCTTATGAACCTGATAATTTTATTTATTTTTTTTTTTTTTAATTCATTTCGCCTCAAGCAAATTGATAATGCCATTAAGGTACAACTAATGGATTACTGGGAGTGAAAGAGAAGAAAACTTTAGTGAAGAGAAAGGACAATAAGCCAGAAGATAATATTAAAAAAAAGAACTTACATTTACATCTACCTATTTCGACAGTATCACAATGAGACTGAATTGCCAACACTTAAATTTATGTGGTTGAGTTATCAAGTAGGAGAGCTCATTAGAACAACTACTATGAAAATATTTATAGAAAAGACAGAGTGAAGCCACACAATGGCAATGAAAAATGACTGAAGTTGAGATGCCAGGTTAGGATCTGTAACACAACAGACCCTTCTTTGATTTAATTTTGGGTTTTCAGTAAAAAAAAGTTCTCTCATATTATTAGGTCATGAATTATACTCAGTGGATGAAAGGTAGAGAAAATAAAACCATATTTATTTGAAAATAATTAATGTAAGTGAATAAAAATCAAAATAATTTTATGTTATTTCTGCAATTAATATTTTTCAGATTATTTTAAGGCGAGTAATTTTTTTTTAATTTTTATACATTTACATCTTTTTCCCAGAAAAATCAATTGCAAAAAATAAAACCATTATCATACAATAACAACCAGATAGATCTCCTTTCTATAGTTAAATCAATTTCATTCCATTAATAAAAGAAAAGGATTTGTGCCATTTGACTTGTAAATTGTCTTCACAATGAATAAACCCAACTGGCTTAATAGATAAAAAATCAGAAACAAAGACTTCTAACTATAAATTTATTGGAACAAATTCAATTTTCATCTAACAAATCTTTCTGAAATACAATCCTTAAGTCTGAGCAAATTTGATTTGTGGGAACTATTTTTATAATCTTGATTTAAATAAATATATGAACTACTTTGGTCAGAGAAGTTGCCAAGAGACCAGGAGGGCAATAATTCAGTGATCTAATCTCAGAATATTCATGATTCAAATATTGCTTCCTCTTTTGTCTTTTGTTCTTTATTTCATTCTGCTTAGATTTTGTTAGAGATTGGTTATATAAGTAAATGCATGTAATTTGTTAGGAGCAGGAATACAAAACTTGGTGCTCTATTTAATGCAACATTTTCTGAGAATTACTTTTGGTAAATTTTAGTTCATTAAAATTGTACACTTGAAGGTTTTAAAAGCAATGTTAAATATTATTGGCAATATATATGTTCATTTTATTTTATATATATATATATATATATATATATATATATATATATATATATATATATATATACTAAAGCTGTTATTCACCCAAAGAAAGATGTGTGTATGGTGGGATTGGAATGGAGTCTTTTACTACAAACTCCTTCTGGAAAAATAATTGATTCAAGTGAGTAGTCTCTTAAGCCAATTGAAAGCAGTAATAAATGAAAAGCATCAATAATTATTTGATATTAGGTTGGTGCAAAAATGACGTTTTCTCACATGGTAACATATGTGAGAAAACGTCATTATTTTTGCACCAACCTAATAGAAACTATAATCTTCCATCAGGATAGGGCATGATTCTTTGGTAACCAGGTAAAAATTATTAGTTGGGTTATGAAGTTGTCACTTATCTATTTACTGTATTCAGTTCAGCAGATATTCCACCTTTTGGATTTCCATTTTTCCAGTCTTTATGGAATTCTCTTAATGGAAAAAAATCTAATTTCCTAGAAAGCAACAAAAGACATGTAGAGCTTTTCTTTGCTCAGATAAGAAGTTCTGGGAGGATGTTATCAGGAAGTTGTCTGAAAAAAAAATGATATAAAATATTAGTACATAACAGTTAATATGGTGTTCAATAAAGTTAATATTAAAAATAAATTTTTATTTTTTATTTTACTTAACCAAATTAACTTTTTTGAATAGCCCACTATTAAAGCCATTTGGTAACTGCATATGAAGATTAGTGTAGAATTTACTTTCAAAACTGCAAAGCATTTAACATTTATGCATATTATTTACCAGATCTGAATATCAAAAACATTTACCACAAAGCTTCTGTTCAACTGACTTAACCACATGCAATTGTAACTTGTAGCTGCATACTTTAAAAATGTCAAATATGGCAACTTCCTAAATATATAGCAATTCAGTTAATGTGTGGCAGGGATAGTATTATTGAACTACTATGTTAAATGTTGATGAGGTGGGTGGGATAAAAGTAACCAGAGTTCAGTGACTTTTAGAAATACAATCACTAGTCTACATGTGTGTATATTTATTGATGTGTGTACATAGATTGCATTAAAATATGTGTAGATATATTTAAATGTGTAAAATTTCAGTGTAATTGCTTGTGTCCTCATCAATCATGCAACAGACAAAAAAAGATACATTTTCAGTCTTTCTAGTGACCTTTCTTAGTAGATGAAAGAAATGTCTTTGTCACTATGGATTCATTGAAGATAATTTGTCTGAAATCACTGTTGAAACATATTGGACATCAATCAGATGCTATGGATAAATTTAAAAAATTACACAAAGAGAAAAATAAATTAGAATTGTTTTTATCTTTTCTTTACCTTTCTTTGACTGTGCCTTTGTTGTTTTTTTTTTAAAAAGCTAGCAATTTCTAAAAAAAATTCTCCAATTTTTTCTTTTCTTTTGAGTTTTATAATTGTACAATATTTTGTTTTCAGAAATTTCTGGCATAAAAGAAATACAAATATCTTCATTTGCAAAAGGTTCTCATTCAATCCAAATTTTTCTTTGTTTTTCAGTTTGATAATGTTTTGACCATTTGGCTATCTCTCTATCTTTATTAAATTCTACAGTCTATATTATAAGCAATATTTATTCAATATATTCACATACACACACACAGAGGAAAATCCCTAGCAAGGTAATAAAACCACTAAGATACAAGGGGGTTACTAAGTGTGAAAGAATATGAGAAAAAGCATTAAGGAATATGAATATGAGAAAAAGCATTCACAAAAAAGATAATGTTGCATTTAAATTTTTGAAGATCAAAGTTGTCTACATTGGGTACACATTTACAATTATTATGAGCAGATACAGATTGACATCTGTTGGGATCAAAGTTGGTATGGCCAGAAAAAGTTATTCCTGTGGCCTATAGCAGATGAAAAAGTATATATGAACCTAGGGGACCGTGGTTTTACCTGGTATTTCCAAGATTGTACAAATACATCGATGCCAGGTTTTCCCAAAAGGAAACCTCAGTAGTTCAATTTTCAATAGGAAGTTTAAATATTTTACTCAAAAGTGTGTTAATAAAATCCCCAAATTAATCCAAATCAGTTTGTTGGTAACAAAAAAAATGTTTTGTGAATAGGGGGTTGATGTCTAATAAATGACTCAAAATAAAAACCAACAGTACTACAGCACGATTCAAATTGCCAACAGGACAGAGTTGCAATGCTTGGCAAGAGCCAGGAGGGGTAGTAAGGAACAAATCAAGTAAAAAAGCATGTTAATCAGAATTATTAGGGATTTTTTTTTTTTTTTTTAAGCTTAGCGCCTCGAGCAAGGCATGAAGCCACTAGGATGCAGGGGGGTTGCAGAAGATTTGTAGCAAGAGCAGATAGGAGTGATAGAAGAAAGGATGAAGGGAAGGGTAGTGTGTAGATCAAATTAACTGGAGATGTCGATTGACATTACATTTGAATAGTTGGAGTTTATAGCTATCAGGGAAACAGTAATTGGGAAGGGTGTTCCACAGGCGAGAGGTGTGAGGTATGAAGCTATTGGAGTAGAAGAGACGGCTACATTTTAAAGTTTCTACAGTGTAAGGGTGAGAGCGGGATGCCAGCCTCGTAAGGCGCTTGTATTCATGGAGACTGGGGACCAGGGAAAGCAGCTCATTGGAGCAATGATTAGGGAAATCTATTTCAATGTGAGACTGAGCAATAAAAAAAAATTAGGAAGTTTGAATATCAGTAACATTAGAATGATTAAGCCACTTGACATGATGAGCATTAAATATCATGAGACACACACAGATGTTCACAGATGAATGTGGAGAGAGACCGATTTCTATACTGTCAGATATTTTGCCGAATATGTTAGAGTCCTGAGAAGAAGGAGAGCAATAAAAGAAAAAGAGATAGCTATCAGAGTGTAATAAAATAAATAGAAAGCACATGGAAAATTCCTCTGGTGACTCAAGAGATGCTTCTTTTACCATTGGAAGATTTACTCTTGTGAATTAATTTCAATTCAAAATTCCCTGTAGATATCTGAAGAAGGTATTGTGCCAATGATTGAAACATTGTGATAACAAAGATGAGGACATCAGTTTGTCTGTAAATAAAGAAATTGAGAATGTATTGCTGAAATCTTTTGTTATATTTCCCTTGCAAAGGATTGAATACATCTTGTATATTAAAAATCTTCTGTATAAAGCATAAAATAAATATGTTAAGGAAAACTTGTTGCTACAATATGTCCATAGGAAGCACAAAATGTGACTTTTAAACTGATATCAGAATTCACTGATGTTTTATTTTATTTCTGTTTTTTTTTACTTAAGAATAATGATTTATGCTGTTAATGTTTTAAATGAAGAATAAATATTCACAATGATTGAAGAGGAAATTAGCTCTAAGCTTATTCAAAATATTGAAGGGGTTTTATTGTCTCTGAATGGCAAAAGACAAATGAGCTTTGGATCCATTCATATTTGTCACAGCCACAAAACAGGATACTTCCAACTGACTTTAAGTCCATTCTTTTCTCATCAATCACATTACTAATGACATTTTTCTTGGGACTTTCTTGAGCTGGCTAATTCACCTGAGAATGTTTTAGTTTCTTATTACATGAATGCTTTTCTTTGAATTGACATAACTATTATCTATTATCATTGACAAATGAAAGAATATTATCATTACCAAGGCAAGTTTACCATGGTAATTCTTTTTGTGTTACTTGCATCCAATAAATTAAAATTTATAAAGAAATATGTAAGGTGATTTTGTTAGTAGTTATTGCATTTACTTTCTAATATTGAACGGATAAAATTATGTGGGTATCTGTACAAATATGTAGATTCAAGTCCTCAGTAAATTTTGACCCTGTCTTGTCATAATGTTTCAGTTAAGTTTCAAAAATATCACTTTATGTTGAGATATTAAAAAGAAAATAAAATGGTTATGTCTGAAATTTCAAAATTTTGCTAACTTCTATGTGCCATGTAACATCTTCCTATCTTTTTTTCATCCCTCCTATGCTCTGTCCTGCCATCCATTTACACAAGTTTGTTCAGTAGGTTGCTCACTGTTTTCCTCAGTTCCTGTTACTGTCAGTATGTCCTTTGAGTATCAAATTCTCTAAGCCCTCTTTCCTCATGTGCTCTAGAAAGTTCAGCTGTCTCTTCTGATTTTATCTTTAAGAATCCTTTTTGTTTCCATTTTCTTCCTCATTACTCACATGTTCAGTCCATTTTATTCTCAGTATCCTTCTGTAGAACCACATTTCTGTTGTCTCTTCTTCCTCTGGAGATATTATTCAGTATTCACTGTCATGCAGGAGGACTGATATTACATAAATGTTCAGCACACTTTTTTCTCATGAAAGTTTTCTGTTTTTAAATACTTTGCTTAGATTTTGGAAAGCTTCTTTCAATATTCCAATGCACTTTTTGGCTTTCAATGTTACGAAGATATTTTTAATTAAAGTTCTCTACCACTAATTGTATCCAGTTGATTATGCAAGATTCTTGGATATATTATATAAACTGTAAAAAAAATATTTGAAACTCTTGACAGATTTCCTTCAGTAGATATCTTCTGAAAATAATGATTATGTTTAGACTCAAGGCAGGAATTTGCCTAAAGCATTTAGTGAAAAGTATGAGTAGTCGATATAGAATAGAAAATTACTGTCTAGAAAACTGATGTCATGTGTTGGTGTTATCAAGTGTCATCCAAGAAAGACCATATGTTATTTCCATTTATAGAATTCTGTGTAGAAATCTTCAACCACTTTCAACTCTTGTAAATTATTAATCATCAACTTATTAGATTATTAATGTTGTATCTTTTCGACATTTGACTCATTTCCGTGCTGAATTATGTTTTGCATATGGCTTCTTGAAAGGATGTGGGAGATATGAGACAGCCTCAAAAATAACTGAAAATGTTTTGGGCTACCTCATTTCTTTTATTTTTCCACTTAGTGCTTCTACTGTTAATATGCAAACTATTTTTTACAATAAGATTAATTTTCTTTTTTTTTTTTTTTTTTTTTTTTTTTTCCAAATATAATTAAAATTTTAACTCTGAACTTCTGCATCTACATATAAAATCTGTGGCTTACATTAGACTAGATCTGTCTGGCACACCCTCTAAAATAACCGCACATTGACTGACTGAAACCAAATTTTGGGGAGAAGTGCAAACAGGTAAGGGGGTACAAAATACTTTTGGTTTTGCTAGGGTGAGTAGCTTTGTACAATAAATTTTCATTAAACTTTTAGAAAAATTAAAGTTTTATTATTTAACATACAAAATACTCCCACTATTTAAAAACAATTTAATGATTAAAATAAGTAATTATTTAATAAAAATGCAATGTAAATTTTTGTAAGGCTTTTGGATGCTCTCAAACATTGTACCTTAGGATGACAGAAACTGATCAGAATAATGACAGCTCAACGAAACAAAATTGCAAGACAAGTGATGAATGAGTGTCACTTGTCTACTTTGGTGTCAAGATATTCACTCAATGTATCCTTTAAAAGATGGGTTCATAACACCTGAGAAACTTGGGATAAAATCATGTTCAGCAATGAAGCTGAAATGAAGCTGCTTTCTAAAAAGAGAGAATTTGTGATGACCTCCACTGAAGTGAAAACACCAATGTTACCAGGAAAAGATCAGTGAAGTTTAAAGGCAGGCAAGAGTCTGATGCTTTATAAATATATAAGGTGATGGCTCAAGAAAGCTGATTAAAATTGATCATAGCTTAAATAGTGTCAAATACATACAGTTGTCAAAAACACTTTGTTACTAGACTTTTTTTGATTTTTCTACATGATGGTACTCTATACTACCAATAATATCCAATGCAACTATTTAACTGATGAAGATATCACCATATTGAAAGATAAGCCAGTTCAACATTGAGGAAATATGGACATAACTAAAGGACATAGCATGGAATTTTCTGATAAACTATTTTGAAAAGTTATGGGAACTCACCTACACAAAACACCATCTCCTGAAGATGTTGAAGGATTTGTATACATCCTTTGCCAAATGAGGAAAACATTTAAACATTTTACTATAGCTTCAAGTCTTACTTTTTTTTGTGTCATGTGTTTGTTTGAAATGTTATCACATTCTTCTTTTTATTGACTTAGGACTTGTTTTTTGTTGTACTTATAAAATATGGCATGATAGAATAAGCATCCATTTATTTTTCTATTTTTGCAGTGACTGGTAAAGATCTGTTTGTTACCAATCTTTTGAGAATCCAGTCACTTCTCTTTAAAAGCAGAAAGGTAAGTAGAAAGATTATCATCTTATTTTGTAGAATTCTTTGAGATCATTTCTAATTTACTGAGACTTTTTGGAAGATATGTATGTATATGAGTTTCATTAAAATGACTGATAAGGTACTACCCAAACACACAATTTTATATATATATATATATATATATATATAAAAAAAATTTAAACCAGTATTTTAAAACATTGATCTACACATATGGTACAGTTCATATTGACATCATTTTTCACAAGGAATAAAAGTAAAAAGTTGTTTGGAATAACACAGACTTTTAACAACTGTTGAGATATTTTAACAAAATAAAAAATATAAAGTAAAGGAGAAAGAATAAAATGAAACAAATGTCAATTTCTGATTGGAATATTTAGTTTATATTTAATATTTAGTATATTAATGTTTTGGAGAAATCTTTGCAATTGTCTCCAAAAATAATGGTCTTAAAATTTATTAATTTTAAGCTTTACATCAAATACATTTACATTTGTTTTAGTTGTATTTAAAAAATGATTTTTGTTTTCTTTTATTAATTATCAATAAGAAAAAATTAGCAAACAAATGTTAAGGATGATCTTAAAGGAAATCTAAAGGGAAGAGTGAAGAAAATGATATTCAGGAAATGCAGTGTTAGAATCAATTAAATATGTCTTCTCTAACAGACTATTCGCACAGGAGTTAATTAATCATTAAAGTTTCAAAAACTTCTTTCAGGAATGATGCTCAGAGAAGAAACACAAGAATTGTCCATGTGTTAACCAGTTTCTGATCTGTCTCTTATAAAAGAAAAATCTTTCTTCTAACTCCTGCAGATAATCATGACTCTTTAGTTTAGCTCTACTCTCAGCTATGTGATTAGTAGACATAATATGGCATACAGATTAATATGCATGTTGGTTAATTGAGGCTGAAGTTCCTCTGATAATTGGATATTCTTGTCATAAATGTTACCTGAGAGTGTATAGAAGCACTCAGTATGAAATTATATCCCAACTATCTTTAGTGAGTCATGCATAAACTGACTTGTGCAAAACCCTGAATCTATTTCATTCAACCAAATAAATACATTTAGCTTAAATTCTCAGGTCTGCTAAGGTCACTGGATAAAGATTTGAGTTGATAGATTAAAACTGTGTTTGTTTTTGTTTTTTTTGTTCTGACTGAGAATTAATAGACGAATTAATTGTATTCAAGAAGGGATTAAATTAACCTGTTGACTGCAAATTGTCTTTTTTTTTTTTTAATGTTTGAGTCCTGTGTCTCATAAAATTTGATGAAAATAAAAATTCTTAATTGTATCTTTAAGAGGTTTTTATTTTCATACAAATTAACTAATACAGAATATCTAATAAATGTAATAGATACATTTAGTATCTATTGTTAAATCATCAAATTAAATATGCAAATGCCTTTATTTTCACAAGATCACCCTGCCATAAAGCAATCCATCTTTTCAGCAGCAAACAGGTTGAAGATTAGGATTTATTATTGTGGGGTAAATTAATTAACTGAAAATGAATTTTACATCCTTTTAATAGTCATATTTATAATTAGCACATTTACAGTCTTTGGCAGTATTTTCATATTCTTAAGTAATGAATTGAAACAACCTGTTATTTCAAGGTAGTTATTGTAGAGAGTGTATTGCATATGTTACTTTCAAATTTTTCTGTTCATCAATGGCTTAGATCTTTTAAATTCATCAAATTGTCAAAGTTTACAATAGCTTTAATGGCTTTAATCTTTATACTATTTATTCTGTTTGTCATCATCATCTTTTTATTTATTTCTTTAGTTGTTCCATTCCTTATTTCTCTTTTATTCTTTCTCAAACAATCATCAATCTTATTCTTTCTGTTTTCACCCCCGCCAATAATAGATATTTTTGATTGCTATCATTCTCTCTCTTTTTATAGTGACAGGCATACTACAATAAAAAGGTTTTTGTTATTTTATGATACCTCCAATTAAATTCTTCACATCCTTTCCCCCCCTTTCTCTTTTTACATAGCTCTAATCATATTTATTTTAAAATACACCAGAATGTTATCTTTTCTATGTTTATTATTTTATGTACACATCCTTATCTTGGTGAGAAGCTTTTCATTTCTTTCCTTTTAATTAGGCAAAATCATATGTAAATAATAATATAAATACATTGCCAATGATTTTAATATAAAATACATTGCATATCCTTAAGATGTTTTTATTTTCATAAAACTCAACTAATATGTCCAACAGAACATCTAATAAATGTCATAGATACATGCAGTATCTGTTGTTAAATCATCAAATTGAATATGCAAATGATTTTGCACAAAATGATCCTGACATAAAGCAAGCTTTTGGCAGCAAACAGGTTGAAGATTATAATAATTTATTATTGTAGGGAAAATTAATTAAATTTATGATAGAAATTCATGGAATTCAGGAAGAAAGTATTTGTTAGTGATCAGGAATTAAAACAAACTGAGCCAATAGGACTAATCTGAAATATATTTGTCCTCTGTATATTCAGATCTAAACATAAGTTTTTCCTAATAAAACTTCTATTAAGTAGGTTTTTCTATACTCCAAAAGCCAATATTATTTATCACTTCTTCAATAATGATCATAATTATGAAAAATATACATTTACTTAATAATTACTAACTAAGACATGTGGTTGATTTTAGACAATGTCCTAAATATATGTGAATAAATACAGAAATACTAAAAAAATCAATGACATTACTTGCATTATTTATCTAAAAATGACCTCATATAAGTGTTTTTTTTGTCTTTCATTTTAGTTGAGGGTATAGCAAAAAGAGAACTCTATTGTTCTCCTTAATTTTTGGCATGGCCTCACTGGTTGTTTTTAGGATTGGTTCTTGCATGTAGATTTGGATTATTGTGAAGGAGATCAACAAAGGATTAACTTCACATTCCTAATCCCACTTATTTTCATACAATACCAGTACCAAAGCTACTTTAAGAAGATCAGCAATAAACCAATTTTTAGGCAGGTCTGGGCTTTGTAAAAATGGATGGATGGATGAATGAAATAACACAAATGGTCACCAACAAGAATTTGAAATAATTCTGTCAGTTTCATTTTATGGCATCGTCTCTTAAGTCATTTCACATGCACGAGAGGCAAGTAGCTGGAATTCACACATCCCAAAAATGTAAAAGATGCAAGAATCTTTTATTATTAATAGTGTATATTGAGGAATTTGTTGATTTTTATTGTAATGAAGAAGAATCCATATAAAACTTTTAGCCTATTTTTAATATAATTTATGAGGGTTGTCAAAAAGTAATATCTATTCAAATTTAATTTTAAAAGAATTCTGAGGATTTTTTGAATATCAAAACTCAGCAGAAAAATTTACCTTCTCTTTTCCTATAATCCTCCTTCAAAATGGCTGCTATTCTGGAAACATGTAGAAAGCAAGAAGCTATTATATAATTAGTTTTTGGAAGGATAAAGTACTGCAAAAATTCATGAGAGGTCAGCAAATGTTCATGGAAAGGCTTCACTTTATGAAAGCACAATAAATAGATGGCTCAGCAGAGAAATTCTCTTGTGAATGAGGATAATGTCAAATAGCCTGATGTTCTCTGATCACTAATTCAAAACCCTATAAAAGATTTTAGGCAAGCCTGCAGTTTAGTGATGTATCTTGGTTATTCAAAAGTCAGTGCAAAATGGGTTCACAGAATATGAGCAAAGTCCATGAAGGAACACGGAAAATGTTGATGCACAAGAGCTTTGGAATATACATAGCACATTTCTAAATAGGATAGAAGTTTTGTGTTCATTTTGATATATTTTGAGTGCTTATAACTTTTGTAATTAAAAAAAAACAGAACAGGTATTACTTTTGACCAACCCTTGTATTAGTAGAATTTCAAGTGCATTTCCAGTAGAAATAATGAAAACTGATACCATGCAACTTTATTATCTTCCCTGGAGCAATAAATGCAAAAAGTATTTTTTATATAAATAGGTATGGGCATTTAAAATACCTCAGTATTAGTTCTTATTGAGAGAATAGAACTTTTAAAAATTTTCACTTAAATAAGTTTTAATATGACATACTAAAACTGAATATACTGAACCAAGTAAAAATAGTGATTTCCGATAGTCATATACACACACACACACACACACACACAGAGAAGAGAGATGACAATTGTGTGTTTGACTATCAGAAATCACTATTTTTACTTGGTTCAGTATTTTCAGTTTTAGCATGTCATATTAAAACTTATTTATGTGAAAATTGAATTTTAATTTATGCTTTAATTACTTTTAAAATTGTATTTTTTTAATCATTTTTAAAATTTTCTGCTTTTTTTATACCAAATATAAAAAATTACATCCAAATGAGAGTATTTTTTCTTGTCTGCTAATTTAATTTTGCTGACAAACATGCTTCTCAGTCTTTCTTCATAATTTCTTCTTCACAACAAATAATATCAGGTCTTGATACATCATTGAAGGCTTCAGAATAAATTGCAAATGTCAGTTCTAGAATTTGTGCTTGTTAGACTTTGAGAAAATATGACACATAACTTATTGAGGATTCACAATGTGTTGATTGTTTATAATTTCATTTTTCATTTGAGGATTTATCTTTTGATTTTCGTTGTTTCAAAATAAAGTTACACTGAACCATCCCAAAGACAAGTTATTTTAACTTCAATAGAATATAAAAAATTGAATCTGATATTCTGGAAATATCTTGGAAAAATTTTGAAGTAAGGTATCAGAACTTAAAACTTCATTTGGACTGTTGCTCTCATTTTTAATTTTGGCTGGAAATTTTCCAATCCTCGAGTAAATTTCATTATCAAGTATTTTACTGAAAGGTTTCCGGATGTGATTTTAAATTTTTTTCAGTATTTTCTGTTTTTCTATCTTGCATTTGCTTTAGGAAAAAATAGAACTGCATTGGGAGATTGTTGTGAGTTTTGAAATGTATTTAAAACAATTGAAAAGAAAATGTGAATACAAATCCAAATGAGGGAGAAAATTAATTTCAACTAAATAAAATGTTTCTATACAAATTATATAAACACACAAATATTTACAAAGCATAGTAAAAATCGAAAAAAAAAAACTATAAATGTATAATTTTTTTTTTGTTGGTTATTTCCTAAGATGCATAAAGAAATAAAAGAAACTTTCATTCATTTTTTATTTGTATATTTAAATCTTATTTCCAAAAAACTCACAATCAATAAATTACTTAAATTGTCATAGAAATAAATGTTGTCTACCGAGAGACATGTTTCTCAAGTCTCTTGAACAGTTATTATATCAAGATGTGAGAATAAAACTTAATTATTTATAGATTCAGGATATGAATATATTACCAAATTTTTAAAGGGTTATTTATAAACATTTACTTAGAATTATTAATTTATATAGAAAAAAAATAATGCACAAATCAATTTGTTTTTTCTTAAAAGGTCATGCCTAATTATTTGTGACCAGAGTTTCAAAATCTTTTCTTCATTTAGCAACCAAAGATTTTTCAGTTTTCTTTTCAACTGATAAAAAAAATTCTCATTAAATTCTGTAAGGAATGAACATTGTTTTTCAGCAAAATTCAAGATAGATTTTTCTTTTAATTCAATATTTTTTTTCTCCTAAATATTTCATTATTTATTATTTGCATGGGAATTTATGTTGATTATTTTCTCATTATTTAAAGATTATAAAACAAGAACAAATTAATGAGAGTGAGTAACCAACACTCACTGCATTGACTAAATAGAAAATACCTGAGAAGGTGACAGCAGGAAAAGTGGTACTGATTTCTCCATCTTAATTTTGAAAGAGATTCTATTATTTAATTGAATTTTGTATATAAACAAACATTATATGCATTGCATAATGGTTGTTAGTATAGAATGTGGAATTGGTGAGCCAAGTCCAAATTTCCACCTAGTCTGATACATTTACTTTCACACTCTATGCCTTGGTAATGGTATGAATCCATTGCTTCTCCTCCCATCCCACCAGCAAATGGTTAAATAGCTGGGTAGATTAGATCCTCTAGCTTTGAGTGACAGCCAGTCTTGAAGAAGGATTACTCTAAAACAAAAAAAAAATGTAGAAAGCAACCACTCTATCATCTTTCTCAAAAGTCACTGCAATTCCTAGATAATAAAGAAAAGGAATTTGGAGTGAACCATGATCTTGAAGAGTCATGGCATTCTTTTTTTAAATATAAACCTGGTTAGCTTGGATTGGTGCTGAGATATTTAATAATATTTTCAAACTTCAAGCCCAGTGATAGATAATATGTACATCATTGATATTGTTACAATATTATTTCATGGTTATTTCATCATCTGACTTTTTGATAGAATAATCTGAGTATGGAACAGAATATGTTAACTGTAAACAATTCTTTTGCAACCAGTTTTTAGGTTCTACTGCCAGTCACTCACTGACCAATTTCAAAATACATTTACTTTTGTAAATCTTGTTGATTGCATTTATGAAAAGTAAAAAAAAAAAAAAGAAGTTTATTCAGATATTAAAGATTTTATTCACTTGCTTAACACATTTTGGAATGTAGAAAAAAAGAAAGGAAGAATGAAAAATAAAAGGCAATATAAAATAGGTTGAAACAAGAAAATTAATCGTGTGTCAAACAAAATTCTAAGCAAAATATATTCTCTTTTCCTTTAGGTTATTTCCCTCCCACATGACAAAGTATTTTTTAGAGGCTTAAACACATCAGGTGATGGGGGAAAATTTGGCCATTAACTCCTCCCCACAAATCAGCACTGGGTTACTGAATTTTTTTCAGCAGTTCTTTTCACATAATTTTGTGTTTCTCTTTCTGTTTCTGAAATTCTTAATATTAACTATGAATTATTCTTATTTAATTATTTATTTTTGCAGTAATAAAATCCTTAGTGAAGGAAAATCTTATTAAACACAATTCAAATCTACTCATATTTGCATTTCTATGAATGCATATATTTGCATTTCTATGAATGCATATATTTGCCATTCTATATATTTGTTCCAAGTATTTATTTAAAGTAATGGGTATATTCTGTGAACATGTGAAGCAGCAGCTATCAAGGTTTGGATTTGAACCTGTGGTAGGTAATTTCATACATGCTCACTCACCTGCTACTATGACTCGGTTCACATTCTGCCTAGAATTCAGATACTTAAACTTTGTAACAGTCTTGCTTTTTCAATGATAAATCTATAATTAGCATCTGTAAGATAATGATCTTATAATGTGGATAAAATATTGTAGCATTTGATTTAAAATAGTACCCATTTGAATATTGCTTAACAATAATTTAAAAATAGTTACTTTAATAATAATTTCTCCAGTGTTAGTAACCTACATCATAAAATACATACCCTTTATCTATTTTTACTTAACTGGTTGAATTATTATAGCAAATTAGCAAGAAAATATGCCAACATTTCTATTACAAGAATAATGTGATGTTGATTTGAAAGCTTAAAATGGAATGAAAATGATATGATGACTTGTAAAGTGAATATCTTTTTATTTCTCACATTTCTTTTAAATGTATTTGTAACTGAAGAATTTTAGATGACATTCAATAATTTACATTTGAACTAATATCCTCCTGAGGCAATAACTTGGTAGATTAAAAATACTGGTTCATGAATATGCTAGCGTACTAATTATGAATTCAATCCCTGGGTTCGGTATACAAATTTAGATTCAAAGAAAGCAATAACTAAGTAGTACTAAATAAGAACAAGATGGGATATCCCTCATCATTGACAACAGAAAAAGAATGATGTTAATTAAATGAAGGCTTCAGTTCAAAATTCCCTAAAGGTTACTTGAATTGACAACCTGGAGAAAAAGCCAGAAAGGCATAATGGTTGACATTTTGTGCTAATAACAACCAAGATGAAGAGATTAGTCCATATTTAAATAATGATAACTCCTCATTCCAGAACTTCAGGCTTTCAATTGTTTAATCAAATTCATAGAAAATAAAGATCATTTCAACAGCAGTCTTTCCAACAATATAAGCCATCATTTGGTTTAAAAACAGATATAAAAAGAAAAACTATAAACTTATTCAAAAGAAATAAATCATCTGCAATTAAATTATATGAAAACCTTTTTGCCATTACTGCATTTATATGGAAACTTTTATGGTTAAATGTGAAACTGCTTCTTTTATATCATCTCTTCATCAACTAAGCCATCTCCATCTAATGTATAAAAAAAGAAATTATCTTATCAGCAAATAGTTTCTAACCTAAACTCTTATTTAGTTTCAATGTGCCTTTTAATTTTTGCAAGAAGTTACCCAAATTCCCTTCAGGATATGAACTCTATTGAATAGATCTTTCAGTTACATTTCTTTCCCTTGACCCAGCACTGCCACAGTCAACATCTTAACATTATCATTACTATTGCAATAATCATAACTGTTCTCTGGTTAATTAATATGAACCATCAATTACACTAAATTGCTTCAAGATTGTTGGCTACCAAATCTCTTGTCTATATCTATTATCTCTATTTAATTAGTTCTTTTACATAATCTTTTTTTTCTAGAATTCCTTTCCTTTGGCTAAGAACATTACCAAGAAGGATCTTGACTCTATTTTCACTACTGATAGAATGTTCCTAAAGAAATAAATTAAGGTGACTTGAATGATTTCTTTCTATGGGCACAAGCAAGATAAATTCTTAAAGCCATGAAGAGAAACATGTACAAATACCTCAAACATTAATTCTAAAAACATTTTTAAAATAATATTGAAGTATATGTAAGGATTAATATGCATTTACATTCCTTGGTAAATTTTTAAAGAGTTTTTGATAACTAAATTCATTATTTTGATAACATCGTCTTAGTGTACACATGTCCTCAATGATAATGTTGTTAAAAAATAATAAAAATAATGTCGTTTTCTCACATAGTAACATATGTGAGAAAACGACATTATTTTTGCACCAACCTAATACTAAACTGGAAATTTGGTTTCACTGTTTTTACTGTTGAACTAGTTTGATGCAATCATAAGTTCTATTCTAATAGTTTCTTTTCTTGTACTTTTCATCAGTGGAACTTTCTTCTGGTTTATTGCTTCCATACTACCTACAATCCTCAAAGACTTAAATAAAATGCCAATCACCATCATCTGTCAACCTGGAACCTGTTCTTTTATATTTTCTCCTCAATAAAGTCTTCTTAATCTCTTTCACTCCCAGTAACCTCTTGTGTCTTAATGGAATTATCACATTCCTTGGGGTAAAATGATTAAAAAAATATCTCTTGTAATTTTTGTCAGTGCCAGAAAGATTGAGTCCTACCAACAAAAGAGTCATGCATGAACAAATAAGACAACTAACAGGACAGAAGAAATGCTTGTCAACAGGTTACCTAAAATCAAAGGATGAAACACTCGTATTAGAGAGGGAAAAATTTCTTCAACATTGGAGCGAGTATATTGGAGAACTCTCCCACAATGAAAGGGAACAACCAGCAATACACAGAACTACCAACAGAAAAAGTAAGTCACACTGGCCAAATTGAACAGAAACAAGGCAGCTGGGTCAGACGGAATTGTAGTGGAAACGCTGACAGCCTTAGATGACTTTGGCATAGGCAAGATCACTGAAATAACAAATGAAATCTACAATAGCAGATATATGCCAGAAGACTTCAGCAGATCTATCTTTATAGCTATGCCTAAGAAACTAGGTGCAAACAAATGCAAACTCCACTGAACAATAAGCCTAATGTGCCACAAGACAAAACTCATCATCCATATTCTGTGGAATAGTGCACAGAAGAATCAGGCCAGAAATAAGACAAGAACAGTGCAGGTTCATTAAAGACACCAGAACAAGGAATGCGGTATTCATGTTCAGAATGTTATCAGAAAGAGTGGTACAGATGCAGAAGGACATGTTTGTAGACTACGCAAAGGCCTTCGACAAAGTACGCCACAAGGATCTGATGGAACTACTCGGCAACCTTGATATATTTGGGAGGAATATTAGAATAATCAAGAACCTATACTGGCAGCAAACAGCATGCATACATATAGGGAATGAGTTCAGTGAATATACAAAAATAGAAAGAGGCATAAGGCAAGGATGTGTCTTCTCACCCAACCTGTTCCAACTATACAGCAAGGCAATTCTGAGAGAATTGGAAACCCTACTGGGATTTAGCATTGGTGACCACAACCTTAACAACATAAGATACACATATGACACAATACTGATAGCAGATATGGAAAAGAAATTACAAAATCTCCTACAGATGGAGAGAGAGAAGAAAGGACTAAGCATTAACTACTAGAAGACAGAATGCATGGCCATCATTAAAAGAATGAGCCCCAAATGTGATTTGCAGGTCAGGAACAGTAGAATCAAGCAGATGCAGAAGTTTAGATATCTGGGAAACATCTTGACAGAGGACAGTAAGTGTGACACTGAGATCCATAGATGTATAGGGATGGCCAAGGACACATTCCAAAAGCTGGGCAGAGTATTGCAAGACAGAAGGATTTATTTGGTAACAAAGAAAAGAATACTGAGCTGTTACGTGACCTCTGTCCTTCTTTACAGCAGTGAATGCTGGACGATTTCCTCAAAGATGAAGAAGAGACTGAAGGCGACAGAGATATCGTTCTACAGAAGGATGCTGAGGATATCATGGACTGAGTGTGTGAGCAATGATGAGGTCTTAGAGAGGTTACAAACAAGGAGAAGGCTTATACTTAACATCAGGAAGAGGCAGCTGCAGTTTCTGGGACACATAATGAGGAAGGAGGACCTGGAGAATCTGATACTCATAGGTTGAATAGAGGGAAAGAGAGACAAGGAAATCAGCACGTGACACACTCAGCAAGCTTGAGCAGGTGGATGACAGAACGTGGTCAGGGAGAGGAAACATAGTTTAGGAACTTGCTGAGAGCTGCAAGGTCTAGAGGGAGGTGGAGAGCCATGATTACCTACATCTTAAAAGGACATGGCACATAGAAAGAAAAGTATGCATCTCTAGCTTATAGTCATATGGGAGGGGGAGTGCAGAAAATGGACCCCTTGACCCATGAAAATTATGTGAATAAATTTCAGTGCAAATTTTTACTTGCAGACCACCTCTCACTTAAATCTCACCTCACACAATCAAACCCCTACAGTGACAGCCCTTGCCAATCTTGCTAGGCTGTCTTATGTTGTAAGCAATTTTTGCACTTTTTTTTTTTTTTGATGATGTTGCTATTTTGTGACACTTTATAAAAAAAGAACAGAAGATATTTTATTTTCTTGTTCCCTTGTAAGTAGATGGACAAATACATTGAGTTATGAAGTGAAATGTGTTCTACTTCAGGCCAACCAAAAATGCTTGGCATTCATTCTTTTGAAACTATAATAGAAATGAAAAAGGTTTTTTTTCAAGTTTTATAAGCCAGAAAAATAAAATTAATTTCTTTAATATATTCTGTAATTAGAGCAATCATTAGAAATCTTGAACTAAACAAAATATTTTCAGGGAATTGATCTTTACTATTTACATTTTGGGCAAAGAAATATGTGTATTTAAATTAAAAAAAAAAAAAAGTCATGTAGAGCTTTAGTAGATATGAGTTCACTTTTTATCAAATGTTTTTTTTATGATATAAGCATTAAAAATAAATCTCTTATGATCTTATATTTTATAATTAGACCCATAATAAACCAGGTAGTGTTGTAAATGTATGAAAGCAACTAAAGTTAACAGTAGAAATATTAACTCAAAAGACTCACTTCATGCCAAATCTATTCCTGACCTGTTTCATTGTCTTTATATAATTCTAAAAAAACAAGCCAAGCACCTACATCAACAGTGTTTAAAGACGTTATTGCTGAGCATATCCATAGGGATATAATTTTTTTTTAAACATTAATAATTTTCAGTTTCATTCTTTGTTTTTCATATTTATTATCTTTAAACAAATTAAGATTTTTGATTTTCTTTTACACCCAACCCAAATGTTCAGAATGTAGTAAATCAAAAAGTTATCCATAATTAAAAAAAAATAAAAATAAAACTCCATTTATTATATAAAAATAAATATGAAGAATGCATCATCATATGAGATTTTGTTCTCCTTGAATGTAAATACCTACACAGACATTGTATGTCAGTTCACATTTTAAGCTGTATTTGATTTAGTTTTTAAAAAAATAGCACTTTTAAAAAATAATGATAAAAATCTTGTTCTTAAAACACACTTAATTTTCTTTTCTCACCCCTACCCAAAAATGTTGACTCAACATGAATTATGGCCAATTAATCGATACACAACTACATTTGCAAAAGTATATTAGAAAAAATCCTGAAATATAATAGACACAAAATATCTATTGTTTTTAATGTTTTTTTAATATTGTTGTTGAAAATAAGAATTGCTGTCAAAATATAATGAATTGAAATTAGACAAAATATACATATATAAACATACAGATTATCTCTTACCTCAAGTCATTCAGATATTGAAAAATGAAGACAGAATGACATAACCGTACATAGTTCTTATACATGAAACTAGAAATTTATTTAAACAAAATAAATCGGAAAAAATATTAAAATGTCTTATTCAATAAAAATTGTTCTAGTTTATTCTATTGTCACTTTCCTTCTTTTATCCAGCAAACATAAATTCATTGAAGGCTTTCTTCAATTTAATCTTGACTAAAGAAAGTTATAACAATGTTTGAAAAAATACCCATTGAGAGATGTTGGGTGAATAAGCAGTGTCATTTCTAGAGCATAAGAACTAATATTTTCATTCAGAAAAATATTTTTTTTTATTTCCCCAAACTGAAAGCTGTTTTAGTTTTAAATACATTATTTCAAGCAAATCTGATGCACAATGTTTAACCATTTTCAAGGAAGCTAAGATGCATCAAACTAATTTAAATCTATCAAACACTGACCTTATCTTCCAGGCAATCATAGTTTTCATTGATATTTTGACTTATCCTCTGTATTCAGCAATTAAGCAAATCATACTAATGATACACAATTCATTTTTCATCACAATGGATTATGCAAAATGTTTAATTCCATAACATCGAACATGATTTATACAAGTTTACATACATTTAATTTTTTTTATTTGGCTTCTAATGTAATTTTATTGGAACAAATTTATTTCTTTTTTTTATTTTCATCCCAGTTACCTTTAAATGAGTTGAAACAGTGACAATCAAGCAACTGAAATTTCTAATGAGTCCTGTGATTGAGGTTTTTAATGATTTTTTTACACAGCCTTTCAATTTTCATCATTGATTTGTGATTTAGTCTTTTGTTTGATTTTTCAAACAAACCAGCACTTCAAAATTTTGAAAACCACCGGTCAAATCTTTTATCTACCATATTCTTTCATGATGTGGGTAATCATGGCTCTCTATAACCTCCTATTCTTTTTAGCTCTTAGCAACATTTGTCTCTTTTTTTTTTTAATATCACTCCCATTCCCATTTTCTGTCATCTGTAGGATATGTCAGTGTCATATGCTCCAAGATCTCTTTCCTCATTAAGTGTCTCTTTCTGATTCTAAATGTGTTTTGAAATACAGACTTGATATTCCTTACAGACTCAGTTCCATTATTGTCTAGTTTTGAAGTCATACAAAAATACAAAATTCATTAGTAGAAAGACATTTTTATTGAATAACCATAAATATAATTTAAAAATCAAAAAAAAATCAATTAAAAATTGTTTTTATTTTTGAAAAGTTGTCATTTTCAAGCTTACAACAAAATTGACTATTCCATTATTGAGCAATCTATGTTTACATATTTACACATATGTAGACCAACCTGAAAATTGTGTTTGAATCTCAAATAGTACTAAATTTTATGAACAGACATAAAAGGGACACCCCAAAAGTAATGTCTCTTATTTATTTCCATGGAAACTACAATAATACTGTTGGATAGAGCAGGTTTGAGCTACAAAACACTTTTTCCACATATGCACCAACATTGACTCTGTGTTTTTGAGGTACTATTCATTTCATGGATTGACAGCATTACAGCTATGTGTTGATGAAAGTCAATGGGTGAAATTTTTTCTGCATGGAGGAATTTAATACTTCTTTGCTTTGTACATACTTCCATGTCAGATTTCTATTTGTAATATGTACACAAAATTTTGGGTTATTGGCAAGAGAGTTCAACTTCCACTGCTGTACCATGATCTTGCCTTCATTTTCATAAGAATTATATTCCGAAATATCTAAGATTTTAACATTTTAAATGAATAATTCGTTGTAAAGACAATAAATTACTTAAAATCAAGTTGGAATAAATGCATAGATGCCAAAGGAAGATATTATGATAGTAAATATATATTTTTAAAATCAATTTTTCAATTTTACTTAAATAGATTGATAATTTCATATTGGATAACCTGAAAATATTAGTCTTTGTACATTTGAAGCTTAAAAATAACAATTTTGAGCACATTTAAATATTCATTTTGTCTACTTCAAGTACTGAAATTCTTTTCTTGCTAAACAGTAAAAATGTGCCTTCTTTCCTTAAAAAATATATATGCACATATATATTTAATGTGTTAAATTTAAAGTAATTCTCATTCTATCAACTTCCTTGAATTGAGCATGGAAATACAATTAAAAGGATTGACAAAGGAAAAATATTTATCAATAGTTTCCATTTTATAAATGAAAATAAGTCAAATTTATTTACTTGAGCAGAACACATTTATTTTAAACTATTTAAATATGGGATGAACCAAAAGTAGGTTTATACATTTTGGTTTTCATTTTTCAATAAAAAAAAAAAAACTCTATTTCACCTGACATCAACTCCTGAAACAATCATTTTTGCTTTTCAGAAATTTTCCTAGAAAGTTACTAGAACAGATACCTGAGAAAAAGAAAAGGTTAGTGCAACAAAAAGATTTGATAAAAATGAATAAGTTGATCTGAAAGACTCATTGTATAATAACAGTGAAAAGGTTTTTGTCAAATGAGAAACAGATTTTGCATAAATACATTTACTGTTTAAGATATTTACTGTTTGTAGATTTTTAGAAAAAATATCAAGAATTATTTAATCAAAAATTTGTTTTAAAATTTGAATCTATTTTATTGCTATTGTATCTATGCAATATATTCAATGGTTTTAAGATAAAATAAGACGTTTTATTTTCAACATGAAAATTATTGAACAATATATTTACCATTTTTCTCTCTTTTTCTGTGTTTCAGGCAATTTCATAATTCCACATTCAAAACCTTCATGAAATAGAAATTGTTTTCATTAAGATAATTTTATAAAAACCAGAATAAATGGTAATTTAAAGGTGCAGTATCTGGTTATTACAGAGCATGAGTGAAAACTTCCCAGCCAAAATATAAAACTTTTGTCCTGATCATCAAATATACATGTGGCCCTGATGAGATATTATACACTTTCTCTTAACTAATTCCAAACAAACACATTTTGCCAACTGCTGCCTTCAATGATTTGATTCTTTAGAAGGATCACTTAATAGAAGGATTCTCTTTTTGGAGAAAGACTTTACTTTGATACAGGCAGTTAATGGTGGTCCATTTTTTTTGCTCCTATGACATCTTACACATTGTTGTAAAGTCTCTACTTTTTACTCTCTATCAAAATTTGTTTTAAGAAATTTTTTTAAGCAGTAAATAGCTCACTGAAATATGGTTTAACTGATTTTTGTTTGACAAGCAACTACCATAAGTGTTAATGAAACTTGTATAACCAAGCTGAGGCAAATGATTTTCAACACTTAATTTTGATATTTTGAGTATGTTGGTGATCTCCTATATTGTATAACATTGATTACTTTCAAATGATTTATTTCTTCAATCTCATATACTAGGCTATAGGACCATAATTCAACAAAGTTTTATCATGTTGCTTCACAAACCACTTTTAACATATTAATCATATGTAGTACTTTCTGCATAAACTAAAAAAATCTTTTTCTTTGACTAAGTTACATTCTTACCTGCCTTAAAATAAAAAAAGAACATATGCTGAGAATGTCAGTTCTGACAATTTCTTAAAAATTATGCATACTGATGATGTCAGTTGTCGTATAATACAGAGTCAGGTGGTCTTGTGTTTCTAATGCAGAAACATTTTAGTGAACACTCTATATACAAAATATTTCTTCACTCGCATTCCATCTGCACATTAATAAGCAAGTAATAAAAGCAGAAGATTGTAGATGTAATTCCTTCCTGTCACACCTTCAAGACTGACCTCAGTGTTAACAAAGGCTGGCTTTTATTGTGTCAAGCGAGATCGTTATACAGACTTTTGATCACATGAGACATCACCTTGTCCGTGCAGATTGAGTCTTGAGTGAAAAGCGCAGGCGTTCTTATGTCACTTATGCTGAGGGGAGGGGACTGTGTCCACTACAAAGATAAATTTAATAATATAAATTTAATTGGAGTGTTTCTTTCTCCTGCTTATTGTTACATCAGTGATTCATATTTCCTCCCTTTTCATCCAGCTTTATAATCTTTTTAACTCTGTCCTGATACCATTTTCAAATCAAAAGCCTTCAAAAATTTAAATTGTAATAAATTTAAATTGTAATAAATTTAAATTATGCTTTCCAGACATCCTTATCTTTGTTCTTTAATTTCCAATTAAAAATTCATCAGTTTACTTTATCGAAATAAAAATGATATACCAATAACACCTTAATTTTTTTACATGTCAATTCATCCATACATTACATATATAGCTTTATATAAGATTTTATATAGTTAGCTTTTGTAGACATGTTACATAAGCCTGCATTGCAAGCTTAAAAACCAAATTAATGCTGATATAGAAGTAACTACATTACTGCTTGCAGTTGACTGCCTTTTTATCCAATTCTTCACATTGGCATTTTAGTTTTGTTTTTTTGGGGGGTTTTTTGGGTTTTTTTTTTTAAATTTCTGCATTCTGATAGCACTTTTTTTTTCTTTTTTTTTTTTTTTTTCAGATTCTTTTTCGAAAGTTTGAATTTGTCACCAATAACAACCAGTTGGTAATAAAGGGAACTAACTTAGATTTGTAAATTACCACTGGTTGATCTTCAAGGATAATAGTGTTGATTTAATTTTTAAGTGTATATATATGAGGGCTGGTCAAAAGGTTATGTCTGTTTTTCATTAATTATATAGATTTAATAGAAGAAGCACACAAAATATACAAGTGTTAGAATTCCAAATCGAGTCTTCACATTTCTTAATCATGGTATTCCATGTTTAAATGGGAACATATACCTGTGCATAGTAGAAGCTTCTTGGTTGTTTTCTTAGCCAACTGTGCATATTAGTGAAGCCAAGTCTCATCACTTGTGAGTATCTTACTTAGGGAGATGCTACCCATGTTTCACAGCTTTAGAAGCTTTTAGGCAGCAACAACTCTCTGCTTCTCCATGGACATACACTAACCTCTTGTGAATGTTTTCATTACTTTCTCCTTCCAAAACTAGAAATGCTATGATACCTCTTAGCTTTTTGTGTGTACCCAATTAAAAGAGAATTATGAATAAGAGAAGATAACTCCAGGATTTTCTCCTTGGGTTTCTAAGTATTTTATGGTTTATATTAGGTTGGTGCAAAAATAATGATGTAATGATGTCGTTTTTTGACGTTAAAAAATACGTCAAAAAACATTATTACGTCATTATTTTTGCACCAACCCAATAGTTAAAAAAAAAAAAAGGGATTTTGACTAGTACTCCTAAAATTAAAACAGACATTACTTTTTGACTGACTCTTATGTAATAATCTGAAACAGAATAACATTCATACACATTTTAATGGGATCACAGTAATCAATTCAATTAAAAGAACAAATTTGTTTCATAATTTTAATTTAATTCTTTAATTAATCTGATCTGGGGATTTTCTTCCTTTGATTAGCATTAAAGAATAATCATTGTTTATTAAAACATTGTAGAAAAGATAAAGCTTTAATGTTATTGTCATAAAAATATAGAAAAGTGTAATTATAAGAGTTCAAATGTCATTTATGCCATCTGTCATAATTAAAAATAGATATGAAAATCTTGCTGAAGAGTTAACTTCTATTATTTCAATACATCACATCACATCAGATCCAAACCACAATAGTTGTTTAGCTGTCTTAGAAAAAGACAAGATAGGTCAATTCTATTCTCTGTTAACAACTAGATATGAAATATTTCCTGCTTGTTGTGTATTCATGAGATATGGAAACTTTAAAGTACATGCCATTTTAATTATGTATTGAAAACAAATAATTAGTTATATTCCAAACAATTCATCAGCCAAGTATTTTATTTCATAAAAGAAAATAATTTCAACTATGATTGATGCATAAATACTTGTACTAACAAACATTTTAATTGTAATTAAAAAAAAACAAAAAAACTGAGGTAAAATAAACAACGGGTAAGAGAAACTTAATGAATAGATTTTTTAAACAGAAGTGCTTTATATAAAATTATAATTATTTAATTAAATTAGATAAAAGAAAATGTTGAATTAAGATCATGTCACTGTAATGTATGATAAAGAAGTTTTACATATCCAACTGCTTCTTCTATTTGCCATTTTTGTGTTTTGTGTACTGATGCTAGTTTTTTTACTTTTATTGCACAATGGATATTTTAACATATTTAGCCAATTATTAAAAAATTCATATTTAAAATATGTAAAATTTCCAATTGTTAACATTTAAATAATAGTTGTTTTTGTTAGATATTTATAAAAAAGAAAAAAAAGATATTCTTTGTCTGACTAAACACTTGCCTGACCTGAATGAAAAGTACTTGAACTGTGTTGAGCAACATCTGTGTTGTGGTCTTATTTATTCAACTGGTCATGTCTACAGATTATTCATTGCCTAGCAGTTGACCTGCCCTCATTTAATAACTTCCCCTACTTGTTTATTCTAGAACTGAATTGCTTCTCAAACTTTATTGCTCATGAATTACAAAGTTTTTTAAATAATTTTTTCTCTTTCCACTATCATGATTTTAGAAGAAAATCAATTTGAACAGAATACTGTTTTTAGGCAGTGAATTGAACTTTTAACATAAATTTTTGCATAATTTTTCCTTGCTTTAAAAGTTAAATGATCAATATTGCAAACCAGTTTTTAAATGTTTTAAACTTGTGTTCAGTATTATTTCAAATATTTAATTTTTGAGATTTTTAAAGAGAAATTTTCAATTTGTTCGCATTTTGAGTCAATAAAAATGTCCTCATTCCCCGTATTATTTAAAGAAGAATGCTGATAAACAAGCAGAACATTTTAATTAATAATAATAGCTAAAATTGTAAAATCTAGTTTGGTATTCAATAAGTACAAAAAGACAATAATAAAAATATATGCAGATCAGATTTTTCAGCTTTTTTTCTTTAAATTCTCAGGTTTTACCAATAATTTTTTTTTTGTCAGATTTTGGGAATTTTTCAGCTGCTAGTTGTGTGTGTGTGTGTATATATATATATATATATATATATATATAGTAATATTGTTACTAACTCAATACTTGTTAAGTTTGTTTCTCCCCAGCCAGTATTGGAATTAATTCTTATTAGGTTATCACAAATTGACAAGTACATTTATTCAATTTTTACAGTGACTACAATTGTTCTGTATCTTTATTTTCAAACAAGGAGTAGCTTGTTAAAAGTTTTGCCTGTTTATATTTCTGAGATGAAGTATTCTAATTATTTACATTCTTCAGACTGTTGTCCTCATCTTTATTGTCATTTTCACAACATTTTGGCTGTTGTACACTCTGATCTTCTTAAGGTGATTGAGATTTCAAACTGAACCCTTTATTTCATCCATCAGGGGAGATTGTTCCAGTTCCATATGCCATGCCTCTTCGGATGTATCAGTTATCTCCCTTTAACTCAACTCTCCAAGTTTTTGTTCACCACTGCAGTAGCTAGATATTGAACTCGCAGCTCTTTGGGTCAAGTCACTGGATCCACGCAATGCCTTTATCCACTGGGCCATGTGTCTTTAAGGACATCAATGTATGAATTATAGGGATTTAATGTTCCAATACATATTTTTACCAAAGCTCATATTGCAATTTTTGTTGTTATTATTACTTTTCTCTAGCACTGTGTATTGCTAGTTTTCCTATTGTATTCATTTCTATGCTTGGCTGGTTTAGGATATTTTTGTGGCTTAGCATATGTGTAGATTCCTTAAGTTTTTATGTTCTCTGTCATTTCAACCTCATCCCACAGCGGGCAGTAATCTCCCTTTTCTCTCCATATGTGGTCAGCCACGCCTGATTTTTCTATTTCCCCTCGTGACACAGCTTTATGATGTTCTTGCAGTCTTAACGTAAGGAGGCACCCTGTTTCTCCTTAATATTTCTTACCACAGCTGCATGGAATGGTGTACACACAGTCCTTAGTCATGCTCTCCTCTACTGGGAGGGGTCTTACTTGGAAGAGGTGTTTGTGAAGTGTTAAACCACTTTTGAAGGTTGGCCTGATGTTATATGGACCACCAATCTTTTGAAGGATTGGTATAGACCCAATAAGTCAAAAATATGCGGACAATTAGAAAAGTCCCACCAGAAGCAGACTTGAATATTGAACCACTTAACATTCCTACACTAATGCAGAGACTTACAACTCATCTCTTCAGGCTTGGCACCAAGACTTTCTTGTCTGGTCATGGTGCAGGCAATTATGGTGTTCCAAAGACTTCTTTTTTTTAATTATCTTTGTAATGCCATTCCTTCTAGGTTTCCTGTTATTTTCTCCATCATTTAAGAATAAATTTTTTTTGGTGTTTGACACTCAGGACTAGAGAATCTAGTCTATCCATCTATTTAACTCTTAGCTAGAGGAAGAAAAGATTGATTGTACCTTTTCCAAATGAATTTGTGTGATAGTGAATGCAACTGACAAGACCGGAATTTGAACCCAGCTTGCCGATTTCATCAATAATCTAACTGTACACTAGTGAACTGAAAGTGTACAAATATTAGTTTATTTCCCTTCTGTAAAGAGTCAACCATTAATTACTCAGTAATTTTCAAAGAAAAGAACAGCATCCAATAGCATGTATTCAATGTAGGTATGTATAATTGATCATTTCTGTGACCATCATGGCTGACTCTTAGATATATTCTGATTAGAATTTACTTGTTATTAATCCCAGACTGAGAATGATAAATACACACAGTTTATAAGTGCCTAATGAAAAATCACGAGTGTCAAATCTTTTATGAAAGACACTATTCATTCTAAAAATTGTACTTCTTTCTGCTGTTTTTCTACATTTCTTTTACAAAGAAACAATTTCAAAGAAAATCTAATAAATGTTTTGAAGGATATATAGTCAGAAGAAATGTTGAAATTTTATTAGAAAGAAACATTGAATGACACTTATTTTTAGATTTTTATGATTGCTTCTAAACATAGTATCAATATACTGAAAAAGGTAAGAAATAGAATAGTCATTAAATTTGTAATGTCCATATTGGTATGTTTTTATGTGTAGAATTAAGGAAAGTAAATGTGATAAGTGAGAAATTTCACATCACTAAGCTGGCCATTGGTGGCTGGAGTGAATAAAGCTCAGATTTGCTGCACTGAAGGAAGTCAAGTTTATACTTACAGATTATTATTTACTTTATTTCTCATCATTAATAATTCAATATGTAGATCTATCCTGACCAATTTGTTTCTTTTATACAAGTAGAATCAAGAGTGCAAATATCTGAAAATTCTAATATCAATATATACAAATTTCTAAAGACAAATGAAAGATAAAAGGGTGCTGATTATATTAAATCTCTATCTATAAAAGACAGGATGTGTGTGTGTATGTGTGTAATGAATGCACAGCCGCAATTATCGATGGATTTGCACCAAAATTTACATCCACATGCTCCAAGTTAGGTCGATAGTGGAAATAATTGATTTTTTTCATGCTTGTATGGCAGTTTTCATGTAGTTTGCAGCCATTTTCTACTGGCAAGAGTGAGAGCCAATAGCTGGCTGCCACAAATAGGTAGGAAGATTCTATTGACAGGGTGAGAGCCAACAGCTAACTGACATGAATGTTAACTAGCATACTAACATGCAAAAAAATCGATAGCTGCATTCGTCACAAGCGGGAAAAATTTAAATCTGCATGGCACTTTACTCCAATTGGCTCATTTGCTTGCTTAAACTCAACGTTGATTCTGATTCCACAGAACTGGGTTGGGTGTGAAAAAGTATTTGTTGTTAACATTCTTTTTTCATTCAATTTTTCCAGTTACGAGTCCTTTTTTAAAGCTGATCATTTTGTGTTCATTTTGTTTAGTTCTTTTTTCATAACAGATTTAATGTTTAGTATAGATCTTAGAAAAAATTTGCAGTGTGAGATAGGTAAGAAGTAAGGCATGTAGCAACATCAGCATGGCAAAGGGCACTACTTTAAAGGCAAGGAAGGGCAAAAATATTTTAAGTCAAGTGATAGCAATTGCTGTATGAGTCGTACGATTTTTGAATCAAGCATGGGCAACGCCAGGCCATGCTGCTAGTTATTAATATCTGTCTATATTTCTGAGATGAGGTATTATTATAAGTCAAAGGTCACCATGACCGAGCGTTTGAGTCTTGTTCAATTACTGAGCACAGCATTATGTGCACTCTCTCAGAAACTGTAACTACAGTCTACTCAGCATAGCTGCAGTATAATCTGTACATTGGCTCTGTGGGTGTTGAAGAAACACAAATGTGTCTGGGCATGCATCTGCAGCAAGGATCAGTTAACCACTCTAGTAGACAGGAATACTTGGAAATGAGTAAGCAACAATAATTATTTGTAACAAAATTAGATAGACTTTTTGTTTATTTAATATTAAAAGAATTTTTAAATTTCAAAACTGTATTTAATTTTAATATATTTCTATAAATAAAGTAGAATCATTCTTAATCATAAGATGATGATGATAATGTGAATAAACATGAAAATATTAACAAAACCAACTGCACTTTCTTGGGTGTTAATCAAGTATGTCTCTTTTAGAGTTACTTTTATTCCATGGGTTTTTTAAGAGCTTTTATATTTTTGATGGCCAAACATTAAAGAACCAATATTTAAACTCTAGGTGTGTGCTGACATGAAACAAACTGATAGCTTTAGTTTGAGAAAGAATCAATTTTATATTGCCAGAAACAAATCAATTGGCATCTATCTGAATACTTTATGTATGACAGCATATTTAAACAAATTGTGACAGCCCCTTCAAAAAGACAAAAAAGAATCAACTGAAAACATACATTTTGATGGAAATCCTATTTATTTTAAGGTTTTTGAAGCAGTATTTAAAATTGAATCCTTCTGAAATCAAGTATAGAGAATCCTTACATATGAAAAGCTATATTTGTCTTGAGGATGATGTATAATTTTTATTTAGGAGAAACATGTATTTATGATAATATGTAATAACATATGTAAGATATATGTAACAAATATGAGTGTTACTTAAGTTATTAAATGCAATAACCATATTTAATAATGAAGGGTCTCAGAATTAATTTAGTGTTATATATATATATATATATATATATATATATATATATATATAATTAAACCTAAAGAGCCTAAATGGCTCTTTAGGTTTAATTAGGTTTGCTCTACTTAATGTATTGAGCACTTTATTTAGTTACTTTGCTTACTCGTATTGGGATTTTTTCTTTGGACTTGCATGCTGGATGATTATTTTCAGTTGATGTACATGTTCTTTGTTATTTCTCTTTTTTATACCCTTTTTTTTTTTTCACTTCGGTATTGGTTTGATTATTTGCAAATCAAGACACTGAAGGTTTTCCAGGCGAGTATAATTTCTTATACTTTTAAGATTATTACTTATATATATTAATACACACACACACACACACATATATATATATATATATATATATATATATATATATATATAAATTTCCAAGAGGATAGAATCCAGGTAGAACTCAATGTCCAGGACAGAGTAAGAATATAATAAAAAGGCTTAAACACTAATATTCCATGGCTATAATTTATTACATTGGAATTGTAATTACAATCCAATTCATCAGACCTACAAAAGGAATCTGTAGGTCTGATGAATTGGATCGTGATTATGATTCCAATGTAATAAATTATAACCATGGAATATTAGTGTTTAAGCCTTTTTATTATATATATATATATATATATATATATATACCAGAAAATAGTTGTAATCATGGAGCAATGTATAAATGATTCATGTTTTAAATTCAAAAACCAACAATTTAAATTTTGAAAAGTTGTGAACAAAGAGGAAAATATGCACAGTATTCTGATTTGAATCCTTCCCAGCCAATATTCTAATTCTGTATTTAAATATGTTTGGCCTCAAAGCATTAAGTTGTTTTCATTTCAGGAAAAAAATGCATTTCAGCTTTTAAAATGTAATTAAAAAATCTCTTTATGATTCTTGAAATAAATAGATATATATGTATGAGTATGTAAGTGTGTATGTCTGTTTGTGTAATTTATGCATATTTAGAACCACAATTCAGATTCTAGAATAAGAAAATAGTTTTCAAATATATCAATTTTGGCTCACCTTTTAATGTAAATAATTAAATGTATCTATATGTATTTAAGGCAGATTTAATTAGATCATTATAATGGGCAAGCTTCTTATGAAGCATGATACATCAAATGATATTTAATGGCATTATTCACTACTACTAAACTCTGATGCTCTGATTAATAGTTTTATTTAAATAGTTCTGGAGTTAGTCCATATTGTATATTATATCTGATGTATCTCTAATACAGTTTTATAAAGATTCCAAGTTAATAATGTATCTTTCAGGAAAGAACATTTCAAAATAATAAATATACTGTTCATATTTAACCCTATTTTTCTAATTTCTACAGACTTCCATTCTTTATACTTGGACTGATGACATCAATCAACAAGAACAAGATGAAGATGACAAATAAAAAGAGAAGTAGGTGTCAGCAACTGCAATTGGTAAAATAATATCAGATGGTTTTAATAAAACACCAGTAAGCAGAAAATAACAACTGTAAAACCAAAGTGATTGTTTTTGCATCATGTTCATATCAGTGTAAAATTCATTTAATCTTATTTGAATATCATTGAGCAAGATTAATACTTTCTCTGTTATTCTGTCCACTTGGTTGTTCGAATAACTGTAAAATGGCTTCAGAAGCATTTGAAAACCCTACAATTATTGGTGCAAATGAGGATGCTTTTTGTTGAAAAAATACATTCAGATAAGTTGGTTAAAATCTACCCAGAAAATTAAAGTTTTAGGTTTATTTATAGTAATGCTAAAATGAAGAATATTGATTGTTTGATTTTGTTATATTTAGAGATTCTTGATAAAATCCAAAGAAGAATCAGCAATATCAGTAATTCTTCTTTGGATTTTATCAAGAACCTCTTAATATATTGCAGGAGCACCAGACCAGATGTGACAGCAATGATCAAAGCATGGATGAATAGTAGACTTATAAATATGCAAGATAGATTCTGGAGAGAAAATTGTCTAGCACAACACAATAAACCAATATTTTAACAGCAAACCCAGCAATGGATTCTATAAAGTGATCCACTTTATATCAGCTGAGAATGTTAGACTGAGAAGGCATAACGAGTCACTGTCATGGAGATTAACATCAGCCATAAAGACAACAGCATGGCTGAATGGAATATTTTTGCTAAGAATAATGTTTCTTATAATATTTTGGAAATTTATGATAACACTGTATATAAATTTGTAATTAGACAATGCATTACTAAGGGATGTAAATGGAACTTTCTTTTGTATATAATGAAGCTATGTTAATTGTTTTACGTTCTCTTTAATATAATACAGCACCAAATGCCAATGGGTTTGATCATATATCTTAATTAAGATTTAATGCACTAGCAATAAAATGTCTTATTTGTAATCACTTTTGATGTTATATGGTAATAAAAACAAAATAGGAAAATATTTATGACAAATAGTTTATCCTTAAAAAACAAATCTATCTGCAATAATTATTTTTTTTTATTTTCAACACATCAGAAAAACTCATAATTTCTAAAGATAAATAAAAGAAAGGTTATTTATACTTTAACAATAACAAAGAATATAGTTTTTTATATTGTAAAATTTTGTTTCTATATCAGAATACTAGATTAAGTTTAGAAATTTGACAGATTGTTAATTAAATATAATTAACTTCCAGATGTGGGTTTCTGATATAAGACAAATTTTAAAATTTAAGCACTCACATCTGGTGAAAAAGCATGGCTAGATTTCATTGTCATTTATTGACCTTTATCAAAATAATTATTCTTCTCATATAGATTCAATTGATTCTTGTTCAGAAAATTTTATATTGGTTCATTTTTGTCATTGAATAAAAAGGCAAGTATCAGGTCTTTCACACTTTCTTCTGAGAATGCACACCATTCTATTAAGAGTTGATAGGCAATTAATAAGAAATAAATTATTTTTTACAGTGAGGTTCATACTGTACAAGGTTCAGGGGCCAGTCAAGGTAGTGGTTCATAGAATAAGGGTTTACGCAAATAGAAAGGGAAGACAACAATTAACTTGAACAGGTTAAGATTGTAGTGATTGGGAAAACATCCTCCTGGGAGTTGGTTTCACAGAGCAGTGGTTCACAGGAAGAAGCTGTTTGAATGGAACTTACTCATCAATAGAATATAGAGTGAATGAAGATGGTTTGCTACAATGAAGGTTAGAACTGGCAGAACCAGGGAATGCAGTTCATCCAAACATTTTCCATAGAACTAGTGAAAGAGTAGTGAGAGGCTTGTGACATCTCATCTGTGAGAGAGGGGTTGCAGAGTGGAAAAATAATTTCTCACCTGCAAGGACACAGACACTTTTAGATTTTGTTTGTTTGTTTGGGTTTTATGGCATATCAGCCACTGTGGGTTATTTAATGCCAAATCCAGTTTATATGAATTTTAAATGCCTATTTTGTATGGAATAAAAAATGTATAGCTGGCAACATTATTGTTTCAAAAAAAACGTATAGCTGGCAACATTATTCCTTTACAAAAAAACGTATAGCTGGCAACATTACCCTTTTACAAAAAAACGTATAGCTGGCAACATTACTTCTTTACAAAAAAATGTATAGCTGGCAACATTACTTTTTTACAAAAAAACTTAGAGCTGGCAACACCATTGTTTCAAAAACTTAGAGCTGGCAACATTATTTTTCTGAAAACATTATCTGAGACCTTGCTGTTGGATGCAGTTTACCGTCGTACCCAGGACGCGGATGTAGTTTACCGTCATACCCAGGATGTGACACTTTTAGACTCTCTCAAGACTGGGCAGCTCCCACCCAAATGTGACAACTGTATTTGAGGCCTGATCTGGTGCTTGTAAAGTTAGAGGATAGCATAAGGAGTTGGGTACTTATTGAACTGAGTATTTCCTGCATCTTTAGCAATTGATCGTATGTATGAGTTCTACTTCAGGGTCTAATAGTCTTTCAAGACGCAGGGCCTCCCTGAGGGGATATCCATTCATCGGGACTGGTGGTAGTTTGGGGTCCGATCAGTGATGATAGAATGTAACTAGTTTGGTTTTTGAGGCATTCAATGTAACCAGCTAGTTTTTCCTGCACTGAGATGTTAGAGCTAGATCAGATGAGAGATGAGCTAGCAATCTTTGGTCATCTTGAGTTTTGGTGGTGCACTCGCATATCATTGGCATAGATATTCACAAATGATTTGAGTATACTCTTAGGCATATCATTTACTTGATCTGAGAAGTGACCCCCGGGGGATGCCTGTGTTGATTGCTCGGGCACTGGAGAGAACTGGTCATTAACAACTACCTTCAAAGACCTACCCATTAGGAAGGACTCATTATTTAATCTACCTCTAATAATCAGTCTTAGAAGCATATTTTATGGAGAAATAAATTTCTGTAGCTCCTGAAAATAACATTTATCATTCAAATTTTTTTTCAGTATCTGTTTTTCTTAAAACAAGTCATTTCATTTTGATAATGCATGTATTTTGAATACATTAATGTTCACAAAAGAAAGCCAGCAGAAATGAAAATGTTATTTAAATGGCATACTGTTAATTACTTTTTTTTTACTGCTCTTCAAACTTATGGCATTGTCATTACCACCTTAATCATGAATTTGGAGAGCCATCAAATACAAATAAGAGAAATACAGATATTGTTTTGGAGTGAAACTATTTCACATATTTCTCTCTCTATATATATAGCTAAATTTTTATATATCAGAACAATGTTAGGCAAATTAATGACAGTGGCAAAAACTTTGTGACATATTTTTTCCACTATTATTATTAATTTGTATATTTTATATATATATATATATAAACACACACACACAAAGCCTATTATGATGCAAGGCTATACATTCAGATTGGACTCCATGCTTGTGATATTAGCTTGCTAACTATTACTTTACAGGAAGTCATATTTATACAAAAAGAACTTGAAATTCTATGCTACTTCATTGCGATATAGGAAGAGAAAGATGATACATTTATGAATCTTTTGTCTTACAGTTGTCTTCATGTGGAGAATGATATTCGAATCTGCAAGTAAATGTTATTACATCTGTTTTCAATTTTCTAATATCGCAACCAGCTGGAAACTTATATCTTCTTTTACATTTATGTTGTTGTCTTATATTTGATAAAACAAGGAAAAGTGTGTTGAACTATTATGTAATATCAATATCAATCCCCTTATATAGCAGTGAATGTTCTCCTCACTGATAAAGAGAAAACTAGGAGCAACAGAAATGTTGCTCTACACAAGGATACTTAGAATTCCATAGATGGTGCGTATAAGTAACAAAGAAACCTTAAAGAAAATAGAAACAAAAATGATACTTGCATTCAGAATCAGAAAGAAACAACTGAAAATTTCTGAAATTTCTTGAACACATAATGAGTAAAGAGTACTTGGAGAATTTGACACTTACAAGACATAACAAAGGGAAAAAAAGACAGAGGAAAGGAGTGGGCCACCTATCTGATGGACTTCTGTGAATGGATGGAGATTTCAAAAAAGGACAAAAGTTGCTTAGGGCTACAAGAGATAGGAAGTTATGGAGAGCCATGATTGCGCATGACCTGATGGGACATGGCACATAGAAAAAGAAGACTGTAATTTGCCCTACCACTATCAGGTATTGTGTCGCTCGGACAGAATGGCAGGGTATAGTGGTGTCAGATCGTTTCTAATAGTCAATTTACTCAGCAACTTGTATATATTATGATTCTTCTGTAGAGATAAAATTTGGTAATGATCATTCACAACCCACTGTCTTTGGCTTGTTGGTATGGAAAATTACCTTATTTAGTATTATTTTCTAACTTGACGTCTATTTCTGAATTAACTACTAATGCTATATCTTATAGAATACTGCTGTTATAGGGTGACATCACAGAAAAAAATTGTCTATTCTCAGACCATAAACCGATTCACTCTCTTGGACGCATGTCCCCTTCCTCAAATTGAAGTCATTGTCAATGAGATTGCCATTTACAAAGTCTCCTGCATGCTTAACAAGTATATACCACCAAGTTGCTATCAGACCTGAGGAGGAAAATATATATTTGAAGCTGCAGGCTCCCAGTATCAGTTCTATGAAACTAATATATTGAAACTGATAAAAGTCACCTCAGTCAACTTATTTGGCTATTCAATAAAAGTTTATGGTGAAGCTTGACCTAGATCAGCACAACCAGCCCATCAAGGTCCATTTTCCCTTCAGTGAGCAATAAAGAGGTTTTCCCATTAAAGATGTTCTCTAAAACCAAAACAAGTAGTTGCATTCTATGTTTGAACAGATTGCCAATGTAGTATTGGTTGCTATAGACTCTTATCTCCCTCTAGGGATTGAAACAGATGTCTCCAAACATACTATTACTAGATTCATGGTAGTTGACCTATAGCATTCTTCAAAAAATATATATATCAGCCAAGTTAAAGCACACTTCAGACAACAAAACAACATATGTCATTGTTGAATTTATCTAAAAAATGGCACCACTTATTGATTTGGAGACATTACAGATCATACATCTCTTTCTTGACACTTAGAGCAAGATAAAAACCTGAGAAGATTACAAAGTGGACGTTTGGCCAATCCTGCTTCAATTTTGATATAATGTAGTTCCCTGGGAAACAATGCTGAATATGATGTTCTGTTACAAATCTGCTCTTTTTCTAACAAAGACAAATTATGCCACTTCAACAACAACTTGTATCACTCAGGAATTACCAGAATGGTGCATTTTGTCAGAAGCAAGAATTTGCTTTATTTTGCTGATGACATTGACAAGATTTCAGACATAAATGAAATATACAACAGTAGTGATATACTAGAAGACTTAAGCAGGTTTATTTTCATAGCACTGCCTAAGTAGTCAGATTCAAATGAATCTGAATGCCATCAGATAATCATCCTAATGAGCCATATAACAAAACTTATTCAAATTCTGATGAATAGAGTGTGCAGCAGTGTTAGACCAAAAATACAAGAACAGTTTGGTTTCATTATAGACAATGGAACAAGTCAATGCCCAGAACAATATCAGAGAAACCAATACAAATGCGAAAGGATATATACTTATGTTTTATTGATTATGCAAAAATGTTTGATAAAGTATGTCACAAAGAACTATTGGAAATGCTAAGTAATCTTGACTTACTTGGGAAGGATATTAGAATACTGGCAACAAACTGCCTGCATACAGATAGAAAATGAATTGAGCAGATATACAAAAATAGAAAGGTGTGTTAAACATGGATGTTTTCTCACCAGAATTTTTCAACCTGTACAGTAATGTGATTCTGAGAGAATTAAAAGTTCTACCATGAATTATTATTGGTGGCCACAATCTTAACAAGATATGCAGATGAAGAACACATAGAAAGGTAGTGTAGGAGAGTGAGAAGAAAGAACTAAACATCAATTGCCAGAAGATAAACTGCATTATTATTAGCAAAAGAAACAGCCCAACATGCAAATTACAAAATGGAAATATCAAAATCAAGCAAGCACAACAATTTAAATATCTGGGAAACGTTTTAACAGCAGACAGAAAATGCACACTGAAATGAAAGGGGGTATATTGGGATAGTAAAAGATGCCTTCCAAAAGTTGAGCAGATTATTAAAAAATAGGAAAATTTCATTAGAACAAAAACAAGAGTTATGTCAACTGTTATGTCAGTCCTCCTATACAGGAGTAACAAACAATCTGTCACAGATTTGGAAGATACTCAAAGCAACAGAAATGTCCTTCTACAGAAGGATGCTAACAATACTGTGGACCAAACATGTGAGCAACGACAATGTTTAAGAGAAACTGGAAACAACACTTATACTTAACATCAGAAAATATCTAGGGCACATAATGAGGAAAGAGGGTTTGGAAAATCTGATACAGGACAGATTGAAGGCAAGGTGGATAGAGGAAAACAGAATATAACCTACTTAACGAGTTTGTGTAAATGTAGACTGAATAGGGTTTATGTGAGATAGCAAAAAGACAAAATTTCTTAAGAGCTTCAAAGGACAGGAAATTGGGGAGAGTCATGATTGCCAACATCCTAAATGGACATGACACAAGAGACTCCTATGAATACTGATTTTCCTGCATTATTCTGCTAGACTGTAACAAAAGCATCTAACTGAAAATTATCAACTATGACCTTTTTCTTGACTGAGTGTAAATTTGTAGAATGATAGTCAAAGCCTGAGTAAAGCCTTTTCTATACTGTTGTTACTTCCCTTTGCAAATTTCACTTTTCTAAACTAGTTTCTTAGCATTTTTCTTATTTTTTTAATAAAGTGTCATAAGTTAACCTAAATAATCTTGTCTATCACTTTATTTCTAAGTAGCACTATTTATAAAAATCACTCATGCAGTCATGATTGTTCTCAAAAACTCAATTGTGTGGACAATTAACCAGATGAAAACTGTTTTAAAAATACTTCTGATAGACATTGTTTTGGTTAAAATATATATTCTTATTAAATTACAATTCTTTTCTATACTGTTGTTTACTTCTTTGATATACAAAATTATGAAAAAAAAATCTATTTGAAGAAGGTTTAGCATTTGATTGTTTTTTTTTAATCTTTGAACAGTGTACATGAGTTTCTCTTCTCCAAAGAATTGTTATTTAAAAGTAATATGATAATAATTTGTGGCTATAGAACAAATGTATTTTTCATTGGATGTGAGGAGTATTTTACATTTCCCTTTTTATTCTTTTTTGTTTAGTATTTTTCCTTTCATTCTTTTAACATTTCCCATTTTTTGTAGTTTTATTTCCTCTTTCACAGTCTCACCAATTTTTTTCTTTTACAAAGCATTAGATAGAATGTGACTTCCTAACATTTAAGATTGTTGAAATGAGCAATTAATCAATATTGTTTAGAAACCAAACCAATACATAGATATAAGAATAAGGATATATGAGGAAGTGCTGAAAAGTCTTTAATCTAACCCACTTCTCAAAATCTGACCAAATGATCATGCATCAGAATATCTGTTCACAGCCCCCTTGGTAAGGCCAAGAACTTTATATATAAGTGTGTGTGTGTTTTGAAAGGCTGATGGTCTCATTATGGCTGTCAGGAGAATCACTATTGCAAAATTCTGTGGAAGCTTTCAGGTGAGCCATAGTTGTGGTTACATTTTAGTAAAGTCTTTTGGTTACTCAGTCAGTGCAAAATAGGTTTCCAAATACTAAAGAAGTAGAGTGTAATTACTGTGTATTACTTTGAAGAAGACACTCAGAAGACAGTATTTTTCTGATGATGGGGTCGGGTGAAGAAGGTAACTTATATTTCTCAGATTTGGGCATTGATGCTTGCATTTAATGCTAAAATACAATGAATGAAATGTAACAAAACTTTTGAAGACTATATTTAGAATCCTGAGATTTTTCTGTTCATTGCAGTATGTTTTATGGTTTTCTTTTATTGAGCATATTGTAGTTAAAGAAGAATTGTCAATCCTTTTTGACATGCTCCTGTACAGGACAAGAAATAGCCAAAAATACTGAAAATAGTCAAATAAAATGTTGTAAATCATTTGCAATAGTTAATTAATTTCTCAATGTATAACTTTTAAAAAATTTTAAAATCCAGCTGGACTCTCTACTTTCATTGGGAGGACTTCTCCTCTGTGTTGTGACTAAGAGATACTGTTCTCCCAAAAGACTGACTATAAGCGTCTTTCAAAGAACCAAACAAATAATATTCAACAGTTAAACCAACTGAAAGTAGCAGTCAGTGAAAAGCTAAAAGAAAGGCTGTAATATGCCATCCTTAATTATTTGAACATTTAAAAATGATTAAATCTTGGCTGCACAGTTTTCATTTCTCAGTTTAATTCATCAGTTCTTATTGAACCTTTGGATTAGTAATTACTCTGGTCTTTACAGAATTCTCTTCATAAAAAAATTCAGTTCCTTGGAAGACTACAAATGGCAAGTACAGTTTTTTGAGAAAAGATAACATTCTGGAAGGATTAAATTATAAACTTTATAGAAAGATGGCAGTTTATCACAACAAAATGGTAAATATGATATTCATTAATGTTGAAACAAAAGGATTGTTGTTTTTATTTTAATCATTTCTATCCCAACCAAGACAATAAAGCCACAAGAGTGCAAGAAAAAGACAGAGTAAAGGAAAATGAGAAAATGTTATTGAAAAGAAAGGACAATAAAAAGAATTGGATTCTAAAAGACAAAAGATGATGATTGACATTGCATTTAAATTTTTGTCGATTATAGTTGACAGGAAAACAAACAACCAGAAGAGAATTTCACAGATGGGAAGGGCTAGAGGAGAAACTATTAGAATAGAACTTGCAGTTACATTTAACAATTTCAACAGTAAAATGAGGAGACCTAGCTGCCAATTTAGTACTACATTTAAATTCTTGAAATCAAAGTACAAAAGAGGAAAGCTCATCAGAACCATGAAAATACTTTTAGAATAGGCACAGGGAAGCTACATTACAACAGTGGGAAAGTGATTGAATCCAAGATACCAGGTCAGGACTGACAATATTGCAGATTCTTCTTTCCAGAACATAGCAGAAACCAAACCGGATGTGGCAACAATATTGAATACATGGATGAATTGTGGTAGACTTGTAAAGGTGCAAGAGAAATTAAGGTGAAAAAAGATTAAGCAGAATGACCCAACTTTTATAGCAGCAAACTTATCAGCAATTCATATCAGTGGAAAAGATTAAACCACTAAGGTGCAATGAGTTACTCTCCTTGAGATTAGCATCAACCATGCTAATGGTAAGTAAAAAAAGTTCTCTAGAATTATTAAAAGAAAGCCATCACTTGCCCCTGTTAACAACAGGTTGAAGGTAATTTTTGAGATCAGTTACCAATTTAACTTTATGGAACCTATCAGACTTACCATTGAGACAAGAGTAAATAGTTGTATTATTGGCATAGAGTGTCAAGAACTGATGATAAAAGTAGGAACAAAATAGGTCCGAAGTTAGATCTCTTGATGACAATTACGTTTTTGTTGAAAGACCTAAGAATAATGACCAGTTAAGACAATGCTCATGTTGCAATTTCATAAGAGAAATAAAATAAAATAAAAAATAACCAGAAATGCACTAACTCTTCAACTTGTGAAGAAGACCAGGATGCTAAAAAGTGTAAAACACGTTTAAGATAATCTAAAGCAGGAATCTGATCTTCACTATTTTTATCTAAAGTTTGACAGACATTTTCAGAAAAAAAATAAAAAACTATTTAAAACATTGGCAGATGATCTTGAGAAATGAAAGCCATATAGTTTGTCTTTTATTTTTACTTTTTGGCAAATAATGTTCATATGCATTTTCATATGCATGTTTTTGTATATATAAATATGAATATTTTTGTTTTCATTTATTTAAACATATAAATGAATGTATAAATCTGTGTAATAATATTGCTTTAGTATGTACATGAACATATAGACTTGTAATTGTTTGTTTATTCATGTATGTTTGAATGCTGAGGAGGAACATATAATTATTTATTTTTTATTGATTTTTTTTTCAATTGTAACTTCAGAGAATTTTCAATAAGAAAACTGACAATATAAATAAAATTAAGTAATTAATGTTTAACCATAGAATTATTTTCATGATTATTTTAAAAGTGGCTGCTTTTGTTTTACTCTGCACCCCCAAAACTTGCTGAAATAGGCAATTATATTTAAGAACTGATCAAGTTTCCTCATGAAAATCCAACCATCATTATTTTACTGATATTTACAGATTTTGATTCACAATAAAATTCTGTTGCAAGTAGTGCTATAGCCTAAGTAAGGGCAAAACATTTTTCCTTCTATTTCTTTTCAAATCTACAGGTATTTATCTCTAATTTTAATGACAATGGCACCCAGTAATTCAACAACTGAAAGACTGCTATAAGGAATTCCACCAGATTAAATATTTTAAATATTTTTCAATGATTGTTTTTTGTTTTGTTTTTTACTAACGTTTACTTCATACAAAGCTCAAGAGCCACTCAAGGTAGAGTATTATTGAAAGAGGTTGTTTAATGAGTGGTAAGAGTAAGAGGAAAGAAGCATAATTATAAAGATATATGTATGTGTAAGATAACTGTTACCCATAAACTTGACGTAGTTAAGATTGCAGTGATCAGGAAAGCATCCACAACTCAATATACATGGCATCACAGATCTTAGCTGCAAGGATTAGAATTGGTAGAACTAAAAAATGTAGCACATCGGAACATATTCTATGAAAATAACAATATAGTAGCAAGAGGTTTTCAACATTTTGCCTGTGGGAAAGGGGTCATAGGATGGAAAATAATTAATGACCCACAAGGCCTCATAGACACTTAAACCCTATCAAAACTGGAATATAGAAACTGGGGAGTTGCAGCCCAGATATGGTAGCAGTTCTGTATTTTCAACCTGCTCTTGTAAAGATAGAGCATAGCAGGATGAGTCCAGTACTTTCTAGAGCAGTACAATGAACCAACCATTTTAGTAATAGATCCTATATATGAGTTACACTTGAGGTCTAGGGTGAGCTGGAGTCTCAATAGGAATTCATGGCAAAAGCCATCCATCAGAGAACACCCCATTGAGCTGTGACAGTTCAGAGGAAAGATTGGCTGTCAGGTTCTGATCATCTAGATTTTTGATGGTGCCCTTTGCCAGAGAGAAAATCTACATATATTAACCACAATGCTTTTCTATTCAGAAATCTTAAATATTTGCGTTTGGCATATAGAAAATTGAGATGGAGATTCACAATTTATCACAAAACAAGATCCAGTACCTTTGCCATTTGTTTAATTCTTTTGTTGCACTGAAGTTTTTAAAATGTTCATCAAAATGTCAAATGCTGTTTTCTCTTATCTTTATCAAACATTTTCTTTCTGTTCTCTTTCCAAATTTGCTTGTTAAAAACAGAAAAGAACATAATCACTTATAAGGATGCCAATGTTTATCTTGTGTCATTCACTTTGTTTTGTAATTTTCATTTTTTAAGGTTTTATAATTTGACATTTTTGTGTATTTATCTAAAAGATTTACAAAATTCAAAATAGGCCATATCAACTTCCATGTGATAAAAATATTAGTAAACACAAATAAACTAATGAAGTCTGCAACATTGTTTTTACTTGTCAAAAAAAATATCTGAGAATTTAATGATTTTCTTCTAGTTAATAAATTTTTCTACACTTTCTCAAAATGAACAGGTAAATGGATGCAATAGTTGTTCAACTTCAAATTTTCTCTGATTTGTAGCATTTCTGTATAGCATGGATCTCTTTATTCTTACATCTCACTGATATTAAAATCAGATTTTACCAGTTCAACATTATTGATTTCAGCAATGTTAAGATTCACTTGATAATTGAATTTCAAATAAATGCCTGTTATCTTTCTGTTGGTCATGTATTTTTTTTAATCTAAGTTCAGAGTAAGAACTAAATAATTCTCAGATGTGAACCACATGAAAGAAATCTTTGTAGCAATGACAATCTGATTCGGTTTTATTCAGTATTATCCCAACTGAATAGATTCTATATTGGATGTGATTAATTCAAGACTCTTGAGTGTCAATAATATTGGAGGATATTTGGTATGTGCATGTATGGATAATCAGGATTTGAAAAGGATACAAGAAAAGCAAAGAAAAATTAGTGATTTCATGGCCAATCTATTTACCATTTATTTTAGTGAGAATTAACCAATATCCTGACAGAAATATTCTGAGAATTTACATTATAATGAGGTTTTATTTTAAGCCTTCAATGAAAATTTATTTTTTTTATAAAGCAATTTGTATTATTAGGCTTTTCTACTTAAAAAGAATAATTTTTGGTGGGGATATACAAAGTGTATATATACGTGTGTGTATCTCTGAATACAAGGTTTGTATAGAGTATAGATGAAATAAAATTCCAGTAACCAAAAACACTATTTTTAAAAAAGTGCTCAATACAAAGTAGAGCAAATAATGTTTATTTAAAAATTGACATAATTATGTTATAACATCACTAAAAAGTACTTTTTATTTTACAATCAACACCATCAGTAGAGACAAGACACCAGAAGTGTTGAAAACAAAATGGCTATTTTTGTAGTGATGTTATAACATACTTATGTTATCATTTTTAAATAAATATTATATATAAAACTTACTCATAATTTCAGATAGTGCATTCTGCATCATTTGAAAATGTCATATATTCATTCGCCATTGATTAATTATTAATGATAATCTCAGAATTTCTTTATAGATTTTAACTTGAATTATTCAAATATTAGTTCAAATATGTGATGGACCATCTTGCAAACCTCTTTCTCTTCTGTTTATAATCAATGCAAGTTACAAAAAATAGTCTTGATGACCAGAGATAGGACAAAGAATGAGCAAATTTATACTTCTGATTTTTTAAACATATTAGCTTCAAAGTGATCCCAGTGTTTGTCACCAGAATTTAAATTTAGTTTAGTTGATTCCATTTTTAAACCTGGCCAAACTTTCTCCTTTTGATGACTTACCAAAGTCTGATACTATGTTATCAGCTATTATTGTTTATATTTTGTCTCAAACTTTATGACAGTTGTAAATCATTTCCAGTTAGGAATAATGTATTTAAGCAATATACATAATAGGAGAAATATATGTTATATATACACTGTTCTGTTAGCTAGAAAAACATTTAAAATTGCAGTCCAGTATCATTTCAAGAATATTTCTCTAAGTGAACATAAACACTTTTCATTTGTGGAACTCCTTTCCAGCTCCATGCTTTACAGCCAACTTCAATCTTCAAAAATTTAAATGCAATGTCAATCAATATCTACTGTTCTTCTGATTACTCTTTTCTCTTCCCGTTCATTATTAATGTTTCTGTTCCTAATTCTTCCACACACTGTAACCCCTTTTGTTTTAATTGCATGGGGTAATAATGTTAAAAAAAAAAACAAACAAATAATTGTCTTTACTCTTAAAATCATAGAAGCTAGAGATCTTTAGATGAGTAGAGCATCTATTATCTTAAAGAAAGAAAGAGGTAGTTTATGAAGGTGGATCAATGTCCATAGCTTGATACATAGTTACTTGTTGAATATTAATCTAAAATTGTCACAGTATAATTGTTGTGGTGTCCTCTCTCTAAAGAGTCTGTTAGACTCTTCCGCCTACTATAAGGTTAGTAGGAAAGAAGGCCTTGGGAGAACACATGTAATACTCTTCTGTTGTGTTTACTGTTTAATATATGATATATCTGTAATACTTGTTTTGTTATTTCTTCTACCATTTACTTGGTCACAACATCTTGGTGATGAAGGATTCGAAGAAACAGACTTCACGTTAAATCATAAAAAATTTTTTGCCAGTGTCTACAACAGTGGTGAAGAAAGGAATTCAAATCAAACTCTTCAACAAAAGGGTATCCAGGGTTAATTTCAACACTGATAGTGAAAAAAAGAAACTCCTCAAAACAATAGGATTTCTACAAGTTCAATTCAGTGGTTGGGAAAAAGGTTGGTGAACCTTGTTATTTTTTCCATTCCAACAAGTCAGTAAAAGACTGTACAAGTCAAACAGACTTATTGTTTTCGCTGATAGGGTAAAGTAAAAATTTACCCCTCTCCCACTTTTAAATTTTTCAGTAAAAGAATTGTACAAATCAAATTGACTTATCGTTGGTTAATAGGGTAAAGAGAAAAAATTCCCCCCCCCGGCCTCATTTCTTAATTTTATGCAGTAAAATGGACGAATTTAAAAGTGCAATACTAGAGTTGATGAAACACCAACAGGAATAACAACTACTGTTAGAACAGAAATATCATGAAAGAAAGCAGAAAACCAGAAGAAATTTGAGAAGTTGCACCTAGAAATTCAGGTTAAACAACAGAAACTGGAAGAAATGCTCCTTCAAACACAGAATGAGCAAATGCTCTTGTATAATATATCCATCAAAAGCCAAAATGAGGACAGCAAAACACGTTCTCTCAAAATGCTATATGGAGTGCTACTGAAAACTTCACAATTGCACCTGAAGAAGAAATTACATTTGCTTTGTACTTTAAACGTTATGAGGACTTGTACAATACAGATTGTGCAAGTTGGGCTGACCATAAAAAGGTCCACCTACTACTGAGGAAATTAGGCACAGCATAATATACTAAGTTTGTTAACTATATTTTGCCTAAGAAAACCAGCGACTTGAAATTTAAAGAGGCGGTTCAATCATTAACAGAACTTTTCAATCTAAAAACGTCACTGTTCCACAAGCGTTGGAAATGCATGAATCTCACCCGCAAAGAAGACGAAGTTTATACTACTTTCGCGAGTGTAGTCAATAAACACTGCAATGACTTCAAATTGGCAGAGTTAAGCGCCAATAATTTTAAATGCCTGATTTTCGTCCAGGATTTTGATTCCAGCGAAAGACACTGAAATACATCATAGGGTGCTCAACAAGCTTGAAAATGAGCCCAACATTACAGCAAGTTGCCGACGATTGCCAACATTTTGTGAGCATCAGAGAGGATTCAAAAAACATCAAACAGAGTGGCATGGCTCACATTAAAAAAATATAAAGTTATGTTGCCATCAAGACCATGTTTTGGGTATGGTCAATTACATTGGTATAGTGATTGTCCTTTTAAAGATAAAAAATGTTTTAACTGTAATAAATTGGGACACAAAAATTCCCACTGCAGGATTAAGAACAAGACAAAAAAAGTTTTGTAAAAATTACCAAGTCTGAAGAACCAGAAAGTCGTAACATCACTAAATGTATTAAAGTGCAAATATTCTACAAAAATATAAGGCTACAGCTTGATTAGGGTTTAGATTTATCTATAATTAATTATCAAACATGGAAAAAACTGGGTACGCCGACTTTGTTAAGAACGAACCGAATAGCTAAAAGTGTAACTGGCGACCCTATTAAGTTTATTGGCGAACTTATAACGAATGTGTCATTCAAAGGTAAAACTTTAAAACTAAAGGCGTATATTATAAAGAATATGGGTAATTTGTTCAGGACTGATTGATTAGAACAGTTTCAACTTTGGGATATGCCTATTAAGTCATGTCAAAAAGTCGAAAATTTGACTGATGAAGCAGAAAAGTTGAAAGTTAAACTTAAAAAAACTTTCCCAAAGTTTCCAGTGGAGGACTAGGAAAATGCACAAAAATGTCTGCTAAATTTGAGTTAAAGCCAGGCATAAACCCAGTTTTTAAGAAAAAAATGTAACTTTCCATTTGCCTCGTTAAATCAAATTGACGAAGAATTGAATCAACTTGAGGAAATGGAAGTTCTGGCAAAGGTTGAATATTGCGAATGGGCATCTCCCACAGTTTATATTAAAAAGAAGAACAAAGAAATGCGTGTATGTGCTAACTTTTCTATGGGGCTGAACAGCGCCCTAAAGGATCATCATTATCCCCTTTCAAGTCCAGGGAGATATTCGCCAAGCTCAGTAGAAGAAAATATTTGAGGTTCTTACATCAGATCTATTGCAGATCTATTGTTTAGAAAATATTTATGTTCATTTGAATTTTCTTGTACATACACTAGAAAAGTTAAGTAAAATATATACCTTTCAATGGTCTTTAATAAAACTTGTATCAATGAAGGACTATTGCTGAAACACACACACACACACACACACACATATGTGTGCGCGTAAGCCTTGTGAGTAAAATTGGGTAGATGGAATTATTTGGGCGATATCAATGGTTGTGCTAGCAAAAAGTTACAAGTCATTGTGATCAAGGGTTCAAACCTAACTTTTTGCTAGCATACAGGGTTTGTTCTGACTGTTGATCACACCAAATAATGTACTCTCTCCCAGAAACTGTAACTAAGGTCTGATGTGTATAGATGCAGTATAAACAACAGGTAGGCTTTGTCTGAATGTGTGTACCAGCCTCATTCAAACTCAGATTATGTGCTCCCCAACCCCTGAAACTGTCACTAAGGTCTACTCAGTTATACGCCACAACCAACCAAGAAGGAAATAAAAAAAAAAAAAAAAAAAATTCTGTTTGGTCAGATTTAAGATGTAGTATATATATATATATATATATATATATATATATATATATATATATATACACACACGCACATGCATAAATGACTGGGCTGTGTGTGTGTGTATATATATTTCCACTTTTTTCTTCATTATCTAAGGATTATTTCTCTTGTGGTTTTGACATATTTTTTTATGAATTTCAATTTGAGTTGTATGATTGCTGAATAAATATGTAGCAAGTAATGGTTTTTGCAACCAGAGGCAGTCCAAAACATAAAAGCAAAGAAAATATGCATCAAACAGATTTAAAAAAAATAAAAATAAAGGAAAAAATTGAAATTAGAACAAGGAAGCAAAATATGCATTCAATGTCACAAGGTTCTTTGATAACTGCAAAATATTTCCAATGTCAAATATAGAACTTTTCTTTCCACCATTGTCACATGTCTATACTAATCTATGTATATATATTATAACAGTTGTTTTTTTATACTGAACTGAATGACATTTATCTGAATTTTTTAATGACAGTCTCCTAGTGTTGAACTGCACTCCAGAAGATATTTACCTTGTACAATAATACTAATGCATGCATGCACACACATGTGTGTGTATTTGTGTGTGTACATACATACATACATACATATATATATATATATATATATATATATATATATACACACACACTACAGGTAAAAAGTTTGAGGAAACCCCCTAGTAATTTTTTAAATTTGCCCCAAGAACATACATAGTGAAGGAGAGAACATACAATTAGGTAGCAATTTTTCATTTAGATGAATATTACTGAATACCGCTTTTTCAGATCAATGATTAAAAATGGCTTCCAGTAAGTGACCATCCTTCTTCAAACTGGTGTTACAGAATACAAAGTACAATACAGGTATAAAGAAGTGTACTGAATAACAGAAGCCATATCACTTGAGGACTTCCAGCAATAGCTAAAATAGATATCATATGTAACTTGAAGGGATAATGAAGATGCTTGTTTTACACTAATTCAAACTAGAGATTAGGAAGGAAACCCCATCAGAAAGATAACAGTGGACTTGAGCAAACCTATTTTCCTGAAAAATTGTTTTAATAGAAAGATTTTATAAATTTCAACTAAACTTGGTGCTTGGTCAATGTAAGCTGAATATTTCCTTACAAGGAAAGGGCTAATATTACCATTATTATAAGAGCTTCAATAATTTGGATTTTCTATTTACAGTCATTGATGTATAAATTGTGAGTATCATTGACCATTATGGCTCTTGTATTGGTATGAATATTATGTTGGTTAAGATGAAATCGTGTTGCACTTAGATAAAAAATAAAAAGTTAATTTTTGAGAGAGTATTGTGGGAGTATGACCAAAAGAAAGAGAATCTCTGATTGGATATAAGATTTCGTATATTATCTTTGTTTTGCATAGTGTTTTTTTTTTTCTTAGGACTGATGTTATTATTAGTGATGGTGAGATCAGATCTATTTGTTAGGATCAACTGGAAATATATTTATCTATATGATATTCTTAATAGGTTTCTTGTATTATTTACAATGAAATAATCTTATTTTATCAATATTTTTATGATTATTGTATGAATTATTATTTCAGTTAATTTTATTTGAAATAATTTTTGTTTGTTTTTTATCAGTATAGAAGGTGAATCCATTGTTTATAAGATTTTGTTTGATGTTATCTTTTTTAGGAATAATGTGCAGGATGATGAGATTAATCAAGTTTTTTTATTACAACAATTTGGTATCTGTGAGGACATAATCTATTGTATACAAATTATGTTATCACTGTCTTTATTATTATTATTAAAAACCCAGTATTATTACCATTTTATCAACAATATCACCCACAGTATTTCATTTATATTCTCTTTCTATTTTTTGTTTCTAGTTTTCTCTGTACCAAAAGTCTTCATTAAAATCTATATGAACTCAAACTAATCAATGGAAAGTTGAAATCTTCTAAAAAAAAGTTCTAATTCTTTATGTACAAGGTCCAGTTACTCATCTCTCAGTTCTTTTTGTATCTTCATTAATCATTTCTTTCCTTAAATTTGAAAATATCACAGTTATTCTGCTTGAATCTGCTCCAATAGACAGGGAAAATTATATTTTAAGGATGATGTTAATAGATATTGAAATGTTAACAAATATACTTAATTAGAAATTGAATACTTAACATTTCAGGTTTATATGTACACATACACACACACACACACACACCTCTCTCTCTCTCTCTCTCTCTATATATATATATATATATATATATATATATATATATAGAAAGAAAGAACAGTAAGATATATAATCCAATATTCTTATTCATATTTTTTATTTTTATTTTTACAAAAGTGATCAATGTAAATTTACAGAGCATAAATATTAACTGATTGAAAATGTTTTTTTTTTCACTACATAGTAATAACCATGTTTCAAAAATGGGAGCTAACAACTTTAAATTTAATTTTATAATTAAATTAAAAGCATTAGTTCCATTTCACCTTCAAACGAATATTGGAATAACTTATTTTTAAATTTACTGAGTTTTAAACACACATATAAATTCATAATTTACTGTTTCCAAGGATACAGAGAAATCAAATCTTCAGACAGGAGTGGTAGGGTGTTCATTTTTATTAACTATTGTTGTATCAATTATGAGTAAATGTAAAATTAATAGTTGACTTAAATCCTAAAAATATATTGTCGTTGGTTGAACTATTATATAACAAAAGAAAAATTTTATTTGAAAAATATTTTTGTCTTGCATATAAAGTCTGTACTTTATTTCTGCCATTAAGTATTCAATGAAAATTCATAAATGTTTATATCCTTTGGCTATTTCATCCAATGTATAGCCTTGTAGCTATAGTTTATAATCTTGCAAGTTTTTTTTTTTCCTATTTCCAGCAGTACTTTTTCTTTAGAATCTTAAGTTTATTTATAAACTTACTTATATTAGTCACTACACTCTACAGGATTATTTATATATTTTTTATTAATCATTTTAATTTTGCCTTGTTTTCTATCTATCAAAAAATCTATAAATTAGTCTAAGATGCCCGCAGTCAAAGTTAAAACCTGAGAGCAGATTGAACTGCTTATTCACAGTAAGAATATGTAAGCAAACTGATGCTTACATTGTTATTTTAGTAGAAGACTTGTATTTGAAACAAAGGAAAATGTAAAAAGGCACAGATTTGTTTGTATATCTGAGATATGAAAAGGAAAAACTGACAAGTGGGAAAGTTAAATCATTAAAGAGATATTGTTTAGATACTCAACATTGAAAAAAAAGGACATTGAGCTAAGAGGAAAATATTTTATTTTCTGTTTCTTTTATGGACTAAAGAACAGATTTTGAAATTTTCAACTATTCTGTTTGCCTGTTATGATTTGAAATTTTTCTGTTCATTTTCTGACTGAATTCAAACACACACTTATGTTTTAATTCACAGATTTCAAATTTATATTGTTGATAGGTCAGAGTGCTCTTTGAAAGTTTTATATCAAGGTTTTCATGACCTGTTATATCCTACATAATGGATCATAAGGCCTCACCAACATATCCAAGAATCAAGTAATGAACATAATTTTATGATACCACAGGAAGTATAATATGTTAATTGTTTCTTTTAATGAAAATTATTTCAAAGCAAAGAGATGAATTGCAAAAACTATTCCCTGCACCCAAAATGAAAATGACTGAAGATCAATACTTGTTCAGAATGTAAAACTTCCATTAATATTGGTAAAAAATAAAGAATCCACTTTCTTTAAGAAATGAATTTTTTCAGTTAGTGAAAGTTAAATTAGAATCTTAGAAAGGAAAGTTCCAAGTTTAGAAAAAAATTCTTGAACTACAAAATTTATGAAAGTTGATTTGTGAGAGAAATGAGAAAAATGGCTTTGAAAAACTAATTTGAAAATCCATTTTTCACTTTGAAGCATTGTTCTATGGAAATGGACTTGAAATGGTGCTTTTTAAAAAGCAAATTACACAAGATTTTACTCATTCATTTTCACACGCACAAAACTGAACATAAATCACAGACAGATTGATTTCCAACAAGATACACAATTATGCTGAACATAAATATTTCCTAAACCATAGTCTCCCTGATGATGTTACCTAAGAGATTATTTACTATAATAATATTGCAAGTAAAAGCAGAGTGTGTATGTGCTTTTTCAAGAATATTTGAGTATAGTCTGATTTTTTTTCTATCAAATTGTATTTGATTAAGTTAGACTAAAATTCAAAAGTCTGTAAGATTTTGAGACACTCTTTAGAATTTGTTTATTCTGTAGCACAATGAATCCAAAGTAGTTTAATCTGATATATTGATGTATCTGCCTGTATCCCTGTTAGGAAGTGTCTGACATAGTTTATTTAAGGGAGAAAGTTAACAAGCTTACTCCTAGTGTCAGATTTAACAATTTTAAAGTTTCTCTGCATGTAGATTTTGAGGAAAATTCATAATAATAATAATAATAATGAATTTTCATATTCTTGGGTGGCTTTCTAAAGGTTATCATTCATTGTGTATGTAAATAAAGTTTGTTCTTGTTTTCTTGGAGGTCATATACATTTGTTACATTTATCTGAAATTGGTCTTTGATTAGTTAAAGTCTCAGTCAGATTTTTGTTATTGGTAAATATTTATCAAACAATGTGTGCAGTACAGCTGAAAAAGAGACATTAAATTAAAATTTAATTTACAAGAAGTGTATAATTATTTATCAAAACCTGTGGTTTTGATAAAAATTTTAATTTCCAAATATTGCAATCTGATCCAATTCTTGGCTAAGCTAAAATTATGTTGAGGGAGGAAGTTATGGTTTAGCCTATAATTTGATGCATTCATGTTGTCCATTGCCCACTTTAACTCTATTTTACTGCATTATCAGCATAAGAAATGCAATGTTAAATGTTTTTTTTCTTAAACAATTTGAACAAACTACAAGAAAATTCATCACAATTTCATATTTATTTCAATGCTAAAATAAGTTTATTCACACAAATTGGAAAATTTCATCTAAATATTGCACCTGCCAATTGCCGTGTGCAAGAAATTCAAAGTTGCACCAAATAGTGAGGAACAAATGTATATTTATTATTTGTATCAATTTTAGCTCTGTTATTTTATATTGAGCATTGTTTTAATACTACAAGCACTCACTGTCCACTGTTTTATACGTATATATATATATATATATATATATATATATATACACACACACACACACACATATATAGTGTTTACTCTGTAATGCAGTAAACATACAACAGGTGATTTTTACCTGTCAACTTTGTTCAAAAGTCAAATAGGTATTGGCAGTTTCCTGACTCGTATGATGAAAACCTATTTAAATTCATGGGACATAGATATAGGTCATCTGATATATAGATTACCAAAAATAACAAAATCTTGTACCACCTCTAATAGCAAAAGCATATTCCCAATATTAAAATGCCATCATATGAATCTGAAAAAGCCTAGTCATTTGGAATGAATAAAAAAAACTAATATAGAAATTTGCTTCTAGAATGAAAATAAATTTCTGTAACTTGTGAAAACCAATTTGTCTTTTGTTTTAGTCTTGGTCCAAATGCTAAAAGTATCATTTCTATGAAGGGGAATTGTGAGGATTCCACAATGACTAATTGCTTTGATAGTTTGGAAACAATGTTTATTTCAAGTACTATTTGATGTTTACAGAGTGTTGCTTTCTTAGAAACAGAGATTTAATTTAACATTAAATCTATTGATTCACATTGCAGATCTCTACAATCTTTGATTTTTAAACAAGATTATCTGTGCATATTGTTGTTTAATAGGCTTTTTTCTTTAGGAAGGCAATTTAAGAAACACAATGTTTTGTCATACTTGATTTTCCAGGATTTTTATGAAAATAATGTAATAGAATAAAAGAGGTCAGTGGATTTTTTAGAGCCAAGAGAAAATATCTTCTGGTTGGTTATTTATTTTCAGTTGATATCTATTATTGACTCCAAAATGACAATATTTTGAGTGGAAACCTGGTTTCATGAAAAGATGGAAATTATTGATTACATGAATGTATGAGAAATAATTTTCTTTGCAAATTCAATACAAAGGATTAAACTAAAGTCAGCTTGATTTATTTTTTTCACTCTAGAATGTCATTGTAAATGATTTAAACTTAGAAACATACTGCAAACTCAAAAAAAATGTAAATAATTTTGAGCATAAATTACTCTAGAAATATAGTACAAATAATTAATATCAGTTTTGGCAAAAATACAAGCACATTTCTTAGATGCAAAATTCTTAACAGTTATATCAAATAAACCACTTGAAATATTTGTTTCTAGTCATTTTTGTTTCTTCAATGATTTCTTTTTTGGATGTGTTTTTAGTTTTTTGTCTGTGAAAAAATGTGCAGACAAAGAATGTAAGTTGTTCTTAAAAGATTAATTGCAGCTAATATCTTTTTCTTATTACATTTTACAACTTGTATTCTTGTTGGATCTTAAACATCAAAGCTTGTAAAAGAATTGGAAATTACCAAGTGATTATGATTATATGGAATTAGCTTTCATCCCATAGGAAAGTTCTAGATTGATAACTAAAAATAAACATTAAATGAAATATACACACATACTCATAAATTAAAAAAAAGACACTACACATTTTTTAGTATACCTGTATCTTGTCTATAAATACATTTATTTTTTAAAATAAACTTGCTAAATATATCTATCTGGCAATGTTCATGGTAATCTTTGAGTAAAGCAGAAAACTTGAATAATAAGCACAGCCATCCTACAAGAGCATCGACCAACTATAAAATGGCATTAAGTACTGCAAATTCATGTTGCATTCATGAAAAAGTATGCTGAAAAGACATGCAGTCACAAAAATAAACCTAATGATGACAAAAATTATGTCTCATGTTTACCATTTTGTTCCATAGGTTTTAAAAGCCATATCTGTTCAAAGTGCTACTAAGTCTTGCAAGGATATCTTGTGATTGCCCTGCTCAGCAATAAAGAAGCAGCCATTATTATCTATCTATCTATCTATCATTGTGTGAAAATTATATACAATGTCTGAAAAGCAACAGGATTGGTGTCACCATTTATTTCAATTCTAAACAACAAACTGCATGGTTTCCTTGTCAAAGTAATCCACCTTGAGTCTAATGCATTTTTCCATCCTTCTCTGCCAAGCTTCTATGCATTGCTGGAAGGATTCTTCTTGGATGTCCCTCATTTACATCGTTACAACTCTCTTGATGGCCTCCACACCTTCAAAATGGGCCTCCTTGATGATCCCCTTAAACTTGGGGAAAAGAAAGAACTCACATGGAACAAGATCAGGTGAATGGGAAGGTTATTACTGTATGGCAATGTTCTTCTTAGGAATTGATGGATGCTCAGGGCATTGTGAGCAGGTTCATTGTCATGGTGAAATAGCCACAATTTGTCCTGCTACAACTTTTGTTTCTTCTCATACAGAGTAAAAAAAATGCCGCAGGATCTCTTTGTAGACCTGCTTATTGTCTGGCCCTATGTCAAGAACTCACTGTAGACAATGTCTCACACATCGAAGAACAAATATGTACCATTACATTTCAGACAGACCTCGTAGGTATGCAGAAACAACCCTACAAAACATTTTTCTACCTGCATGGAAATACATAACCTGGTGTTATATTCTTCTATTTATTTCTGTTTAGTATGTTGTCTTTTTCTTGATGCCCACCCCAACCTCCACAATTTCCCCAAAATATATTTTAATTTTCTTAGAAAAAACATGACTGAATATATAATTTTTTATCAACAGAAGACATGATATGTAACCAAAAACAGCCAACTGTACTGACAACTTATAGTATCTATCACTGTCTTGAGTCAATAGTTTTCTATGTGTTATGAAGATGAAAATGCAGTAAAGTTTTAGCTTCCATAAGTACATCTAACTTGTAAATGAAGTAGTAAAATTGTTTAATGGAAGAATAATGGTCATTTTATTTAATCTGTAGGTTCCAGATGACTATACAGCTGTCTTGGTATTTTTCTATTTACTATGTAAAATTGGTATAAATTATTAGATGAGCATCAAACATTAAAGGAAAAACTGATTCAAATGGTTTGGGCATGTTATGCTGTCTTTTTATCTCTTTATTTAATTCATGATTCAGTGTCTTTGTATAATTTTTTTTTAAATTATTTGGCTTCATAATATTATTTAATGATTAACTGTATTATTTATCAAATCTTGGAACAAGACATTTGCTTCCAGGAATGTAATAAATGCATGGTTTCTGACTTTTGGACTTGTTTTAAGTCAAGATGGAAAGATAGCAAAACTGAGCTACTGAGGCATACATCATCAGTGATTGTGGTTTCCTCCCTTGACAAGTGATTCTCATTTCTGATCAAATGTATAAGTTGAATCTTTGCTTGTGTTATGAAAACTGTCAGACTTGAAGAGTAAAAGTATCATGGCCACATAACAAGTAAAGGTAAAAGAATTTTCTAGGGAAGAAAATGAGAGAAGAGAGAACATCACCTCTGTAGCGGAACTGAAAGGCAGCAGTCTGTGGGTTCTGCTGAACTGACTACAGTTCGCCGTTCTAAGAGACAATGAGTGGCATGCGTATGTAAGCAGAATAGTGGACGCTTATGCAAATGTAGCAACAGTCCCTGGCAAAATGAAATACTGGATGAACGAGGAAAGAAAAGAATGGTCTACATTGGAAACGTCCACAAATCTGTGCGTCATGTAAAGTCTTGTTGCTTGACAGCGAAAAAAGTATCAAAATGGCAGCGCCCATGTTTTATGACAGGTGGTCTCAGATGACTAACGCAAAATTTCATTGGCTAGTGATTTGTATATAAATTATTGTCGGTCCTCGGCTGTATAAAGCGAGCCGTCTTTTGGGAGAGATAGAGGCATTCTTGTTGGCGAGAAGCGAAGGCTGGGTGTGTGACCCAATTTTGCCGTCTCTACGTGGCCTGTTGGATTGTTACGTCGGACAGTCGTTGAACTGGATTTTGGCTACAAGTGTTGTGGTTGAGAGACGAATCTGCTGCAGACTTATTCCTACCAGAAGTTGACACTCATTATTTGTTTTCTGTTGCTTTTTCTTTCCTTTACCAACACAACCTCTCTTATCCTGATTACAGAATAAAGCACATACAAAAACAAACCAGGCTCGAAACTTCAAAGTGAAATTTAAAAGGAACAAATATTTATTAGAGACATGAAAAACAATGAACAAAATACAATTTAACTTTCAATAATCAAAAAACGTTGGGAAGGTAATACAAACTCCTTTTTAAAAATAGGTTAAAAATACTCTTTCAAAAAGATTCTAAACACACTTTCAAAAAAGAAGCACTCATCCGATTGAAAAACAAAAAACACAGAAAAGCTTTGGAAGAGGCTCCAGTTAGATCACAACTTTTAAATTTACTGGGTTGAAGACATCCTTTTGATCAGACAATAAATCCAAGGTGGGTATATTTTTCAAATTTGGAAAAGAAATCACAAACTATCTGCCTTGACCAAATTATTTTTGGCATATGTTGTTAAGCCAATTTTATTTTTAGAAACTTTAATAAACAAATGTATCACATCAAATTTATTTTTCATTAAAAATCTGATTTTCTTTTACAGTCACTGCTCATAAATTTAAGTGTAAAAAAACAAATATGGACTATTATGATATTTATTTACTTTTTTATCAATCATTCAATTTACATTTTTTTATATTCTCCCCTTAAGCGAAAGAGCAATAAACAAAGTTAGTGTATTGTTTCATTCTTTATTATTTTATATTACTTTCTAATATTTTTATTATTTTATATTACTTTCTAATATTTTTGTATAAAGCTTTAAAAAGAATAAACCTACAAATAAACCAAGGGCATGTCAGGACAAGCCAAGAAAGCTCTTCATAAAATTAATGCCAATCTGATGTTGGCAATTCACACCAAAATGCTATCTTGGGTAACCATAACAGACACACACACACACACACACACATATATATATATATATATGTGTGTGTGTGTGTGCGTGTGCGTGTTCTAAAACTCTCTCTCTCTCTCTCTCTCTATATATATATATATATATATCTGTGTGTGTGTGTGTGTGTTCTAAAACTCTCTCTCTATATATATATATATGTGTGTGTGTGTGTTCTAAAACTATCTCTCTCTCTCTATATATATATATATATGTGTGTGTGTGTGTGTTCTAAAACTCTCTCTCTCTCTCTATATATATATATATATATATGTGTGTGTGTTCTAAAACTCTCTCTCTCTCTCTCTCTCTCTCTCTCTATATATATATATATATATATATATATATATATATATATAATTTTCTAAAACTCCATTAATACTCATCTATTTGTTCACTGCAAAAGTCATAAGAATGACACAATAATGGAGAAGTTTGTTTTTTTTTTATTCATTTTATCTCCGAGTAAGGCAACAATGCCACTAAAATGCAAAGTGTTACTGAAAGTAAAGGAAACTAAGAAAAATGTTATTGAGGAAAAAACTAATGAACAGGATTCAAAAAGACAAGATGACTGATGATCTTGCATTTAAAATTGTTTAGATTATAGAAGAGAGAAATGCACAAGAATAAACTATTAAAATATAATTTATGGTTACATCTAGCAATTACAAGAGTTAAATGATGAAAACTAGCTACTATTCTATTGCTACACTTAAATTCATGAAGTTGAGATATCAAGGAGGAATGTTTACCAGAACATTTGCCATGAAAATATTTATAGAAAGGGTACTGAGAAAATTTGTTGTGAAAGTAATTGAAACCAAAATATGAGGTCAGGACTGATAACATTGGAGATTCTCTTTTGGATTTAGGAATTTACCAATTTTTTAGTCCCTAGCATCCTAGAATTCACAAAAGAGCACAAAATTTTCACATAGGATGTGACAATAAAAACATTGTGATAATCACAAAGATGAAGATATCAGTCCAAATGTAAATAATGATAACTCCTTGTCCCAGAAATTAATATGTGAAAGATAAGTGATTGTACTCATACAATTTATTTAAAATATTTCAAATTGTTAAATCTGGTAATGGTGAAAATGCAAACTATATATTAAGTCCTAAGATTTATCATTTAATACTGATATCTAAAGAAAAAGATGTTTCCTTGAAACATCTGTGTCAAACAGATAAGAAATGTTATCATTTAATTTATAACTATATATATATATATATATATATATATATACACTACTGTCCTATTTTGGTTGTGGCTTCTTTTCTTTTTTCCAGACAATTATATGAGAAACAGTTCAATCAGCAATACTGATCTTTATCAAATTGATTTTTCCCCACATTTTTCAATCAATAAACTCTGCTCCAAAATATTCTTATTAACAATCCTTTAATGAGGAAAGTAGATAATTACTGTTATTGATGATAATCTTGGAGGTAAGATAAAATATATTAAAAGAAAGAAATATTTTGGGATTATTCATCTTAAAATATTGGTAATAGTTGTATTTTATTGAATTAATCTTGATTTGGTCATTAAACTTCAAAAATATGAAACAAATACAAGCAAATAATTCTGAATAAAGGTTCATGCAGATGTTTTTGTAATTCTGGAAATGTTTGATTTACATTTTGATTAATTTTAATATTTTTCTCTTATTTGCTTAGTGTATGAATGCATACTGTACACAGAATCTTTTCATGTAAATAAACCTTTGCTATACTCAGGATTAAGGAGAAAATAAAAGAACTGAAATAAGGACTGCCAAATACAATCAAATAATTTTTTTTTCTTTGATTTCAGAGCGAATGTAAAAATTGGCCTTTTTCCAGACCTTTGTCACTTCAACTTCTGCTTCTTGTACATCTTTATTATGCCTGGGACTGATTGGCATTGAATATTCTACCCACTCTATTCAATGATTTTGTCACAGCTTAAAATGATAGAAAGCTCTCTTTCATATATTCTTTTTCCTACAAAATTTTAACTACATTTGTCCAAAGATGCTTTATTTCCTCAAAATAATTGCAACACACTTAAACACTTTCCAGTATAAATGTATAGGAAATAATATTTTTCTTTTATGTACCATTTATCTTTCAGGACATGAGCAATCATGGCTCTTCACATCTTCCTATCTTTTGTAGTTCTATACAATGTTTTATCCCTATCTCTCTCAGTCCATGTTCTACCATCTATTTACCCAAACTCATTAGTTAGATTACATAACGTTTTCACCATGTTCTGTGAGTGTCTAATTCTGTAAACTCTTTCCTAATTATGGATGCCAAAAACTTCAACTATTTCTTTGTGATCCTAAGCAAAAGAGTTCTTTACAATCCCCTTTGCTTTAAAATTATTTTGTTGCTCACGTGCTCTATCCAGGATATTGCAGTATTTTTCTGTAGAGTCACATCTCCATTAACTCACATCTCTGCTTCATCTGTAAGGAAATTGTCCAACATTCACCGCCATATAAGGTAGCATGTGCACAGGAACTTTTTAAATACAAATAACGTCCCTTGATACGAAATATTTCTGAACGAGATTCTGATCTGGTGTGAAATAAATAAATAAAAAAGAAACCGAGTTCATCATGAGAAGCAGACACTGTATACATTTTTTTTGAACATGTGAGCTTGGAATAAACAATTGTCATGTAGATCTCCTTTTCTTTCATATCAAAAATCCCCACATAAAATTATATCATATACGATGTTTGATATTACATAACAGTCAAGCATTCTTATATTTGTTTCCAATTAAATTTTCTTGCTTTTTAATATTTTGGTTAGTTTTTGAAAGGCATCTTTTACTATTTTGATGTGCCCTTGGAATTTAATGTCACATTTCCTATCATCAGTTATGCATTTAAAACCATTATATTTGTTAATTGTACATAGTTGATATAGCCTAGTGGTACATAATTTGAGATGGGATGTTGATTAGATTTCAACTTTTAACTTTGTGAAGATAAATTTAAGCAGAAAAGTAAAAATGCAAATTGATAAGAAATTACTTTGAACAAATCATCAAAGCAGGATGTACTTAGCTTCATTAGCTTTTCTTGAATCTAACCCCAGAATATTTGTATCTTGATTTCATCAGATTTGAACTTTAAAAAGAACAACACTTGAATGTAGCAAATACTCATATTCCTCCTATCAACATAAATAATTTACTGACACCAAATTCTGTAAGTTAATATACTTTGGTAAGTATGTGGGATATTTTTTAACATGACTAAAGAACTTTCATTATAGAAAATATAAAAGCATATGTGTCTTACTATGTTCTACCAAAATATATTTTCTTGTATTAAAAGTTATCAATCTATGGATCTTTGTTTGAATTTCTGGGTCGAGGAATTATTTTTATTTATATGTGAACTATTACTCGCATCTTTGTTGTTTATCACAATGTTTTGGCCATTGTATCTTCTGGCCTTCATTAGGTGTGTCTCAACTTGTGTAATCAACAGGGAATGTTAAACTGAACCCTTTATTTAATCTACTGGGGTAGACTGTTCTTGTTTCACTGCCCATATCTAGTGATATTCCATTTAGTTCTTATTTCTTTATTGTTCACCCCATTTCTACTGAGTCTAAGTACACACTGCCTGGCTGAGTGACTGAATTCACAGATCAACACTTTAATCCACTATTAACATGTGGAACAATTTTGTGTGGAGCCTTAAACCTAACCTGCCAGTTGATGCTTGAATGCACTCGCAGAAGCTTCTCCTTTATTGCAGCTGTTGCTGACGTCATTTGTCTTTCTTTATTAGTGACACATATTGCAATTATTTCTATGCTACACCTACCAAGAAGTTCCTCATAGCCAAGCTTTTCAGACATCTAACTCTTCAGTGCTTTTCCTTGTTCAGTATTTTCATTTCACTTCACAGGTATTGATGATTACCTTTTTCCTTGCATACAAGATCAGCTATTCCTGATTTCATTGTCTCTCCTTTCATTATGACTTTTTGATATTCCTCCACCTTTACATTTTAGTGAAAATGGGGCAAGCAATAACTGAGTAGTATTAAAATAAGAACAATATGAGATATCCCTATACATGGACAGTAGAATGAGAACAATCTATCCCATGTAAATTAAATAAAGATTTCAAGTTGAAAATACCCTGTAGGTTACTTGGATTGACAGACATTTTCTAAGAATACACTTATTTTTTTTTTTTTTTTTTTTTTTGTCTTCAATTATTTTACTATACATAAATTAATGATTTTCGTGACAGGAAAATTTAATTTATAATCATTCATTGAGACAAAATTTTGTCAGTCTTTCTAGTGTCATAAGCAGGATTTACTAAAAGACAATGACACTATAGTTAAATCTCACTGCAAATTGAAATTAATAATGACTTAATAATTAAGGAATTTGAAAAGATAATTTTTTTAAAGGTTATTGATTTTCACAAAATTCTGGTCACTAAAATATATTGATTCATATTTGTCAATTGATAAAGTAATAAGTAACTGTTTTAAAGTGATGTGGAAATTTCAGATTTTACTAATATGCAACAAATGAAGTCATTTAAAAAGATAACCTTTTATCTCCATTTTGAAAGTAAAAAGACTTTGAACTCTGCTTCCACCTCTCAAAAAATACAGCTGTCCTGCCTTGACCCCATCCCTGCTGCCCATGTCATAATGCAACAAACAAGAAACATATACACTTATAAATTGTTAATGCCAACATTGTACTTTACAATGCCAGTCATTCTTTGAGACCAATGATTTTCAACAGGACTTTTAACAAGTTCTATAGAATATATGAAAGGTATATATTTTCTTTCTATGTTCAACATGAGGCTTCATGGAATTCATTAATATAAAGGCATGGTAGAATTTCTATCTTCATCAACAGTTACCTTGGCCATTTGTAGTGACAGTCTTCTGGAGTTTTGTCATCTGATCATTCATGACCCCTATTCAGGCATTGTATACTGTGACTGCTTTGGGATAATTTACTGAAAGCCTTCCTCTGCATCATTTCATGGGACTTGTGTAATAGAAACAGAAATGTATATTGTAATAACAAAGTAGTTTTTTTTTTATCTTGAATATTAATCTTTATTCTATAACATCTAAATCTATATCATTGCCATTATATTGTCCTACTCTTCATTTGTCATTTTATTTTCTCTCTTTATTATTTTCTTTCTTTATTATAGTTCTTGGAAATTCCCTGTAATTCATCATCCTAGCACCACACACCCTAATTGTTAACTATGCTGACTCCTAACTAGGGTTGAACTCACCATCTTTGGTTAACAAATTAGACTCCTACTCCTCAGCTTAATGGATGGGTTTTAAGTACTAGCAGTAGCTTATTTCCCTTTCTGCCAAAGTGGATTTAACCATTAAGCAGTGTTTAATTTTTTTGAAATTTCTCCTCAGGGAATATTTTTCTGTTTAGTGAAGTGTTGTCACTGTTGTTTGAACAAGATCCTGCTTTAACATCTGGTAGTAGTTCATAAAAAAAGACAAATGGTTACAAATATTAATTATTAGGTTGGTGCAAAAATAATGTCGTTTTCTCACATATGAGAAAACGACATTATTTTTTGCACCAACCTAATATTTTGTCCCTCTAGTGCTTCTCCCAGAAAAGTACCATGCTTGGATAAAAGAAATGAAGTTCTGGGAAATAGCAACAAATATAGGTATGAGTAAAAGAGCTCCAACTGTGTTTTTGAGTCTAAATGATAAAGCCAGAGAAGCAATGCTGGAAAAGGACCCTGATAAATTAAACCCAAAGGAAGGAATGAAGTTATTGTATGAAAAGTTGGACTCTCTGTTCTGATTTCATTATAGAATTTGACCACATGGTTCAACAACTCAGTGAACAGATTAAGTTACCTGATGCTGTATTGACTTACAAGTGTACCAATCTGGAGGAAGACAATTAAAAACTAATAATGGCTACCACCAGAGACATAACACTCAATGAAATGACAATTCAAATGAAAAAGGTGTTGGGTGTTAGACCAGAGACTTTAATGAGTACTTCTCTCCAGCAATCCATCAAATAAAGTCTGAACCAACAGATGTGCAATTAGCTCAATCTTTGGATAAAAATGGTGATGCACAAAAGACATAATGTATAGCTCTGTTCACAGAAATCAACAGAAGTATTATCATAGCAGAGGATGGAAAGGCAATATATAGAGAGGCAATAGATTCAGTAAAAGAAGCTAAGCCATACCAATTATGAAAAGAATAAAACCAAGAAGCAAAATCCTCTTGGACCTGATGGTAAACCCTCTAGATGTGCTATATGTGAATCTACCATCTAAAAATTGTCAACATAACTTTGACAAAGTAAATGAGGTGGATATATTCAAACCCAATATTGTACTCATAAATCACAATAACTTTGGGGATAGTATGCTCCTACTCCATGTCAGTGTGTAGCTTGACTTGGTATAAGTTGATACTTTGCTAGAAAAAGTTAAAACGCGGTAGTAAAGCTACATTTAAATTTGGAGATGGCCAACATTAGAAATCCATATTCAAAGTAAAATTACCCTTTATATTAGCAGGAAAAATGTTGAAATTCATGCTGATGTCTTAAAGTCTGAAATATCTCTTTTATTGAGCAAAGTTGCTATGAAGAAAGCTAATATTGTTCTGAATTTTAAAAATGAAAGTGTGTCTATGATTGGCCAAAAGTTACAGCTTTTCTGCACTAACTCTGAGCATCATTACATCCCTCTTGCTACTCCAAGTTTCAAAAAGATGAAAGTATTATTCTGATCAGCACTAGATTGGAGAAAAAAGAAAACTAGCAGAGAAACTTCTCAAGCAATTAAGTCATCCAAGTTATGAGAAAATGAGTACTCTCCTGAAAGATGTTGGAGATCTTGATGTTGAACTTCTGAAACAGCTTCAGGAAATACAAGAGAACACCATCAAAGTTTATCCTTGATTTCTCTAGCAAAAAACTTTACTAACATGGTACTATGATACTAAGATTAATGGAATCGTGTCAACTCATGTGGATAACTTTTTCTGGGTAGGTACTGAAAAATTTGAAGAAAATGTGATAAAGAAAATCAAGTAAGTCTTTATGATCAGATCAGAAGAAACTTCAAGTTTCGAATATCTTGGTCTTGTGATTTGTCAGCGAAAGGAGTCCCTAATAATTACTCAAAATAAATTTGTCAAATCAATCCCTATGATATCTGCAAAGATTAACTATAATTCAAACTCAGTTTTGTCAAATGACGAGCTCAAATTATGCAGAAGCTCAATAGGAAAGCTAAATTGGCTAGCTACACAGACATGGCCTGATTTAAGTTATAAGGTAAGTGATGTGACATCATCTTTAAAAGATAGAAAGGTGGAGAGTATATTACTGGTAAATAAATCAGCTAGAAAAGCTAAGAAAATCTCCTCCAGACTGTTAATACCTAACTTAGGCGATCTTACAAGAATGAAACTGGTAGTGTATAGTGATGCAGGATTTGCTGGACTTAACAATGGAGGATGTCAAGCAGGATACATTGTCTTTATTGTGGGTGACAATGATGATTATGTTCCTGTTTCTTGTAAATGTGAAGAGAGTACACAGATAGCAGAGACATTTGCTATGGTTGATACTATAAAATCTGCACCTTTTATAGAAAATATCTTCTAGAACTTTTATGCATTGAAAACAAGCTGAAAAATCTTCCAGTAATATGTAAAACTGACAATGCAGACCTATATAAGTCTGCTCACTCATCTACTCAAATATTCAATAAAAGGCTGAGAATTGAAGCTTCAGTTATTGGTGAAATGCTTGAACAAAAGATAATACATAAACTTGAATGGATTTCCAGCTCAAGCCAAGTTACAGATTGCTTGATTAAGAGAGGTGTCTCCTCTAACAAGATTCTGGATCATGTATATGAGCCTAGAATCTTTCTTCTTTAAAAATAATTTTGTATATTAAAACATGTGTGAAAAATAAGCTGGCATTATGGTCTACATGAAAAAATGTAAAGGAGGAGAGCTAGTAACTATGCTGACTCCTACCTAGAATTGAACTGCCCATCCTTGGCTAACACATTAGACTCCTACTCCTCAGCTTGATGGATGTATTTTCAGCAATGGCATTAGCTTATTTCTGTTACTGCCAAAGTGGATCTAACCATTAGGTAGTATTTAAATTTTTTGAAATTTCTCCTCAGTGTACATTTTTTCTGTTGTTTGATGAAGTGCTGTCACTCTGCTTGTTGAACAAGTATTAATATTAATAACACTAATATTATGGTTTTCAAGAAAATACTGAGCTACTTCATTGTGGTATAAAAATAATTGATGTACAATAATTGATTCTGCTCAGAAAACACTTCTGTAAAGTTAAGTTACCTGTAACTCTCAAAACAGGTATGACATCCTCACTTTGATCAATATAGATCTCAGTGTTATATATATAATGATTATCAGAAAGAAAGCTTTTTATGCCCTACTTTATTGGCTTGTGTTTAATGCATTGTCTGAAGTAAAGCTGTTTTTGGATGTTGTCATACATTCATTTAACAATAGTCTACAATTAACCCATAATAATACTTGCACTTGTTAAATGTCTGGTTGGACATCAAACAGACAGTTTTATTTAGCTTGATAGCATCTTTATTTATACAGTTCAATAATCACTAAATAACAAGAAACTTATCCCAAGCCATTGCAGAAGAAAAATCTGGTGTATAGGTGATGAATTTATCTTTTGATCTCCAGTATTGTTCATATGTCCTTGTGCAATAACATTTCCATTGTGTCTTGTAAATCAAAGAAAGTTTTCATTTCCTCATCTGTCACTTGTTTCTTCTGAACTGCTTTTGTTGTCAAGTTATTTGACTTTATATTAAGCACATAAATGCATTGATTATTTATTCATTTCTATTACCAATATATTCCAAATGTATTCATCATACAACAAAGTAAAATACTTGAGTAGATTTGATTACGCACTTATTGAATGAGGTGTGTTTTTTGCATCCTGGATTTTCATTTTGGGTAAATTCTGTGGTTCTTCTGGTCTATCCTCGGGTAACAAATTTATTTACAGACCATGTCTATGGCCACTAATCTACCCACAAGCATGTTCTTGAGGTGAGACATTTATATCTGATATCTGATATGCGGTGATCAGTTAAGGTCAAATTGCCAAGGGTTACAAGAACACCGTAGTGTTTATAAACACAGTGAAGTCTGAACAGTCAACTGGCCACCTGGATATGTGTCCTTTCACACATTGATTGGTATAGTTGCTGCTCAGGTTCAAACTGTGTGTTATGCTTAACTAGACTTAAAGAAGAATTTAATAATTATTTCAGTATTTAAATATTTACACACCATTACAAGATGCCTTTTTAGAAATAACAGGAGTTATTTTATTGAATAATAAATGCATAACAATCACTTCTACTATTTCCCTATAAGGTCTAAGCAGATCTAATTTGTATTTATAAGGAATATTCATTCATTCCCTCTTTGGACAATAGCTCTTTTGTTTATTCTCCCAAATCAAATATCTTCAGATTCTAATTCTGCATATGCACTCCTACCTTAATAAGAAAACTCAAATGACATTTTTCTCAATTGTTTCCTAGCAATTCTGCATTGTGCATTCTGGCAGAGTTTGGCATATATATATATACTGTGGGATTCAGCGTACCCGGATTAAAGGAGAATTTAATACGGGATACCCTGCCCACAAAATACAACACAAATTTCAAGAAGGAACAACACGATAAGGAACGTTTGTAGAAAATGGAACATTGTATATTTATTATCTTGTGAATCGGGTAAAAAAGATTAATGCTTTAGTTCATTTAAGCAAAAATGTGATTTTTACAAAAATGTCTGTGTTCACTGTCTTTCAACAGAGTAGCAGAGTAATGTGTTTCTTTTGTTTTTTGTATAGGTGTAAAAGAGAAAGGGGCGATCAATTTAAGTTGAAAAAGAGTGTGAATGAGGAATAAAAGATAAAAGGAAAATGTACTTATGAATTGTTTTGAAGTTAGTTGTAAGTTTGTTGTTGTTGTTCTTTCCTAATCCACTTTCGGCTCTTAGTGTCGGGTTGAGTCAGTGATGAAATTTACTGTCAGTCTTCTATGATCTCTGCGCGCTTCTGACTGGGCAACTGACTTGAAACTCTGTATTTATTGTTGACTTATTTTTCACACTGGCTTGTTATCTTTTTTTTGGTTTAGCAAATTGCCTCCTTTCATTGGTCAGAAAATTAATTTCACAATTTGCGAAATCTGTTTTTAATCGTTTTGATCCGATTTTGCGGGTGTGCAAATCTACTTTGTGTTTTTTAGTCATTTGTTGGAATGATATAGGATTTGTATCCTATAAACCCCCCTGCAGATTGATAAATATTGAAAATATTTCTCAATATCTAATGTATGTTTTAAAATGAGTAGGCCAGTGTACGTGTCTACCCGATCTTGTGGTAATGTTTTTAGGTGTGTTTGGAGGTGTAGAAAATGTTTCACATTGGTATTTGTCGCGGCTGTAGAATGTTCCAATGTACTTTCCTTTGTAAGTAAATCCAAGTACACTGGTTTTAGTCTGTCTATAGAGACAGTGTCTTGCTTGCCTTTTGCTACAATTGTGAAATATTTGGGCTTTCTGTTGACTACTTGGAAAGGTCCCGTATAAGTAGGGCAAAGAGGCCTTTTTACTGTGTCGTTTCGTACGAAAAAATATTCACAATTGTGGAGGTCTTTTGGAGTGTAAAGGTCTTTTGTTTGTGTTCTAGTGACTGTGAAAACTAGTTCATTCATTCTTTGCTTAAATCTTTGTACAAAAGATGTAGTTGGTTGGAGTTGACTGGATTTATCACAAAACTGTCCTGGTAACGTCAAGGACATTCCAAAAACCATTTCAGATGCTGTACATCCTAAATCTTCTTTGATTACATTCCGAATGGATAGTAATATTAGCAGTACATTTTCTAACCATGTCTTGGAATCATTATTTGCTGTTAATGCTGTCTTAAGTTGCCTGTGGAAACGTTCAATTAAGCCATTGGCACATGGGTGATAAGCCGTTGTTGTTATATGCTTAACTCCCAATAGTTTTGTGAACTCATCAAAGAGCATAGATTGGATTGGAACCTTGGTCTGTAGTTATTACTGAAGGACAACCAAAAACGGCAATCCACTCATGTAATATACTTTTAGAGATCGTTTCTGCAGATATATCCCTTAGAGGAACAACGACTGGCCATCTTGTGAATTGATTGATAATAGTGAGTAGGTAACTATGTCCGTTTGCTTCTGATAAGGGACCCACTATGTCCATGTGAAGATTCGTGAATCTACCATCTGGTTTTAGAAAATGTCCAAGGGGGCACTTAGTATGTCTGTTTACTTTGCTTTTTTGGCACTTTAAACAAGTTTGAGTCCAGCTTTTTATGTCAGTATGCATGTTTGGCCAGACAAAATGACTGCTAATCAACTTGTCGTTTGCTTGGTGTCCGGGGTGTGAGAGATTGTGAAAATGCAGAAATATCTTTTTTCTCAATGAAGGTGGAATGTATGGTCTTGAATAACCAGTCCCAACGTCACAGAGTACTGTTTTTGTTCCAAATGGGATGGGGTGTTCCTTCAATTGTAAAGAAGTGTCCTCTTTTATTTTGTATAATGCGGTATCATGCTTTTGTTCATCTGCAATGAGGTCAAAGGTAAGGGTTTCAGAATCGATAGATTGTATCGTGGAGCACGAGACTGTATCTGCCACGATATTGTCTGAACCTTTAATATAGCGGATATACGATGTAAATTGGGATATGTAGTCCAGTTGTCGGGTATCTCTGGGTGTGTATTTATCTGTGTTCACATGTAAAGCGTAAGTGAGGGGTTTGTGGTCTGTGAAAATAGTAAAGTTTTGTCCCTCAAGCAGATGTCGAAAATGCCTTATTGCTAAGTAAATAGCTAGTAACTCTCTTGAGAAGGTACTGTACTTCTGCTGTGCTTTGTTTAATTTGACTGAGAAAAAAGAGATTGGCTTTTCTGAACCATTTAGCTTCTGATGTAGAACTGCTCCAATTGAATCTCCTGAGGTGTCAGTTGTCAATGTAAGTGTTGAGTTAGCATCGTCACTGATGTAAGAGAGCTTGGTAAAATCTGCTAACGCTTTTTTAGCATTTTGAAATGCAGCTAATGCTTCTCTGTCGATCAGTATTTTTGCATTTTTCTTCTTCTGTTTTTGCAGCAAGTTTGTGAGTGGGGGTCAAAATTCTGGAACAACCTGGAATAAATCTATGGTAGTAATTTATTAAACCAAGAAATTGTCTTAATTGATGCAGTGATGTCAGCTGCTGAAAGTTTTGTATTGCTGCTACTTTCTCTGGGACAGGTGTGATTCCATTTTTGTCAATCACATGGCCCAAGAAATTTAACTTTGAAACAGCAAAATCGCATTTGTGGACATTTATCTTTAAGCCAAAATGTGCCAGTCTCTCGAAGACTTGTTGAATATGGTATAGGTGTTCTTTTCCATCACGACTGGCGATAAGTACGTCATCGATATATGCAAAGGTAAAAGGCAATCCTCTCAAAACTTCATCAATGAGTCTTTGAAAGGTTTGGGTGGCATTACATAACCCAAATGGCATCCTGGTGAATTCATAGAGTCCAAAAGGTGTGGTAATTGCAGTTTTCCTTATGTCTTCTTCTGCTACTGGAATTTGGTAGTACGCCTTAACCAAATCCAATTTTGTAAAAACTGTGGTTACTTGCAAACATATGGCGAAATCATGTAAGTGTGGTATAGGATATCTATCAGGAACAGTTTTTGCATTGAGATTCCTAAAATCCCCACAAGGTTGCCATGTGCCAGCTTCTGGTTTCGGAACCATATCTGGCGGAGAGGAGTATGGGCTATTTGAAGGACGTATGATGCCTACCTGCAACATATGTTGAAATTCGTCTTTTGTTATTTCATATTTGTCCGGATGTAATCTGCGTGGTGATGCGTGTGTAGGTGGTCCAGCTGTTGTGATATAATGTTTAGCAGTGTGACGGATTTCATCTGTATGTGTTAAAGGTGTGGTTAGTGTAGTAAATTTTTTTATCAATTCATGTAGGCCATTATCCGTTGGTATTGCTGAACTAATTCCTGTTGACTTGTAGATTGAGGTGATTCCCTTTGTTCTTAGGTTTGTGTTACTGTCAATGAGAGAATGTGTAGCCATATTCACTGATAAATCGAAATGGGATAGGAAATCTGCTCCTAGGATAGGTGTTTTCACATTTGCTTGTGTGAAAATCCATGGAAAAGATCTTCTTAGACCCAAATCGAGCGTTAGTGATATCTCACCGTATGTTTCTATCTTTGATCCATTTGCTGTCTGCAATGTCTATGTAGAGAATGTAGGTTTTGTATTTTGTGGGATAACACTGATCTGAGCGCCGGTGTCGACTAAAAATAAATATCCGTCTGTCCCGGATGTAAAATAGACGACTCTCTTGTTTTAATCCAGCAGCTAATGTCGTCTTTACTTGCTGCCGGTACAGTCGTTTCCCTGGTGTTGTGTAGAAATGTGAGAAGTTTTCAAATTGAAATTGCATGGTTCAGTGCACTTCCTTGCATTTCATCCAAATTTATAATGATACCAACAGGTATCGTGTGTAATTTGCTCTCTGGAGAAAGAGTTCGATCTACTTCGACGTCTGTGTGGTGAGTAGGATCTATTTCTGAATATTGGACGGGAACACTGAGATTTCTGTGCTTGTACCAGATTCTGTACTTGTAAGCTGAGATTCGCCATTTGCTTATACAGCTGCGACAATTCAGATGACTTGTCTGGTAATGTTGCTGTATCTGTTGGTGCATGTGATGTGGCGTATACATTTTTGTCTTGGTTGTTGTCATGTATTTTGTCTGCTATTTCTGCTATTTTCTCCAGCTGTAAATCATCGGGGAGTGATGCAAGTATCTGTGTTGTATGTGTTTGTAGTTTATCCATCCACAGTTTCTTTAAAACCACTTCGGACATGGTATTGTCTCCTAATAAGGATCGCATTTTTCTTAAAAGCTGTGAAGGTTTCATATATCCCTGGTTCACATTATTGAATAAGTCATGTAACCTTCTTTCCTCTGATTTACCGACACGTCTAATAATTGCAGCTTTCAACGTGTCATAAGGTTTTTCTTCTGGAATGTCATTAAGTAGATCCACTACCTCGAATGCTACATCTGTGGGAAGTTTTTCGACAATGTAGGTGTATTTTGAACTTTGAGATGTAATTTTCTTTGCACTGAAAATTGCATTTAACTGTGCAAACCAAATTTGTACGTTAGTTGGGTTGTAAGTTGGTAAGTTAATTGTTATAGCTGCTTGCATAGGTTCCGTAGTGTGTGTATCCATTTTCTATGTCTTGATGATTATGGTTATATGTTAAAAATAAATGTGTTGCTTATTTTGTTGAAGCTTTTCTTTCAGTTGGAAATTTGCGAGTTCATTTCACGTCGATTGGTCACCACTTGTGGGGTTCAGCGTACCCGGATTAAAGGAGAATTTAATACAGGATACTCTGCCCACAAAATACAATGCAAATTTCAAGAAGAAACAACACGATAAAGAACGTTTGTAGAAAATAGAAGATTGTATGTTTATTTTCTTGTGAATCGGGTAAAAAAGATTAATGCTTTAGTTCATTTAAGCAAAAATGTGATTTTTACAAAAATGTCTGTGTTCGCTGTCTTTCAACAGAGTAGATAAGTAATGTGTTTCTTTTGTTTTTGTATAGGTGTAAAGGAGAAAGAGGCGATCAATTTAAGTTGAAAAAGAGTGTGTGGATGAGGAATAAAAGATAAAAGGAAAATGTACTTATGAATTGATTTGGAGTAAGTTGTAAATTTGTTGTTGTTGTCCTTTCCTAATCCACTTTCGGCTCTTAGTGTCGGGTTGAGTCAGTGATGGAATTTACTGTCAGTCTTCTATGATCTCTGCGCCCTTCTGACTGGCAACTGACTTGAAACTCTGTATTTATTGTTGACTTTTTTTTCACACTGGCTCGTTATCTTTTTTTTTGGTTTAGCAAATTGCCTCCTTTCATTGGTCAGAAAATTAATTTCACACCTTATTGCGAAATTTGTTTTTAGTCATTTTGAACCGATTTTGCGGGTGTGCAAATCTACTTTGTGTTTTTTAGTCATTTGTTGGAATGATATAGGATTTGTATCCTATAATACACACACACATACACAGAGAATGCAATAGATAAACTGATATCTAAATTACACAAAAATAAAAATAACACTGAGGTCTTGTTTTTAACAGATTTATTTACCAAAATTACACAAAGATATCTTGAAATACTAAAGAGTAAATTTATTCAATCAAATTGGCATTGGCTTCAACCATGCCCTCCAAACAACTTCAGAATCTACTGCAACTCTTCTGGATGGACTTTTTGTTTAAGTTGATAAATGCTGTCAGAAACCTTGCCTTCAGTTCAGCTTTAGTGTTACAAGGAGTTTTGTTGGTCTCTTGCTCAACTGCACCTCACACATATAATAATCAAGGCAGTTGCAATCTCGGGAGTTAGGTGGCCACATTTAAGGGTTGATGTGGTTGCACATATTGTCTGACAGCCATGACTGGGTTCTCCTGTTTGTGAGACATGGTGTAGAGTCCTGTTGCCAGACATAGGGTTTCCAGCAGCCACCATCTTGACCAAGCACAACACTATCTCCTCAAGGCACTTGATATAGGCTTCAGTATAGTCTGAGGCCCTGTGGGAAAACAAATGGAGGCATAACATCCATATATAGTGATTACTCTAAGCCATGATGTTGACTGGATATATCATCCAACTCTTTCTGAATCTTTGGCAGTGTCCTCAGATTGACACCCAAACACTCTGAAATGTTCGTATTAGAGCTTCTGGTGCAAATGCCAAGCAGTACAACATGCTGTTTCCAAATTTCTGGCAGAGTGAATTGTCATGGTGCTCTTTTTCTTACAGACAGTGCTTAACTGATCCTACTCTACTCTGCAGTTGACAAAATAAAAAACAAACAATGGCCACATCTAAAATTAAAAATATGAAATGGTGACAATTTACCTATCACAGCCTCTGTGTGTGTATATATATATATATATATATATATATATATAATACCAATTTGTAATTGATTGGAATAATTCTAAGGAGAAGATTAATATTATTATTTATATAAATATATTCATGAAATAAATTATAATCGAGATGGATTTTTTTAAGGATTTTCTTCACTTATTATTTTTATTATATATATATATATATATATATATATATATATATAGAGTAAATGTAATAAATCCAGGGTTGATAAGACAGACACCCGATATCTTTGTCTGCTAAAATAAACTATTCCCCATATGAGACAATTTTTGATTTTATTGTTTATTATATATATATATATATATATATATATATATACACACACACACACACATATATATATATATATATAATACATAAAAGGTCATTGCAGTCTTTATTATAACTAAAGGCTAAGATGGTTATTCTATTTTAATATGAATGTTAAATTATTTCTTACTAAAAATGCCAAGGAAAATAGGTATCTCCGTGCTTCTTTCTTTCTTCAAATAAAGTAAATCCAGTAGTGAGTCTGTAGAGAATGGACAAAAATTTCACCTGAAAGTGCCAGAGAAGAAACCACTCAATATAATTTTAAAATATCCATAGAATTGACTATAATAACTTGATTATTTTGAATTATTAAAATAATTCTTAAACCTTTTAAATTTTGGGTCCAGAAATTGATCCTATTTATCTAGATCACATTTATGATCCAGATTCCAAATGAATACTTGATTTTGTTTTTATTCAGATTTCCTTTTTTTTTATTTTATCTTATCTAAATTGTATATTTGTTTCCTTTTTTTTCTTTTTTTTTTTTTTTTTTTTTTTACTATTAACTTTAATATCAGTCCTTTAACCTGATCCTTTTTCTCTTCCTGAGTTTAATCTTAATATTGATTTTCAACTTACATTTTTATTTTGATTCTCATCTCGGTTTTCATCCCGATCCTTTTTCCATCTTTAATCTTAATTTTGATTCTGCCAATTTTGTTTCCTCTTCTTTTTTTCTCCTGTTCTTGATCAGGACTTTGAGATCCTATTATCATCTGCCATATAATCTTAATCCAAGATCTGTTTCTCTTCTAAAATCTACAACTGATTTGCATCTGGAAGAAAATCCTATCATGCTTCCTCTAATCAGTTGATTTTGTTTAAATTCAGTTAAAATTGCTTCCAGTCATGTAGAAATATTTAAGCACTAAAGATCAAAGCTCTAAATTAAGTGAATCATTTTTTCATCCTGTGGTGCTGTTTCCACAATTCTATAATTATGGCCTGATATTCATTTTTCTTTATAAAAAATATTTTGGGATAACAATATATACATTTTAATATATTGAGTACAATTTTAGGGTATAGAAGTATGACAAAGTGGAAAAAATTTGTGTCACACATTTCATCCCTGAGGATATAATCAGACTAAGTATATGTTTACATTGTTGCAATTACACATGTGTACAAATGGGAATTTTAAATTAAATTTTTTTTAATGTGTTTTGGGTATGTAATCTATCTGATTTCATTTAGATTCTTTTTCTTTTTTTATGTTTCCATCACTTTTATTAAATGTTCCACATTGTGATAATAGATTTGCCAAGAATGGTGTAATGTAAGAACCTGGATGCAAATTTACTGTAGATAATCTAGCAATTAAAGCACTTTCTAAACATTTTCATCTTAATAAATTGTTTTCTCATTTAATTAGAGTAGTATTTTTTTAAATCAAAATTGTTGTCAGTCTCGTTACAGTGAGCAACTAATGCATTTAATGTGTTGTTTTTAAAAGATTCCTTTTGTGTTTATATAATCTTTTATTTAAATTCTTTGAGGTTTCTCCTATGTATATTTTGTGGCAGTTATTACAGGTAAAAGTAAATTCCTCCATCAAGTACTAACTTATTTAATTTTGTATTGTCTTTTATTGTTTTGAATTTAAATATGACAAATTTTATCCTGAATTTAGATAAATTCTTTTCAATGGTAGTTGTGATTTAGTTGATAGAAAAATTTGTTTTTTGATCCTTTGGGTTTGTCAAGAAGGACTACTTTTCTATTTAGCAATATTTCATGAGACTTTTGTTTTGTATTGAAAATAACATATTTGAGGAACATGAAAGTAATTTCAATGTATTTCTCCTGTATATGTAAATAGTGAGGGCTGCAAATTCTGAGTGCTCTTAAGTGCTTATGAGAGTAAATTATTAGGTATTAATTTGTCTTAATGGCAGCAATCTGGCAAAAATTAAGTCCTTTTGTGATCAGCATCTGAAATGTTTTAACAGTCTGAGCTTGGCATGGTAGTTTCTTCTGCAGGTGTGACAGATGAATATGGAAGATCTGAGACAGCTTTCTCTGCTTTTTGTGTTGTCTTCTGGCCTGCAATGGTTAGTTTTATTTATTTATTTATTTTTTTTTTTTTTTTGCACTTTCTGACATCTCCTTGAACATGTTGAACTCTCACTGGGAGGTGAGGCTGGATTGACCTCTTTAGGATGCTGGTGTGAGCAATGGTATATACAGACCATGTACTACCCAAACCACATGCCCTTCCTCTCAGTTGTACTAAGAAAGATTACATTTGAGGCTGGCTTGGCTGCATTAGTTGCTGGAAAGTTGTCCATGTTAACAGGCAACTGCCTTTGGAACACCACAGAATTTTCTATCTGGATTTACTTCTCTAGCTCTTTTCATATTTTGAAATGGCTGCAAAGCAGTGATGGTTTAAAATCAGGGTTTTTCTTAATCTAGGAAGAGTGCCTTCCCTGGTTGACCATCTATCTAAAGCTTCTGGTTATGAGACACAAGTAGTTCACCTTTGCCACTTCTCCAGCTTGAAGCTGAGTTTAGTTGTTAGAGGCTATTTGAGACTCATGTCATGTAAACATTTTATAGACACTAGCACCACCAGCTATGACAACCTTTGAGACATATATATGAGGATCAACTGAAAAGTTCTGACCAAAATACTCTCATGAAATGTGACCAAATGAGGCTTATTTTTCAATATAGTCCCTCTGTGGTCCACATACTTTTTCCATTGGTGTTAGAGTGCTTGGATTCCATTGGTAAAGAAGCTTTCATCTTGTTAGTGAAAAAAAGTCATCAAAAACAGATGTGATGTCATCATCACTTCGATACTGGTTCCTGTTTTTTCACAGATGGGGAACAGATGATTCAGATGGGGGCCAAATCAAGAGAATTGTTCTGATGAAACAAGACTACTTTCATCAGTTTTCCTGGGCATTTGATCTTGGTAGCCTTTTTTAGCTGCTTAGTACTCTCCATTGATTGTGTAGCCCTTTTGAAAATAGTCAATAAACACTATACATTTTTGCATCCCAAAAAACTGAGGCCTTTACCTTCCCTGCAGATTAAACAGTTTTGGCCTTCTTTGGAACAGGTGAGGAATGTTTCCATTGTATAGATTTTCTTTTTGTCTCTGGTTCATCTCTGACTCTGGTTCAAAGTAATTAACTCAACACTCATCCTGCCTTATGAGACATTCAAGGAAACCAACTGGATTTGCCTCAAACAATGTCAGATTTTCCTGTGATGTGTTCAGCCTGGTGTACTTTTGATCTGGTGTCAGAAGGCATGACACCCACCAAGCAGAAACCTTAATTATGCCAAGTTCATTGTGCAGAATATTCTCAATTAGCATTGGCTATTTGATTTATAATTTATCACCTGTCATCCAGCAATATGTGGTAACCACAATCAATGTTTGCCTCAGTGATGATAGTTGCAGGACATCCAGACCATGGGTCATCTTCAAAACTCTACCTTCCTCTCCTAAATTCAGCTGCCCACTTTTGCACTGTCAATAAAGCTGGAGCATCACCTCCTAATGTAGCAACCATGTCAGCATGAATATCCTTGGTGGCTAAATACTTTTTAAGTAAGTACTTTATAATACTATGATGCCAAATTTTATCCATTTTCAAGAGAAGTCAAAACTAGTTACTTTTGAAGTCTTGTTTGAATAGTCAAATGCCAGTTTACCCGGGAAAAAACAATACAGTTATTAATAAAAAGAATTAAAATTAATGCATACGAGATTTCATAGCTCTAGCAATAATCCTTCATTGTCAGCCGATGAACTTTTCAGTCCACATGCTCATAATGTACATACATCACATTCATTTACAAGTTCCCCAAAAATAACAAGACAAATTTCAAGAAAGTTGTACATAAATAAACTAAGATATTAAAAAGTTTGATAATTACAGGGAAAGAGAGCAGAAAAGTATATAAATCGTGATTTAAGTCTAAAATACTTAGATTATGAAGTCATTATTTATAACATACAATAAAAAATCTTTGATACCTTTTTGACTGTACTAAAACCTAAACTATCATTGATGAAAAAAAAATAAGAGGAGGAAAGGGAAAGTGGATTAATGTCACTTGATGTAAGTAAAAACAGAAAGTAAAAATAAGACAAAAGATCTTCAGGATAGTTGTATAAAAACAAATACTAATACAGAAAAACGCAGCAAGTGTAGAAAATGTTGAAAGAAATAATAATAATAATAATATATTTATACAGGGTGCGATGGTTAAATTGTCGCCATTTGATATTTTTAATTTTGCACATGCGTGTCTGTTTTTAGTTTGTCGACTGCCCAGGAATAGTGGGGTCAGTTGGGCACCGTCTGTGAGAAAAAGAACACCATGATGCAATTCACTTTGACAGAAATTTGGAAATAGTATGCAGTACTGCTTGGCATTTGCACTGGAAGCTCCAATAAGAACATTTCAGAGTGTTTTAGTATCACTCTGAGATCAGGGCAGAGGATTCGGAAAGAGTTGGATGATTCTAAGGTTAATTATGAAGGTATGGCAGCTCGGAAAACTCACTTTGATTGTTTTGATAAGAAAAAACTTGCAGATTTGTTGGTAAAGACCTCATAGTCATCACTGAGGCTTACATCTAGTGCCTTGAGGAGGTAGTGCTGCCCTGGCTCAAGAGGGTGGCTGCTGGAAGACCTCATGTCTGGTAACAGGACTCTGCATCATGCAACACAAACAGGAGAACCCAGTCATGGCTGTCAGACAATATGTGCAACCACATTAACCCTTACATCTGGCCACTTAACTTCCCAGACTGCAACTGCCTTGATTATGTGTAAGGCGCAGTTGAGCAAGAGACCAACAAAACTCCTTGTAACACCAAAGATGTACTGAAGGCAAGGATTGACAGCATTCACCAACTTAAGCAAGGAGACTGTCCAGAAGAGTTGCAGTAGATTCTGAAGTTGTTTGGAGGCCATCGTTGAAGCTAATGGTGATTTTTCTGTAATTTTAGTAAATATGTCATTGTGAGATGTCACTGTCATTTTTATTTTTATATAATTTAGATAACAATTTGTCTACCACGCACTGTATAGTGTATAATAATTACATTACATATGATATAATGATATATAATTTTGTATAATTCTATATATATCAAGAAACAGTATTCAGGAAAAATGTGACAAACTATATAAAATGCAGGAATTGGCAGAATGAATAGATTGGAGAAACCTCAAGAAGTTTAAACAAGAAACTATATGAACACAAGAGACACTTTAAATAACAACACACAAAATACATTGGTTGTTCACCATAATGAAACAGACCACAATTTTGACATTGGAAATACTACATTGATTAACAGAGAAAATAATCTACTGAGATGAAAATGTCTGAAAAGTGCTTTCATCGTTAGTTCAGCCACAATAAATTTGCATTCAGGTTCTTACAATATATCACCATTCTTGGTAGATTTTATTCTGTTAAACTTAAAATTTGTTAATTTTCTGAAGGTTTTAAAAAATACATCACTTCTTACTGGGTTCAGAATGCCATAGAAATATATGCATGTAAATAATACAATGAAACGTAACAAAGGATATAAGGTGACAGTAGATATATGAACATAACCTGAAAAATTCTAGGCCCAACCAAGATACCTTTCCAAAATAAAATCTGATATTTGAAGTGAGTTGGCTTAGGAACTTTTCAGCACCCCTCATAATTACAAAGAATAAATAAAAAAAATGAAATTGTTAATGATCACAGATCTGAATTAAGAATGTTATCAATCTCTTTAAATTTGAATAATTACTAACGTTTTTATTAACAGATGAAAGAGATACTGACATTCAGGGTTTGTCTACTTCCTACTGCAGTTAAAGTATTTCTTAATGTCTTCAGTTACTACAAAGATCCTATAGACTTTTTAAAATCTTTGTTTTTATATCTTTATGCATCATGATAGAAACAATTCCATTTACTACAAAATATATACATCCACGTTACATGTTTTATAGCAGCACTGGCTACTGAACCCAGTAATTCTTGCTTTCCATGGTGCAATGTTAGGAATTTGTTTTCCTTAAAAAAAATTTGTATTAACAAATGTAATTACCTGTCTAAAGAATAGCTATCAAAAGTGGCTTAAAGTTATCTCAGTATGATTGACAAACACTTCTCTGTGGTATTATTGTAAAGAAAGTAAACTCAATTCTGTAGACAGTGAAAAGTATGTAATTTGCAAAACTAAAGTAAAACTTGCAATCCCAAACATAAATATAAATATTTTGTTGGTTGCTATTGTGTAAACCTGATGGCCTCATTTGTTTTTCTTGTGTTGCAAAGTTGATATACAGTAGTAGTTGTCACTTGTCCTTCCCCCAGTCTATCTCAAGTTTTGCTTATATAGTGGTATAGTTATGCTAATTAGTATTAGCCAACCAAGCCCACTACATCTCCTGGAACCTTTTACGTTTAACTCTCTGAGTTGACCAATTGCTTCTCCTACATACCCTCCCCCTTTCACTGGTTTCAAGAGGATTTCTCATTATAGGAGATCTCGACCTACTTCTTTGTTCTTCAGTATCCACTGTTTCAGTATCTGTCTATATTTCTGAGATGAGGTATTATGTACATTATTTGTCACCATATTTATGAGGTATTATGTACATTATTTGTCACCATATTTATTACATTTCAGCTGTTGTATACTCTGGCCTTCTTCAGGTGGTTGGAATGTCTTTATTTTGCTCACTGGAGTAGACTGTTCTAGTTCCATGTGCCATGTTTAATGTATCAGTTATCTCCTGTTAATTTCCCTCTGAAAGTTCTCCACTGCCTTAGCCGGGTATTGAATTCACACTCTTTGGGTCCTGTCACTGGATCTAACTAACACCTTTATCTACTGTGCCATGTGTCCTTGAGAACATCTGTATATGAATTTCTGGGTATAAACCTAATGTCTTCAGCAACCTTTTTTACCAGTGCTCATATTGGAATTTTTGCTGTTATCATTTCATGTTTTTACCAGAGCTCATATTGCAATTATTGTTTTTATTATTGCTTTTCTCTGGCACTCCTTATTACTGGTTCTCATATTGTATTCATTTATATACTTGGTCGACTCAGGAGATTTTTGTGGCCTAGCATATGTGCTGATTCCTTAAGTTTATGAATTTTCCAATGGTGTTCTTTGTCTATGATCTCAACCTGGTCCCACAGAGGGCAGTGATCTCGCTTCTCCCTCCATATGTGGTCAGCCACACCTGATTTTTCCATTTCCCCTCATGTTATAGCTTTCTGGTGTTCTTGAAGCCTTAACTTAAGGGGGCAGCTTGTCTCCCCTTTATATTTCTTTCCACAGCAGCACGGGATAGCATACGCATAATCTTTAGTCGTGTTTTCCTTTATAGGGGGTCTTACTCGGAAGAGGTATCGGCAAAGTGTCGTCAAGCTTTTGAAGGTTGTCCTGATGCTATATGGACCTCAGATCCTTTGTATTTTCTCTGATAACCGTCTCGCATAAGGCAGGTAGACTGTTTTCTGAGTGTTGTTGTCTTCCTCCTCTTTTACCTGCCATTCTCTATTGTCAGTTTATGTCTGATGTCTTTGTACGGTCTTTCAGCTTTAGAACATTTGTTGTTCCTTATTCTCTCTACGATCCTATTCAATACTGGATCTTGTAGAGTCTCCATTATGAGTCTATTAATGGGCAATATATTATCTCCACCTGATGTAAAATTCCATCTTCCACTTTCTCATTTTCAAGTGTTGTTCCTCCTCAAACTGTAGTCGTGATAGTGCATCTACGCGTGGGATCATGTTTCCTTTCACATATTCTATTTTGTAGTCAAAGGCCATTAACTTCATTGCCCATCTTAGTATCCTTGACAATGTGACCTTTGGAAATTCTTTTCTGGGATGGAATATAAATTCTAGCAGTTTATGATCAGATCTGAGCAAAAAATTCCTAACAAAAATTCTCTTGCTCTAGTCATGCTCCATACTATAGACAATGCTTCCTTTTCAATGTTTGAATAGTTCTTTTCGGTTGGCGTTAATTTCCTGGAAAGATACATCACTGGGCATCCTTCTTCTGATAAAATTGCTGATACAGGCTGTACACTCGTATCTGTAGCTTCTTTTTTAGGGTCAAAAATCTTGACAACCAGTTTCTTGGATAATGCTAACTTCAATTTAACAAAGGCTTTTTGGTAAATATCAGTCCCCTGAAATTCTTCATTTTTTTTTTTTTTTGTAATACAGCAGAGGGCTCAATTCTTTCTAAATATTTCGATAAGAACTTGCTATAAAAATTAACTAATTGAAGAAATGATTCCAACTCTTTCTTATTATTTGGAGGTGAAACATTCAATATTTTCTGTATTATCTTTGCATTCAGTGAAGTACCCTCCTCTGAAATTTGATATCCCAAAAACGTTAATTTCTTGCACTTGAATATACATTTATCCTTGTTTAAATTAATTTCTGCATCTCTGAGTATATTCTGATCTCTTGCTGATCGATGGATTGTTAAGTTTTAAACAAACAAACAAACTGAGTATATTCATTACTATTTTAGTTTTGTTTTAATTCCTCTTCAGCATGGGTGCCTAGTCCCTTATCATCCTGGTATATTATTATATTTTTTACTTTTCCTTCTAGTAGATTTTCCATGGCTCTCTGAAAAATTGAACTGGCTGTCTTAACTCCAAATGGTAAGCGAGTCCACCTCAATAAGCCTATGGGCGGGCAAGTTTATTGTCATAATTTCTTTGAATTTGTCATCTATTTGGATTTGGTTGTATGCATTCTTTAAATCAATTTTAGCAAAATATTTCATTCCTGCAAAGGAATGCAATATGTTTTCTACATATGGAATAGGATATGAATCTGAACAAATTTTGTGATTCACCACAGACCCTAACATCACCATTATGTTTCCTTACGGCGACAATACGGGATGCCCATTTACTGCCTCCTGGTTCAACATGTTCAAGTATTCCTTCTTCTACTATTTTGTTCAGCTTCTCAATCACAATCAGTTTTATATGAATGGGAAGCTTACGACTTTGAAAATATGATGGCATAACTTTATTTTTTAGCTTAATGCTTGCTTTTATAACTTTAATGTTACTGTTTCAAAACTTCTAACATTGACCGCATTCAGTAATTGTGTACTATCAACATTTACTAAGTCAGTACCTATTAGGCCATGATTTTTTTACAATCCACTACTATGATGGTGATTGTTTCAAATCTTTTTGCTGTTTCAAATATCCCTTGAAAGGAACCTAATGTTTTGATACAGGTTCCATTAAATTGTTTTAGTCTTACCAAGCTTCTTCTTAACTTCGGTCTCATTAATTTTTCCCCAAATTTCTAGGAATGCGAGTTACCTCACTTCCTGTGTTGACTTGCATCTTTAAATTTATGCCATACAATTTTATACTCTTGAATGTATTCCTTTTGTTTTACTTTTCTATCACAAAAACATCGGTTTGATTCTTTTTCCACATTTTTTACATTTTTGCTTTGCCATTTACACATGGCTTTAAATGATTCTTTTTTTTTACAATTATCACATATCTTTCCCCATGTGGGACATTTTTCTTTTTTTGACTCATGTTCATAACTGCAATACTTGCATTTTGATTTTGTTTTTTCTTAATGGCACATATTTCCATCATTTCCTCTTGTTTTTTTTTTATATTTTTCAACCAACTCGTCCTGCTGTATAAATTCAATACATGCTTCCAAGTTCATATTATTGAATTGCAACCTCTCCAAAACTTTAAGTCTTTGCGTAGTATCATATCATCCTTCCACCAGTTGAAGCTGAATCAATTCCTCCTTCATTGTCATACCTTTTTCTCCAAGTTCATTAAAGTCACAATATCTACTAGTATCTTTTAGTCTACTGAGATATTTCCTAATAGGTTCTCCAGACTCTTGTCTTAACGCCAGAAATTTGGTCCTTTCAGCAATGACCAATCATTTTTTTGGTTGGATATACTTTAAAATGATGTCCTTAATGTCTTTAAAGTTTCAATCTCCTCTGGCTATGTCATGGATACTTGCTTAATGGCTTTACATCCTGCAGTGGCCATAAATAAATCCATGATTTGTTTCTGCTTTTGGTCATCCACTAATTTCTTCTTTCTAGCCTCAAAACAATTTTATCAGATAACAACCTCCTCAGATTTTTCCAAATCCAACATAGTTTCGTTTGGCAACACCATTGGTTATGAAGTTGATATACACACAACAGTAGTAGTCATCACTTGTCCTTCCCCCAGTCTATCTCAACTTCTGTTTATATAGTGGTATGGTTATGCTAATTATTATTAGCCAACCAATCCCACTACATCTTGATCCTGTCTTCATTTTGTAATTGGGCTTCTTATATATTTCTGGCTTTCTTAACGTTTGTCAATATGTTATTTCTTTTACATGTAAAATTAAGTAGTGAATTTTTTGTTCATGAAAAAGTCAAACTATTAATAAGGACAATGGCTTTTGGTTGGACCTAAATGTTGATGCTTCAATTAACCAAAACGAAGAAAGAATAAAATAAAGAGAAGATTTTTGGAATTTGCAAGAAACACACACCAACCACAACTTTTGACAACCTGAAACTGAACAGTGCTTCTCAACTGACAGGTTTATTCATCAAGTGAATAGCTTGGATATAAACATGTTGAATATGGAAGGCAAAACAAATCCAAACAGCAACAAAGTTTCTCTCTCTAAAGCAATGCAAGAAACTAGCATGGCATTCCTATTAATAATGCAACATGTAAACATAGCAGAAGATTTTGACATTCTATAATTGAATTTAAATAGGCTTATCCCAGGCTCAAAATATCATAAAAATGTTATGTGCAATTAAAAGCAAGACATTTGAGATGGAAAGGACTGATACTGATGTCCAAGAACATTTTTTCCTTACAGGTATTTTTCATTAAATTTTATATGCTAAACTCATTAATAGGAGCAGTAATCACAAAGCTAATTATGGAAGTTATTACTACAGTAGTAAATTGAATTAGTATTGTGTACCATGTATGGAATGGCCTTGTATCAGACTTTGCAAAGTAACTAGAATGTACCAAAAGAAAGCTGAAAATCTATTTTTTATCATTTGAAATAAAATGATTGAACTTTGATATAAATCTACTTTATCTACTTCAATCTACAATTGAAGAAAGAAAGAAACAATATTTCAGTATTATAATAAATAAATATTAATTTATTTCTCTTATTTCTTTTTTATAACAGGTCAAGCTTCAAAATAATGATTTTTTATTATTGGATACTTTTCTGAAGATCAACATGAATATTTAAATAACTCTAATAATAAGTTAAATATCAATTACCAACTTCAACATAAAAGGATCTATTTAGTAAAATAATTATTTTTATAATTTGTTCATCTTTATAAGCTTCATCTTTGTATTGTTTTCAATTTGTTTGCTTCAACTATTATGTTTATTTTTGAGATATTTTGGTTTCTTTTTTTAATTAGATAAAATTAAACATAATTACCAACTCATTCCAAATGTTTAATCTTGTATTAATCTGGAAACGGATACAAGAAACTGTTACTATACAGCCAAATAAATGAAGAGTCTGGAGATATTAGGTTGGTGCAAAAATAATGATGTAATAATGTCGTTTTTTTTTACGTATTTTTAACGTCAAAAAACGACATTATTACGTCATTATTTTTGCACCAACCTAATATATTAAATGTCTTAGAAGCAACATTACATGTTTATCATGTATATCAAAAATTGTTTACTTTCAACTGTTTTTTTTTTTCCCTTCTCCAGGCTTTAAGAATATGAAAGATTTATATTTGTACTGTTTTTGAGAATCTAGTTAGATAATTATAAACATTATATTAACATTAATGAACCATAATGGTATTCAGAATTCACGTCTGAAATAGAAACTTCGAAGGATCTCACAATTTTTGACATTCAGGCTGAGTTTAATCTATTATATTTCTAAATCAATCTCTTTCTTCAAATGTCCTCATACCTAGCTTTCTAAACAAACATCATGGAGACTTTATTCCACTTAACAAATTAATGAGTCTTTACAGAAACTATTTACAAATGAATGTTATAAATAATCTTACTGATAATAAATATTTTCATGAAAATCTTTCATGGATTTCTTCTTTTATTCTGTTCAACTTTCTTTGTTGTCTCATTCTTATTTCATTTAATTTCCTTTCCATCATTCATTTAGATGTAACTCTTTCATTTTTGCTCCTTCATTTTCATTAACCTCTTAACTTTGCTTCCTTTCCTTTCATAAGCCATTTTTTCTATTTTGTGATTTTTTTCTTTCATTTTTTCTATCATTTTGTGATACATTCTTTTTGTCTATCTATTTCTTCTTTTATTTATTCCATCATATACTTTTATTTATTCCATCATATACTTTCAAATTTCTTCATTATTATTTCTTCCACACTTTCTTTTCCTTTTCAGAGTAAACATATTTAATATTTTAGTTCCTTCTATGTCTCCTTTCATTTTCTTTTCATACTTATCACTGTTCTAATTTATCCTATACGATTTTTTCACTTATCTATCCCTTTACATTTTATAACCATTTTTCTTTTTAACTACTTTTTCTCTTTCTTTCATTCCTTTAATCCTTTTTTTTTTTTTTTTGCAGATATACACTCACTCTTCCCTATTTTTAATTTTCTACTCCTAATTATTATCCCGTATTTTTCTTTTTTTCTAATTCCTTCTTTTTTCTTTCACTTTTCAATTTTTTATTATCAACATTTTTACTGCATCATTTCTTTCATAATTCTATTCCTTTTACTCTTTAATTCAATTTTTCTTTTTCCCTTGATTCCTATTTTTTGCATACAGATTGTTTTTTTCATTTCTTGTTCCATTAAGTTTTGCTTTTTCTTTCAACATATCTTGCAATTCTTCCTTTCCTTTGTTTTCATTTTTATGTCAACTTTCAACTTATTATTGTCTCTTCTTTCCTTTTTTTAGTCTTTTTCATTTTTTTCTTTCTCTTTGTCTTCCATATTTCATCTCCATTAATACATAATCATCTTGGACATTACTTCTTCCACTTTACACATTACAATTTGTATGCACATTGTGTTTTTCATGATTTCCCAATCCAAGACTCAATTTCAGCCATTGACGCTACTGTCAACACAATTTTATTGCAGTCTAATTGAAAAACGATTATTTTCATGGAAGAATATCAATTGTGATCCAAAATTCAGTTAATGAGATTTTATTTCATTGCATCATTGCAGGAATTCTCAAAAAGTTTCCTATAAGGAGAGATATTATTTTGAGGTTTTTATTAAACACAGTCTTTATTGAAAGACCATTGAATTTTAATATATAATGCCTCTCCATGTTCCCCAATTTCATATGAATATTGAAAGATATTTGATAAGTTAATATCTACATTGTGGCATGCAATGTTACTCAATTTTTATGGCATATATGAAAACACATCTTCAAAAACTTTAATAAAGTTTGATATTTAAAATGAAATTTTCCATCATGGTAAATATTTCTATTTAAAATTCAGCATTTTATTTGTTTATTTCCTCAATTTAAAATTGACTTGAAATGTAATTTCAACATTGTTACATGGTTACTGAGTAGTGCAAATAAAAAAAGGCCAGTTAGTTCAGTACTTGTGAAATCTATAGTATTCATATCAGTTCAAAAACAAATGTTAATTTAAAAATTCCAAAGGAAATGTTATATTAATGTTATTGGTTATATAAGAAAGAAAATAAAGTTAATTCTCTTGTTTGTACAGTTAGTGAAAAATGGCTTGCTTAGCTTGATTTAATTTCTCTTTTATCCACATCCTCTTAAATGTCACTTTTAAAATAATCAGCTATCAACAAAAAATAAAGATGTAACTGTTACCATAGAACAATCAGAAATGATAAGTTCAAGTTTTGTATTTTGGGCTAAAATGTGATTTCTAAATATGATTTTCTATTGCTTTTCTAAGACATGGCTATTAAATAATGTCTTTAGGTTCATAGAATTCAAATCATGCAAAGTATGAATGTCCAATTCATGGCTCTTTCAATGTTTTGCTTTCTCTTGATTGTTATGTATTGCTTGAAGTAGATATATTTTTTATGGTGTATCATCATAATGGACTGATTGAAAATCTAGCAATGCCTCAATTTTAAAATATTTTTGCAGGAAAATCTGAACATGACAAACATTTGCACATTTGTCACAAAAATTCTAGTCTGGATGAAAGATAAAATTACAAATGAATTTTTGTGAACTTTTTTTTTTAACAAATTGAGATGTTATAGAAAGTGTGATTACATATGAGGAGACTTAGATTTTCCAGTATAATCTTATAATTTACATCTGATGCATAAAATCTTCAAATAAAATCCTGAAACAAGACAGCAGTAAGTTCACTGGCAAACATCTTCATAACCAAAGATAAGAATATAAAAGTTTGAAAAAATGTCCAACTTCATGTTGATTTCATGTTGAACTCAAGGACAAAAAATGCTATAGAAGTGTTAAAAATTTTAAAACTGAATTAGAGAAAATTTTTAAAGATTCCATACAAACAACACATGAAATTGTAGAAAAATTGAACTGATTCAGGAAACTCATTTGAATGATGCTGTGGAGCAGAAAAGAGCATTATTGTTAAATGTTCTCATGTTGTATGAGCAAATAAACAAAGCTACCATAAGTTTGAGATTGAAGATTCTTTCTCATGTGACATATTCTTCAGATTCTCACTTGTTTTGCTTCCTGCAGCACAATTTATCATGTGAACACTTCCAACAAAACATTTTAGAAGAATTTATTAAAACTGAAATTGTTTTTTACTGCAACAATAATAGAATACACAATTTATTTGAAAGGTCATATAAGAGATGACAATACTCTGAATTTATATGAATAAAAGATTTTGTCAGAAAATATGCTGCAAATAATGAATTGACCTAATTCTTACAAGAGGCTGGCAAAAACAAAAATGTTTATATAGCCATAGACTGTAAATTTACAAAAGAAACTTCCTAATTCAGTAGTAAATATGAATGGTCATAGATAAATTAGTAAGGTGTTATTCATAAGAGATTTATCTCTATGAAAGGCAGGATGTGTGTGTGTGTGTGTGTGTAACGAATGCATAGCCACAATTTTTGACAGATTTGCACCAAAATTTACATGTCCATGCTCCAAGTTAGCGGGAAGGCCCAGACTGACTTTGCATTTCCCAACTCCCATTGATAACGGAAATAATTGATTTTTTCATCCTTCTAGGGCAGTTTTCATGTAGTTTGCAGCCATTTTCTACTGGCCAGAGTGAGAGCCTATAACTGGCTGCTACGAATAGGCAGGAAGATTCTATTGGCCAGCGTGAGAGCCAACAGCTGACTGACACGAATGTTAACTAGCATTCGTCACAAGTGGGAAAAATTTAAATCTGCATAGCACTTTACTCCATTTGGCTCATTCGCTTGCTTAAACTCAACATTGATTCTGATTCTGCAGAACTGGGTTGGGTGTGAAAAAGTATTTGCTGTTAACATTCTTTTTTCATTCAGTTTTTCCAGTTATGAGTCCTTTTTTAAAGCTGATCGTTTTGTGTTCATTTTGTTTAGTTCTTTTTTCGTAACAGATTTAGTGTTTAGTATAGAGCTTAAAAAAAATTTGCAGTGTGAGATAGGAAAGAAGTAAGGCTTCTAGCAATATCAGCATGGCAAAGGGCACTCCTTTAAAGGCAAGGAAGTGCAAACATATTTTAAGTCAAGTGGTAGCGATTGCTGTATGAGTCGTATGATTTTTGAATCAAGCACGGGCAACACCGGACCATGCTGCTAGTCTATTATAAATAGCAATGGTCAAATGAGATTATTGTGCCAGTTTTAAGTATGTTTAATGGCTATTAATATTCTAAATGTTACTTTTCATACTTTGAATCAGTCTGTTAATTTTTAGTTTCATAGCCAACTTCCACAAGGATTTTCTTATAATTTGATTTGCAAAAGTGGGTCATTGATAAATTTTATTGACTGAATTCTGCCTGCTCTGAATATTCATTTCATAATCTTCAATGATATAGTGAAAATTCATCATAAATTAAGTGCATTGACAAAGGAGTTTGTTGAAAAATAAATATTTCTTGCAGAAATTTTTTACTTGGTAGATTTATAATGTACAGGTGCACCTCAAAAAATTAGAATATCATAGAAAAGTTAACTTTTTCTATAATTAAAAAAGTGAAAATTTCATATATTCTAGATTCATTACACATAAAGTGAAGTAAAAAAAATTTTAGTTTAAATTTTGATGATTATGATTTTTAAAAAATTAGCATTGCAAAACATTAGATTCTTTAAAAAATCAATAAAAAGAATGAGAAGATACAGAAATCTCCAACTTCTGAAAATTATAATTATGTGTCTAATACTTGGTTGGGTCTGCATAAATTGCAGTTTGGCATGAAGGCAATCAGCCTGTGATACTGATGAAGTGTTATGGAAGACCAGTTTTCTTTGATAGTACTTTTCAGCTCATCTATATTGTTTGATCAGGTATCTCTCATCTTCCACTTGATAATACTCAATAGATTCTAAATGGAGTTCAGGCCAGTCTTGCTGGTTAGCCAATCAAACACAGTAATATTATAGTCAGCAAACTTGTAGGTTTGGCATTGTGAGTAGGGCTCAGTCCTGTTGGAAAATGAAATTAGCATCTCCATAAAGCTTGTTAATAGACTGAAGCATGAAGTACTCTAAAGCTGGTAGATTTTAGCATTGACTTTGGACTGGATAAAACAGTGGACCAACACCGGCAGATAACATGGCATCCTAAATCATCACTGTAAAATCTTCATAGTGGATTTGGATTCTGTACCTCTTCACTCTTCATCTAAACTCTGGGACCTTGATTTCTAAATGAAATGCAAAATTTACTTTCATTTGAAAAGCAGACTTTGGCCCACTGAGCAATAAATAATCCAGCTCTTCTCCTTAGCCTAGGTTAGATGCTTTTGATGCTGTCTCTGGTGGATTGTAGCCCATTTTCTGAACATATCTGTGTATGTTTGCTCTTGAAGCACTGAATTCAGCATCAGTCCACTCCTTGTGAAGCTTACATAAACACTTCAATTGATTTTGCTTGAAATTCTTCAAGGCTGTGGTCATCCCTCTTGCTTGTGTACTTTTTCCTACCACACTTTCCCCTTCAAGTCAACTTTCCATGAATATGCTTTGATAAATAACTTTGTAAACAGCCATTATTTTCAGGAATTACTTTATAAGGATTACCTTTCACAAGGAGTGTGTCAATGAGTGTATTGTGTGCAACAGTCAAGTCAGCAGTCCCTCCTCCCTATTATTGTATTGTGTAGGTAGTGAATCAAGCTAGAAAGATTTATGGTATTTATACTGTAACATGATTTACTCAATCTTGAAATGGAATATTCTAATATTTTGAGTCCATTTTTTTCATTTGTAATTATCAAAGTTAAAATTTTAAAAATGTTTATATATAATAAGTCTTGAATATAAACAATTTTCTTTGAAATAACTGACAAAAAATATTGAACTCTTCTGCACTAATTCCAGTCTGAATTTCTTCCACAATATTCTAACTTTTTGCGATACACCGGTATATTGGTTAATTTGTAAATAATAAATGAAATTGAATATTCACTTTTAGCTAACTTTAACTTGAATTTTTATTTTTAGTCCTTAAATTTTGCAGTTTATTCCTATTTTTGGTTTAAATCAATTGCTTCTATCTTAATTAACTAATGAATCTTTTCGATGTAACTTTAATTTTGAAAGATTTTTTGATTTACACATTGATTTACTTATTTCTTGTTCTCTGTCAAGAAAACTGAACAATGATACATTCTTAAATTTGGTCCCTGTAATGTTCACTTTTATTTCACATCTGAAATCTAATCCAAACCATTTTGTTAAGATAAATTCTATTTCAGCATTTAATCTTTTCTTTAAGATTTTTGGGATTGAATTAACTATTCTCAGACTTCTGAATTTTACCAGTTTTAAAGCAACATAAATTTAAATCCAATTGTGAATTATTGACAGAAGTGAACTCCTCTATACCATAGATATTTCATTAATATTATTCTCAGGTTTTATGGTTTTTACTATTTGGTTTGGTGATTTCCATGGAAACCAAATGCAATAAAATATGGATATTGTATTTGGCTGACCAGATTTGACCAGCTGTCTGGAAAGGGTTAAAAACAATTTGCAATTTTTACAAGTAAAATCAGTTAGAATCTTTAAGTTAATTAGAATCTTATAAAATATTTTCTAGTGATACTTGTCTTTATTAGAATTGTAACAATTTCTTTCTCTTTTAGATGTCCTTAATTTATAAGACTTATTTAAAAAAATGTTTCTTTTCAGTAATTTAAATTGATCCTTAGTTCACATCTCAATTGTTTTCTACTTAATCTGTTTCAGATTGTTACACAGTATTTTATATTCATTAGAATAAGAAAAAAACCTCCTGAATAGTTATCTAATAATCTACATGACTTACTGCAAAACACACATTTTCCTATGTACCAGCCATATGTATATTATTTAACTGTACTTCAACAAGTTATTTTACTATCAACAGAATTGGTTCTGTTAGAAATGAACAATTCACAACCAACAACAGTTAAACCCAAGGTCAAATATTTATACAAAGACTTGGACTATAATTCCCCCAACCAAATAAATTTTTTTCCAAGCAATGTCATTGCATGATGCAATTATAGAATCAAATACAAAATTTTAAAAAAAAGAGAAATATTAGAGAAAGTTTTTTAAAGTAATGTATAATATTGTCTTTTTAGCAGAGCATGTAATATCAGTCCTCCTATATAGCATCAAATGCTGGACAATCTCCTCACAGATGATGAAGAGATGTGAGGCAACAGAAATATGGTTCTACAAAAAGATGCTGAGAATACTATGGACATGAAATTTCTAGGGCCAAAATTGAGGAAAGAGGGCTTGGGAAATTTAAAAATCACAGGACATGTTGAAGCCAAGAGGGACAAAGTAAAGCTGTGAATAGCCTACATAATGAGCTTGAGTAAATCGTGGACAGATCAGGGGTTATAAAAGAGATAGTAAAAAGATAAACATTGCTAGGAGATACAAAGGACAGGAAGTTGTGGAGAACCATGATCACCAACGTCCTGAAGAGAGACACCACATAGAAGAATAAGATTTTTAAAAATCAATGAAACAGCATATATTTTGTTCAGTATTTTTTATTCTATTTTTAAATGAATAAGATGCACCATGAAATGTCTATAGGTTTGGACAACTATAATAAATTACCTTTAAGCAAAGGTAGGGTTCCATTCCTACTCAAGGACTATGAAGATAACTGCTAAATGCCTTGAAACACTAATTGGAACTGAAGGCAAAGAAGGAGTTCTGGGAATGATGCATAACAATTGAATGCACACTATTCTTCACAAGAATAGACATATCAAGAAATATCAATGCCAAATTATTTTTTGCTAGCAAATTTTCCTACACACTGCAAATACTATAAAAATGTTTTTTTGGGGGGGTCTGAAAAATTTAATTGGGTCTATTTTCATATGGGATTTGCGGGTCTATTTTTTTGTTTTGTTTATTGGCTTCTTCATTGAGTGACAAGTGGCCATATGTCTCTGAGGATGGTGAGAAGAAAACTGTCTGTTAACTGTTCTTTCAAAAAGTTGATATTGACAAGAATTTTGGTCTTTCTCCAACATATATTCTTCATTCTGGGCACTTCCACATGGTGTAATGGTTAGCAAGTTCATCTCACTAGAGATAGTGAGTTCGATCCTCACTGGGTGCCCCATACTTTTGGCCTTGTGCTACATCTAAGCTATGCTTGGAAAATCACCATATATTCTTCATTCTGGATTATTGAGAAAAAATCAATTGGTTCCAAAAAGTTCAGTATTGAAGAAAGTCTTATTGTTTTTCTTAGATTAAGACATCTTTTTATTCATTAATTAAATATTGTAATTTGCTTTATTTACCAAATGAATTACAAAACTGGAATGGATAATATTTTTGTTGTAAAAATAAAGCTTTACAGTCTCTGCCTTATATTGAAGATCATGAAAATATTCATTCAGTGTTACGAATAAAGACCTGTACTTTTTCTTCAAAATGTTAACTGTATAAATCATATTTCTTAATGAAAATACTAATATTTTGTTTACCATGGAATTCAACAATGTATATGTGTGCTGTTGCAAAAAATATCACTAGAATTTTCATGGTCAGTTGAAGTGAATAAATGAATAGGATTTACACTATTTATGTATTGACTATTATTCTCTTCTTTGTTGTTATTATCATAACATTTTGACTGTTATACCCTCCAACCTTCATCAGGTGTTTAGCAATCTAGGAAAATTACAAGGAATTCCAAACTGAACCCTTTATTTAATGTACCATAGAGACATGAACAGAGTTAAAATCAACTACTTTTCATTGCCACTGTGTGCAATATGCATTATTGTTACAGTGTAAATTAAATGTCACCATTGATAATCAAATACAACATCAATCATTTACTTTTATCTTTGATAACATAGTGGTTGCCAAATTGTCAAATAATATACTTGAATGGATATTGGTTTCTTGCTAAACTACATCACAAAACATTTGAAATTTATTCATTGAGGTTGAAATGAATGTGAATGGAATTTGATATTATTAAATATTTTTAATTATTGTGCAAAATATTTCAATTAATATCCTCATTTTTGTTAGATATCTTCTTTTGTCTCCTTTTAGATATATGTGGCATTTGGTTTTGTCTCCTTTTAGATATATGTGGCATTTGGTTTTGTCTCCTTTTAGATATATGTAAACCTAGATACACAGATGGAGACTGATAGAGAAGTTGCATTGATTCCATGAAACTTTTTGGAATATATTGGTAAACTCAAACAAAGTATCAAAGAGCCATTTACAGCCGCATCAATTTGATGTATCAATTATAAAAAAACCTTGGGCTTTTGAAGGTATGTTACAAAAAGAGACTTAATAGGTAGTAGTACATGTAATTACCAGTTTTAAAAAAGACCATGATTTGGTTGGAGATAAAAAAAAAAAAAAATTCTAGATAGTTAATCAATGCTATAAATTCAGATGGTATGCTGGTATGCTGAAAGATTACAAAGCCAGTCTAAATCACAGAAATTACTAGTTCACATTTATGGTAGTTGCAAAATTATGAGAAATGGTTGAAAAAGATGTTTTTCTAACATGTTCCACTCAGTGGTAGTAAATGGACATCATCAATTGCTGTGTTGCATACAACAGATAGGGACATGTATTTATGGTGATTACAAATTAAAAATGAATCATAAAGCTTGTTCAGATTCTGATCCTATTATGAACGTAAAATTGACATTACATTTGTTAGCAAGAATGAACATATTTGCAAAAATAGATCTAAAGACTGCCTATCATCAAATTCAAATATGTGATAACTTCAGAAAAATAACCACTATTACCACTCCCCTATAGGTTTAGCTGAAATGGATCGAATGCCACATGACCTAAAAAGATTACTGAGATGGACATTTTATGCTATATGACATAAAAACAGTGTTTACCATATTTCAACAAGTGATAGAAAGTTTTGGGAAATAACATAAAATATATGGTGGTTTACCAGAAAGATATTGGCTTGGATGCTGTCACTGAATAAGTATTTCAAAATTGAGCATGTATCAATAAGCTAACATGGCCTGAATATGAATGAAAAGAAACACATAATATAATGCAATATGCAATCATTTCTTAGATATTCAGTTGCAAAAGAAGACATTTTGTCAAAGCAAGGTTTAATAGAAAGTATATCAAATGTACCCACTACTACCAGTAAAAAAGAATTGAATTCTTTTTTTAGGATTAGTGAATTTTTATATTCCAAAGTGTTGTGATTGAAATCATTTTGCAAAGTTGCATTATTATTGCTCTTTTGTCAAAATAAACAACTTTTTTGTTAACTGAAAGCAATTGCTGGAAAAAGCAAAAACAAAACCCTGTAGTAAAGATATTAAATTCCCAAAAGGATGTTACCTAAACTACAGACATAAGTGAACATTCAGTCACCCTGTGATATATCTGTCCAAAAGATTAACATTCTAGATATAAATTAACCATGGAAAATGGTGTTATATGTAAATATTAATTGTACCACTAGAAAATGAGAAAGACATAAGTGTACATGATGATGTACACTGAAATTTCAGCAACACAGAAAAGACTAAAATTAGGGCAATGGTGGCCTGGATGCTGACATGATGCTGAAGTTTACATTAAAAAATGCCAAAATGTAAAAAATAAATTTTCAGCAAAAACTTAATTCATAATCTGCAGCCTTGGGTTTTTGTTCACATGTGCGATATTTGCACCAAAGCTGGGCTCCAAATGTATTCCTTTGGATTTTGTTGGTACAGCTGAGAGGGGAGCAGACATTAGTCTGTGCAACACATGACCTTCATATATCATTGTCCAGTCCTGTGCCCTGGAGAGGTCTCACCACAAAAGGACTGAATTTGGGCCAAAACAAGACACTTTCATTGCAAGATAAATGGAGGCCTACTATTACTCTATAAATGAAAAGAGGTGGTAAAAAAAGAGGTAAAGAATCAAAGAGCAGAAAGAGAGCAGAAAAAAGGGGGTCATAAAAGGGAGATAATAAAAAGAAATGGGAGTGGAACAGTAGCACATTAAGCCAAGAATGGAATACTAAGAAGAAATTGAGAAAGAAGAAATTTTCTGATAATACTTGTAATGATCATTATCAATAGCATGCACCAGAACCTGGATATCTAATTTTTGGTATGCAAAATTCTTTACCTGAAGGTATTGAACTAGAAGATCAACAACATCTAGATGAGACTCAGTTGACCACTGAAAATATTGTTATGAGTGATGACTAGCCTGAGACATATAAAGAATGAGATTTAGATCACCCCAATGAAAATTTTCACAAGAGAAAGAGAAGGGAAAATAGAAAGAGAAAAAGTAACTGAACAGGCATATAGTAACCACTTGACTAGGGGCATCAAATGCCTTTGTTTCTGGGAGGTATAGTGATATGATAATTGAAATATTAGTGTGGAGACTATCAATTATCAACTCCCAAGAAAGAACATCACTCTCAGTATATCAGTCTCTCCATGTGTGATTATCGACTTCAATGTTAGACTTTATGGATTGGAGCTAGGAAGATGGGATAGGTTGGAAGAAGAAATGATCATGAACCAATATATATATATATATATATATATATATATATATATATATATATATATAAACCCCCAAGAAAGAACATCACTCTCAGTACATCAGTGTGTGTGTACTTTTAATTGAATGGTAAACTTTACAACAATAACATTTATCCTATTTTTTTATATATAAATATATATGAAAAATCCTAATGGATAAATATTTTGTTGAACATTTACTATCACCTGGAGTTTAATTCTCTACTGAAATTATTTATCCTCCAACCATGGATCAAATTGGGTAGCATTAGTGAAGGATTGTTGGATTGGCAGTATAGAACACTGGATTTTGAATAAAGGAAGATTTTGTACATTGACACAAATGGGACAATGAACCAGAAGAAGAAAAAAAGTAAAACTGAGATAATCTATGAAGTTTAATATGGAAAAGGCAGTAAAAGAATTATATATTTGACCCCCATAATGACATCTAAATTTGTCATCAGATGAATCTGATATAATATATTTTTGCATTAGCTAAACAAAGATAGCTTTCTAAGTTTTTGCAGTCCATCATCTGATCAAAGTTTTGGCAGCACATCGAAAAAATATAAATAAAAGCAAAGAAGACAAGAAGCATGAACTTTTTCCTTTGTCAAGACCTTACCAACTAATCTACTTTAAGCTGAAAATTGTTTTGTCTCTGATCCTAATAATGGACAGCAGTTTAATCATACTATAGAGGCATTCAGTTGCACTCAGCAGATAACCACAATCACATGAACCTTAATGTCATTATGTATATTATGATAGTCTATTTAGAGAACCTATTTTTTCTGTCTACAGTTATTTTCAGAGCTGATCAGTTTCTAAAAAGCTTAGATAAGACAAAGCGAAAGCTAATAATTACTCAGATTCTTGTTTGATTTTTCTATTAATTTCCTTTTTCAATCTCATAAAATTGAAGTTTCTGTTTAAAGACTATATTAAAATGGCAAATATGATAAATTATACTGAATTTTATGTTTCTCTAAATATCTGATCTTTGGTTGTTCAATGTATTCTCATACAAGTTTGTAACTCTTGATATTTGCAAAATTAAACTTAATTATTATTATTCTAGGTTGATACATATAAAATACATATTGAAAATATGCTTTTATCTGATAGTTTTAGGTAGATAGATAACAAGATATACAGATATGGGAGCTTATATAAATATAGATATTTGCATATGCATATTAATATCTATTTGTGGCACATTTATTCTTACATGAGAATATATATGTGTGTGTGTGATGGAGACCATATACAGCACTGTTAAAAATATCTAAAAAGTATTTTAATTTTTCTTTTCATCTCTTACAGCCAAATATCCTTCCATTTTTTTTTCTTTCTTTGGCCTTCCATTTTTCATTTCTCTTTCCTTTTCAACTTTCTTTTTTTCTACTTATCTACCACTGACTGACTACTATTTGGCACATATCCATTCAGATTCAGTCTCTCTCTCTCTGGTGTGTATATATATATATATATATATATATATATATATATATATATATAGCAAGAGAGATATAGATTACTTGTAAGCATGTACACATACAAATATACATATCTACAAACAAACATTCAAAAAATATTCTTCTTTTCAGAGCTATCAGCAAGAGTAATGACTGACGTGATCAACAAGATAGGCTTGTTAACAAATTGAGAAATTGAGTATTCTGTATATGTAGTTGAAATAATTTATCTTTCTAGCAATTATGTGTTTATATGTGTTTGTGTGAGAGAGAGAGACTGAAAGAAAGTAAACATAAATAGACCTCTTTGTTTCATAATTGTTTATTTATCCATATGAGGGGATAAATTGTTTGACCTAGGGCAACTAAATTGAACTTTGAGTGTGTTTGACCGAAAGGCAATTTGCCCAACAGCCAATTTCCTTGTCAGTCTTATTTAGAAACATATTTATGTTGGCAAAAGAAGAATATTTGCTTTTTTTCAATTGAAAATTGATCAACCATTTTTTTTTCTTCAGTAGTATATAAATTGAATTCAGCATTTTCTCTCAATATCTAATGTGAATTTAATTACAAACAATCAAACCATGATTCATGTCATATATATATATATATATATATATATATATATATATATATAATATGATGAGGTGGAGTTGGGAATGTAAAGGGTTATTGCAAAACTATGACTGTTAAACTATTTTAAAACAAAATAAAAAAAAATAAAAATGGAAGTAATTCCCAAAAACCTACTCGTCTGGAATCAATACTTGATTATCAAACAACTTCAGCTACACTTCTTGTTTGTTAATCAAATATTGATTTCCTAGGTTTTTCAAAATTTCAGCTATTGTGTTACTACATATATAGGATTTGAGTTAATCCAAAGAACATTAATAACATTATATGCAAGGTTATGTTAACTATTATATACTTAAGTCAGTATTTGTTCATATATCTTTGTATATGCAGGCATATAGATAAATCTGTTGTTAATATAGACAGCTATATTTATAGTATTTTTTTATCTCATGTCCTGTAGGGGCACCATATGTACAGTAGAAGTGATGTTTCTTGAGCAAGATAGCCTGATGCAGCCCAACCCTCTCCAGGCCAGTTTTGAATTCAGTTTTTCCTTCTCCTAGACAGGTTTCCACCCAAGGCTACCCATACCTGGGGGGAGAAGGAGATTCATACCTTTCCCAATGGTACTAGCATGTAAGTGAATGTAAAGGATATGACTGGAATTCAAACTTGGCTCTCCGATTCTTCAATCCAAGCCACTTTCCATTACTCCACCATACCTCCTTTATAGTATACAGATGTATATACTCACACACATATTTTATAGTATACAGATGTATATACTCACACACATATTTTATAGTCTGAAATATTTGCACAAAACTTGTAGTTCAGGTTATGTTGGTATATATCAACCATGAAATTAACTCCAATTTTTTCTAATAGGAAATATTCAAAACTTCCTTAAATATTCTTACCTTATATACCATGTACACTATGCTTTGTTTTAATTCTAATAGTCAAACTTTATAGCCAACCAAGTGAGAACCCTAAATGAGATACACTCTGAAGCCTAAGCCTAAAAAAAAATAACACTCTAGAGAGTACAGACCAATTTCTCACCCAGAACATGTTTTTATACTCTTTTTGTTTTCAAGGTACACTAACCTCTGTTGATAGTTTTGTCTGGTTAGTCTATCACTGAAGGGTAGTTACCTAAATGGACATGAGATAAGCAAGACCAGAACTTCTCTCTTAGGATTACTTATTTTCACTCTGCCAGTCTCTAGTGACTCATTATGAGAGAAGTAAATTTGAGATCATTTGTCAAATGCATCGTAATTGTCAATAGGAGAAAGTGAATGAATTGTGAAACAGAGAAAGTAAATATTGAGGAAATAAAATTTAAATTGAAAATGTCTTTTTAAATGGAAAATTCTACTCAATATTTACCAATTAGGAAGAGAATATAAATTGTGTATTTGAAAAACGATAGAAAAAAAGAAATAATGTTATTTATATCTTTCTATTATTTATTATGCATTTATAAATTTATATGATGTCATCTTTACTTTTCCATCTTTAATTTTCCATCTTTAATTTTCTTTAATTACACTAAACAATATTCTTTGTGAAACTTGTCTTCTTTTACTGTAACATTAATTTCAACTCAATTCTGTTATTTTAATTCTTTATAATTTGTAATACTGTACAAGTAGGAAAAGGAATATGAAGTTTTCTTTGACTAAATAATATTTGTGGTAATTATAAATTGAGCTCTAATTTTATTTATTGCAATTGAATATTTCCATTCGATAGAACCATTAATGAATGCATGCGTAATAAACTAATTATTGACAGAAAAGTCAGTGCTTTGTATTATGTAAAATTACTGAAAGCTTTATACACACCACATGTAGGTATTTACTAAGCATCCTTCTTGAATTGAAATGCAAAGGCGTATTTGTATCACCAAAGATGCATTCCAAATATAAGAAATAGAAAAACTTCACTAAAAATAAGGAAAAGTTCACTAAACTCTTACCATGATATCTGTCCTTCTGTATGGCAGCAGGTGGTGGACAATCTCCTCAACGATGAAGAAAGACTTGAAGCAACAGAAATGTGGTTCTTCAGAAGGATGCTGCCATGAACTGAATATGTGAACAATGACAAAATTTTAGAGAAAATGGAAACAAAAAGGAAACTTATACTTGAAATCAGGAAGAGACAGTCAAGGTTTCTAGGGCACATAATGAGGAAAGAGAGCTTGGAAAATCTGATACTCACAGGACAAATTGAAGCCAAGAGGACAGAGGAAAACAATGCCTAACCTACTTAGTGAGCTTGTGTAAGTGGATGGCAGAATGGGCTTTAGGGGAAATAACAGAAAGACGACATTTATTAAGAGCTGTAAGGGACAGGAGGTTGTGGAGGCCCATGTTTGCCGATGGGGACATGTCACATAAAGAAAAACCTGTATGAATATGCAAGATTTAATTTTTTATGTTAAGGACTAAATTGTCATTATTGTTTGAGGTGACCAATATCAATGACTTGAATTTTAGTTTTTCTTACTTTATTTTGTTTTTATGATTTTTATTACCATCATTTTCAAAGACTGCCATCTTAATTAAAGTAGTATTCCTACTATTTGTCTATATTTAAGGCTGAACACAGGCAATCCTTATTTTTAACACCAATGCTAGTAAAATTCAACATACATTTTTAAAAATACATGTAAATAATTATTTTTTTAAATCAATGTGTTTATTATGAAGAGTAATATCATAGAAAAATATTAAGTTAAATTTTTATTCAAAATTTTTCAAATGTGCAAATATCTATATCATAATTCTGGAAAATTAGCAGTGCAAAAACTTACATTTATTTTTTTTTTTTTTGTTTCTTACAAGGACCGCATCAACATACATCATTATATTTTCTTATAGAGAAAACACAAATTATTCCTTAAAAATGAATTTTATAATCAAGATATTTGTTATTATGAAGAATAACAGTATAACAAAAAAAATGAAATTAACTTTCTGGAACAAAATTCTTAATAATGATATTTTCTTGTGAATTTCACTGTTTAAAATAATTACAAAAAATGTAAAAAAGAGAAAGATAATATTGACAAATAAATGTCTTCTCCTTTACATTTTTGTGGTATATTTTTAAGAATAGTTGTAAAATATTAAATTTATTGAATTTAATTTTTGACATGTAATAAATTCTTTAAAAGTGGTGGAATTCCCCATGTTTCCCCATTAACCCTGATGGACATGGTTCCTTACTAGATCATTACCTCTTTTCCTGACTCATGTCACACTATGCAGCTCTGCCCTCTTGGCAACTCTGATCCTGCAGTAGTGTCTGTAAACATCTCTTTCCACTCCCCAACCAGCAAAGAAACACCTACCAACAGAATATCTTTCTGTTATCAATGAGCAGATTGGGACTCATTCTGTGATTTCCTTCATGATATCTCTTCAAATGAAGTTTTTAATCATCCTGTTCAAAAATGCATGTCTCTTGGGTGAAAGCCGGCATCAATGCTTTCATTCCAGCAAATCAAATCATATTCATCTCCTTGGATCTCACCTGCCACTATAACCCACAGGAATTACTTCTACTACTGATGTGCTAATGGCCATCACTGAACATGTATATCATGCTCTTGATAATAACAGCAAAGCTTGAGCTATGGCTCTAGATATCTCGAAAGTGTTTGACCAGCTTTTAGCATACTGGTCTTGTACATAAGCTCAAGGGTTATGGCATTACAGGACGATTGTTTGATTTAATCCAATTGTTCATATCAAATTGTGAAATGAAGTTTGTTTTGAATGGGCCCACTTCCAGATTGTTTCACATGAACATGGGTGTCTCCAAAGGCTTTATCTTGGGTCCTATGCTGTTTTTGATCTTGTTCAATGATCTTCCTGATATCATCAGTTCCCAAGTAGGCATTTATGCAGGATGACACTACCATTTACTCCTGTCTCAACAGAAAATCCGTCTGCTTGTCTTGAAAAGAACATCTAATCAGTGGTGAACTGGAACAGGAAATGGCTTGTAAATTTTAATGCCTCCAATACTAAACTGCTCTCATTTAACCACCACTGAGAGAAACATTTCTGCCAACCATTAGCATGGCTGATGTTAGACTCTAAGAAAGCAACATACTTTGCTTTCTTGACCTCATGTTTTCAACTGACTTGAAATGGAATGACAACATCAAATCAGTAGTTGTGTCTATTGTGTCGTGCCAGAAAGTTTTTCTCCTCAGAGTCCATCTTACACATTTACAAATCTACCATTCAATTGTGTGTTAAATACCGTTACCATATTTGGTCTGGTGCTACTGTTATTCCTCTCAAGGTTCTTGACAAAATCCAAAGAAGAATCTGCAATGTAATCGATCTTGACTCATTTACTTTATGTGATGTGGCTTCCTTCTGTCTTTTCTACAGATATTTTCATGGCAATTGCTCTGATGAGCTTTTTTCCCTGGTGCATGAATTTAATCATGTTACTAGGTTGGCATTTAGGTCCCACCCTTTTACTGTTGAATTAGTTAAATGTAACTGCTACTTCTACTCCAACAGTTTCTTTTCTCACTCTTTCCACCTGTGGAACTCCCATTTACTTGCTTCCTTGAAAACTACAGTCTTCAAAAATTTAAATGCAATGTCAGCCACCATCTTATATCTTCTTGAATCCTGTTCATCTTTTTTATTACCTCATTCCCCCCCATACCCAGTCTTTTCTCTCACCTTTACTCTCTGTAACTCCCTGCAAACCAGTGGCATTGCCACTCTGCTTAGAGTGAAATGATTAAAAAAAAATGTGTCATTTTTCATTAATTTTGCAGTGAAAAACATATTTTTAATGTCTTCTATTTATTTATGAAGGATAGGAAAAATTTAAAAAGAACATGTTTGTTCTGTTAAAAAAAACATGAACTATTCATAAAAATTAATTTTCTACTTAATAATGTTCATTGTTGAAGAATAATAGCATAGAGAAATATATTAAATTTAAATCAACTTTATGAATTCTTAATGACACTTGTGAATTTCACACTGAAACAGTTTGTTTAAAGATAAAAATGCAAGTTCAAATAAAATTAATAAATATTATACTTACTTGAGTATCTTAAATAATAACCTTAAGTTAATCCAAAGGTAGAAAGTAAAAATTTCTTTAAAAAAAATTAATTTCTTAATCCAATTCCATCAACAAACTTTCATGTGTTAACTGTTTGTCCCCAGTCGCTCACAGGTCTAAACATGGTGTAGAGACCCTGGTATAAGGATTGCCTTGGGTTGAACCATTTTGGCAGATGCCCATCTTTCTTCAATCACATTCTCTGTGGTTTGCAAGATATGAATATCAACCACTGACTTTTCCAAGATATCAAATGTGTCAATATTATTCAGTATCTATGCATTTGATGTGATGAATGATTGTATAATAACTTTCCAAGGATTTCTAAATGAGTTGTAACTGTGACTATAAATATATATTCACTCATAGAATGGATAAATTTATTTGCTTTCAGCAAAGAGGCTGATATAACTGGTTTCACTACTTTGTGGGAAAAATACATAACTTGAAATTCTATAATATTCTTCAATTGCAAAATATAACTTGAATTAGATTTTGATCTTTATGAATAACTATACACTTATTATTGAGTAGAAATGAATAGATAAATGATATTAGACATTGGTAAAGTAGCATAAAAGATTTCCTAAAATCCATTAAGAAAGATGTAATTTAATTACTGACACCTACTTTATTTTAATTTGATGTTTCCAAAGAGACTGAGATTCTCTACTGATAAAAGCACTTTACTTTTGCCAGTAATAAAATTGAATATAATCAATGTAAACTTTATTTTAAATATCCCATTATATGCTGATTATTGCATTCATATTATCAACTGGTCAGCAATGATATTGTAATTTTCATCAGATTCTATTTAGAATCCATTTCCATTCAAATTATCTACTTTCTTGTAGTTCATAATTTTTACTATTTCTTATTTTTTAATCAATGCCTACATGTTGGAAGAGAAGTAACATCAGAAAATTTTCTTTCATTCTAAACTATCTATTTAAAAATATTTGTCTTCTAAACTAAAAATTTTGGCAGAATATTCATGTTACAGTTGGTTGTTTCTCAGAAAAGTATTAATGGCAGTAAAAAATGATTAAAACAAATAAGAACAAAATATTTTTCAGTCTGTATGATTCTCACATTGATAGCTTGACACCAAGCAGATGAAAATTAGTGAGCAACATTTTTCTTCAGGTGTTTTTGCAAATCCTGTATCTCATGTGGAACACTGAATTTGTTTGTTTCCATTTTATTTTATTTTTACTGTTCAAACATGTCCTCTATATCAAACATATCTTCATTTTCCTTGTATGTAGAATATAAGTCTAGAAAGTTTTTTTTACTTTACATCTTTGTTTCTTATGATTGCTAGCAGACATTTATTAATGGAGAAGAACAGCATTTTTTAATGTATTTGCTTAGTATTTGACTTGCTGAAAGTTTTTCTTTTAACTTTAAATGTTTTATTGTGTTTGTATTTTTAAGTTTATGAAGATATGCAAGTATGTCTGTATATTTATCATAAATATAAGTTTGTAAATGTATGTATATATGATTTATGTGATATATCAGTGCTAAACTGATATATAAATGAAACTAAAAATACATGCAAAACAATTTGCAAATGTTTAGTTTAAATAAGTGAATGTATATGTGTTTTAGTTAAGTGTTTTAGTACATCAACAAAGAAAATTTTAATAAAATACAAGAAACCAAGTAACCTGAATAGTTTTCGTAATATTATTGATAAAATTCTAAAGGAATTCTCTGCAAATAGTTATAAAACATATCCTTCTGGTGTCAATTTAAACTGATATCTTTTTTCCCATATATCTCAATCCTAAAATATAATTTTGGGAAGTGAAAATTTCACTGAAATATTTTGAAAAATTTCCAAGTTTTCATTTAAAAACAAGAAAATATCAACTTGATCACAATATATGAAAAAATAAAGCATCAGTTCAAACTGATACCAAGAGGATATGCATTGAGTATATCAGAAAGACAAATATTTTTATAAACAAGTAAATACACACATCTGCATATTAATAATTTACACTATTTAGATTGTTTGGACTGTTGTCCTCATCTTTGTTGTCCTGACATCTACTCTGGTGGATGAAATAAAAGGTTCAGTTTGAAATTCCAATCACCTGAAGAAGGCCAGAGCATACAACGGCTGAAACATTGTGAACATGGCAACAAGGATGAGGACAACAGTCCAAACAATGTAAATAGTGTAAATAATAACAATACATCATTTCAGAAATATAGACAGATAATGCATATTAATAGTTCTGAAAAGCTTTCCAATCAGGATATTTTCTGGTTTGAGTTCATTAGTAAACAAAATTTGGATAAAACTAATCAAAGTTAATGCAAAATATATATTTGTGGATATCTACACATGCATTTATATAAAATATATCCCTGATCAGTACAAAGAAGGTAAGGAGAAATTTAAGAGATCTGTCAATAGTTGGTGATTGATGGATAGCAAATTCTGGTGGCTGAAGGAATGGAAATTTATGCACATGGATCTGAGAGAATATTTGATAAGTCTCGGGAAAGGAAAATATTATATTGCATCTGTACTAAGCTTATATATAAAATATCTCTCTCTCTATCTATCTATCTGTCATAATAACACATAATATTAATATCTGCAAATTATTCTATTTATATATGCTTTTCTGAATAAAATAATTTTTTTAATATAATTTATTGAATGTTGTTTCCTATACTGCTTTAAGTTTAAATAGAATATGGTTTTGATGTGGCCAACTATTAAATATGATATTTATTCCATTTATAGAAAGGTTAATATCTGCATATAGACATTTCTCTTATTAGAAATAAGATATTGATATATACTTGTAAAATTTGTGTAATTTTTTAGGTAAAAATAGAATGTTGGCCACACTCTTAACAACATAACAGTGTTGATATTAAATACAGAAAGGAAACTAGAAGAACTCTTATGGAAGGCAGCAATGAGAAAGGATTAAAGAATAACTGCAAGAAGACAGAATGCATGGTTGTTAGCAAAAGGGGTGAGCCCAACATGCAAATTACAAATTGCAGATACCAAAATCAAACAAGTAAAACAATTTAAATATTTGGGAAGTTTTTGTAACATAGGAAGGAAAGTACACTGAAATCTGAAGCCAAAGAAGCCTTCCAGAAGCTAAGCAAGCTATTAAGAAATAGAAAAAATTAGAAACAAAGAAAAGTGTACTGAACTGTTATGTAATATCAATCATCCTATATGACAATGAATGCTGGACAATCCCCCCACAGATGAAGCAAAAGAAATATGATTCTACAGAAGGATGCTGGGAATACAATGGGCTGAATATGTGAGCAATGAGTAAATTTTAGAGAAAACAAAAACAAAAGGCCACTTTTACTTAATTGGAAAATTTAATACTCACAAGACAGATTGAAAGCAAGAAGGAGAGGATCCCAACACATAATCTACCTAGAAAGCTTAAGTAAATAGAAGGTGCAACAATATTTAGGAAAGATAATAAAAAGATAAAGTTTATTAAGGGATACAAAGGACAATAAAATGTGGTGAGCCATTATTATCAATGTCATGAAGAGACATGGCATATTGAAGAATGATAGAAAGAAAAAAATATAATTTGAAATTTTGAATAAACATTTCTGTTATTAATTTTTTTAACACTTCATGAAAAATAACTTTAATCTCATGCCCTTCTTGAAAGAATGTTGTTCTTTTTTAGAAAATATAAAATTACTGTTCTCCTACAATTGTTAACTTTAATTCTTACAGTGGAAACTCCAATATAAAAGAATTCTCAGTGATATGCCATTTCTATTCATATTCTCATACAAAAAAAAGCAAAATTTTAAAAAAGAGAAAAAAACAAACAGGTTATTGGTGGAAGTCTTCTGCTTCTATTGCTATACCACCAACATGCACTAATGGGAATGATCCCACCTAATGAAATAAAGAGAAGCATTATTTTCACAGCAACACCTATGTATTCTCCAATAACGATAATTGTGTGACATTGATAGTTTATAACAAATTGAAAAAGATGTGTGATTTCTTTATTACTAATTAATAGCAAAATACAGACTACTGAAAAAAATATTTTCCTTTCTTTTTGTGATTTTATCTTTAAAAACTTGTTTCTATATTTAAAGTTTTGTTCCTCTTGAGACAGAAGATTGAAAAATCATCTTTACACCCAACACCCAAGTGCTCAATAACAATGGGGTTTAAAAACTAATACAAAAATACATTTGCCACCCACTAACAAAAACAACCAAAAGATTTGTACCACATAACAGACCAACAAAACATTTAAATAATTATTTATTAATAACCTTTGAAAAAAAAAACGATTATAGTATAGAAAATTAATACCTCAACACAATATATTTATAAAAAAAAAGCAAACTTTCTCTGTCTGGGAAATGTTACTTGGATATGGGAATTATATCTTTCAGAATCTTATTTGTGAATCTTGAAGAAAAAACCAGAATCCATGAAGCCTTCATTGAGAAACAAACTAACAATAGCTTATAAGTTGAACAGACTACTACTGCTACAAATACTATTTTGCCAGAAATTATTTTTCCTATTGGCTGAAACTTTTTTTAAAGTAGACCTTTTGTGTGTGTGTATGTGTGTATGTATATATATATATATATATATATATATATATATATATATACAGTGACATGCATAAGTATTGGATACATGTTATTTTCTGATATAACTCTAGTTTATGTTCGCCATTTTGCCTGATATTTGGTAAGTAATATCTCGTAAAGTTGTTTTAGTTGTATGTGGAAGGAAAATTAAAAACTCATGGTTGAATCCATTTTTTTTATCATAGTTCAAAATTACCCTATGCAAAAGTATTGGATACATGACACTTTTTTCAAATTTCCAATCAAAACTTTGTATTTTAAAAAACTTTAAATATTCAAATTTTCGATAGTATTGGAATGTTATCTCTGACCAATCAGAGAAGCACCCAATTGTTTACAAGATAGTGCTACTAATCATCTGACTCTTTGATGTGCATTCTGCAATTCAAAGATTAAAAATGGCAAAAACTAAAGAATTAAATTAGCAAAGAAATGAATCTAGCACTAACTACAGTAGGAAATATCATCAGAAAGTATAAGAAGTATGGTGATGGTACAGCAAACCTTCCAAGAAATGGAAGACTGAGAAAAATAAATGAGAGTACTTCAAGGTGGATCAGCAGAAATGTGCAAAAAAACCTCTTCATTACTCGTTCTGAAATTAAAACTGATCTTGAGGGTGCTGGAATTAATGTAAGTAAGGATACCATTAGCAGAGCTCTATATCGTACAGGCTTTCATTCAAGATTATCAAGAAAAGTGCCTTTACTGAAAACCAAACATGTCAAAGACCAATTAAAGTTTGTTGAAACTTATGAAAGGAAAGGTATGCAGTTTTGGGAAAAGGTCATCTGGTCGGATGAAACGAAAGTTGAACTATTCAGAAGGAACACAGCGACAAGTGTTTGGCGAAAAAATGGCACTGCCTTCAACAAGCACAATACCATCCCCACAGTTAAGGTTGGGGGTGCTTCCATTATGATATGGGGATGCTTTTCATCCAAGGGCACTGATGAGTTACAAGTTATCCATGATAGAATGAATGGTAGCATGTACAGAGAGATTCTAGAGAAGAACCTTCAGAAATCTGCAACTTCTTTAGGACATGGTCGGAATTTTGTGCTTCCACATGACAATGATCCCAAACATACTGCAAAACTTACCAAGGAATGGTTTGAAAATAATGGTATTAGTACTCTCAATTGGCCAAGTCAGTCTCCTGACTTGAATCCAATTGAGAATTTGTGAAATACTTTGACGGTTAAAGTTCATAAGTGGAATCCACAAAATATCAAGCAATTAGAGGAATTATGCAAGGAAGAATGGGGTAAAGTAATGGTGGATCAGTGTGGAAAACTTGTGGCCAACTATAGAAAGCGACTGGAAGCAGTGAAACAAAACAGAGGCTACGCAACAAAATATTAAATTGGTGTATCCAGTACTTTTGCATAGGGTAATTTTGAACTATGATAAAAAAAGTGGATTCAACCATGAGTTTTTAATTTTCCTTCCACATGCAACTAAACTTATTACTTACCAAATATCAGGCAAAATGGCGAACATAAACTAGAGTTATAACAAAAAAATAACATGTATCCAATACTTATGTGTGTCACTATATATATATATATATATATATATATGGCGGTGCTGAAAAGTTCTGAGTCACAACCATTAAAATCTGAACAAAATATTTTCTTGGTCAGAACTTACACACACATATTATTCAGTATATTTGAAAGATTTTTAGATAATCAGGATTTCTTTCTAATGCTTAGAATTTTGCCTTAAATGTTTATGTACAGTTACATATATTATTCAGAGTTGATATGTTATATAAACTAGATTACAAATTATTTGAGAGAAGACGTAATGAATCCTTCTCATTTTAAAATGGATAGATAAAAATGTTGAAGAAACTCCTGCTGGATGGTATGGACTTGTGTTGAATTATGATGATATTAAAATGATCATCCATTTTATTTACATTGACATTTTATAGAACATAAACTACTAGTGCCTATTAGATACCAATGCCCTATTTCAGTAATAAATATAGATAATAGCATTTTCTCACACTTCTATCCTTGCTGCTTCTAAATTTTTTTCATCAGTCTGATTTTAATATTAGTGGCTTAGCTCAAAAACAGTATAATCAGCAAATGATGTTTAGTAAATTTATTGATCAAAATTATGTGAAAAAAAAGACATCAAATAAATTGTAAGTGTCCAGAACAAATTATGTCTGCTTTCTTAAAACTAACATGACATTTTGGAATTTTAAAACTTCTCAGAGGAATTTTCTCTAATCTGCATTGCAGTTATTTTTGTCAAAGTTAAAAGAAGTGGAAGAAACTGTTTGTTATTTGATGCTTTTATTTTCAGTACACCCAAGAGACATAAAATTTGTTTATTAAAGCTCTTTAAATCAGACCCTTTTAAAGTAGATAGGATTTATACAAATTCTCTATGTCCTTTAGATCCATAACAATTCAGTCTGAATTTTTTTACAAGCCATTAAGATTTCTTAGTGGCTACAACTGTTTCATATTCATTATTATTGTCATGTAAATATTTTTTTTTTTTTGTTGTTGTTTAACTTTGGTTGGTTTTCAAATTTCCATTTTGAGTGATCAAGTAATCTTCCCAATTACATTGAAAGAAAACCAAGAATTGATTTAAATAAAAACATCACTCCAGAATTTTGTTATTTCTATATATTCCAAAAAAAATATGTTTCCATTTAATGTCCAAGGAAAACATTGACCTACAATCTCCATTTTTTTCTCTTTTATTGAAACCATTTTTGGAAATTTACGGAGAGTGGTCATAAAATTCAAAACCATTCCAAACAAAGATTCAGCGTCATTATGTTACACTTGTTGTTTGTGACTTTATTTGCTGTTTTCTTATTTCTATGTTTGTAAAGACAGATCAATAATCTATATATCCAATTTTTTCTGCCATAATTCATAACATTCTTCAAGCAAGTTTCTTTGTCCATGAAATAAAACCATATTCAATAATTGTCTTTTCTGGATATTACCACATTTTCTAATAATGGTAGCCACTCTAATTTTGGTTATTACAGATTTTGAGATGATAATGGATTATAATAATATTGTGACATGCCAGGAGCAAAACCATATTTAAATTGACTGGCAGTAAGAAAGAAGACATGTTAGATTCATTTCAAACCATTCTCAAGAATATTATCAGCAAATTAACAATGTGGATTATTTTTTCTCATTTACTCTTCCTTTCATTCTGACTAACTTATATATATATATATATATATATATATATATATATATATATATATATTCTTTTCTTACATTTTGTTGTAAATAAAATATTGCTAACATCAACCTCCTCTTTTTTTATCACTATGTTGGAGAAAATATTTCCTTAAAAGTATACATTATCACTGAAGAGTACTCTTAATTTCTGGATATTTCTTAGTTTATATATAGGAGACACATTTATGTAATTCTCTCTATTTGAAATCTGGAAGATTATCATGCACGATGTGTATAGATGGTTATCAAAAAGACATAAAAAGTCAAATGAGAATCTCATCCATTATAGATTAATAATGGCCTTCATTTGAAAATGGCATCCTTAGTTGTAATAAAGTTCTGGCAGCAGTAAAATTAACAATGGAAAACCTGTCTTTGTGTTTTTAGCTATTTTTATCATTACATGAAAAAGGAAAACATTAACAAACACAAAGTTGATCAAACTTCAGAATATGATTTATTTTGCCAACTGTTATTTCTGTATTTGACATACTCTATTTAGTCAGATATTAGAAGCTTTTAGGATGTTTGGTATTGCACTACATTTAAGAGTTACATATTTACATATAAACTTAACTTACAGATTATTTGTTTTGAAAAAATTCTTTACAAACATGTCAAGAGATTTATATTTAGAATATCTGTCCCTATTATCATTTTGATTTTCTGAGATTTCTAAAAACACTTGAAAAACAGTAGAAAATATATTTTTCAATACTTTAAAAATAAATTTCAATGTTGTAACTTATATTTAGCAAGTTTACTCCCAATATTCAGATTGCAAGTCTCAGTAAAGAGAAATGTCTTTTTTTAAGTATATATTTATCCAAACTTCCATTTAAACAGAATATGGCACAATGCTTGAGATTCACATGTGTACATGGAACAAGTGACAAAAATTGCTCAGACTCCCTCAACATTTTCCCTTTGAGGCCATTTCAAGTACTAGTGGTTAATCAGATTTCTTACCATGGAAGAGGTACTGCTTGGAAGGACTGACCTCATGGAAATGAGGATGCTATATTTCATTTTCATACATGTTGCTGTTGTTTTTAAGGTATTTTTCTTAACACTAAATTCATGTGTTTATAAATTTTGTAAATGGCCATACAGAACAAATATCTCTTCAAGTTATTTTTCTTCTACAAGTACAGTTTCATCAAGTTTTCTATCATTTACAATAATACTTTATAGTAGATAGATGGAATGAAGTCCATTTTCACTTGAAACAAACAATTTAGAAGTTAAAATGCAAAATAACAAGATTATACATTAGAAAATAAAATTATTTTCAATTCTGCTTAGTATTTATTGAAGCTATTTTATGCCAATGTCTTTTGAAAAGGCTTGAACTTAAACAACCTGTATTCTGTTATATTCACTCATTTTGGCATAGGCAAAACATAAAAGTCAGTTAAGACAATTTTATGTGACTTTTTAACATAAGTGCAAATACTCAAAGATAACTCAAGCCATATTCATAATAGCTCCATGCATTTTCAACATTATTTACAGGTTTTATGTTCCTCAATTTAATCTTTTTATTTGAATGAAGTGGCTATAACTCTTCAAAAAATATTAGACAATATTTTCCGATTCCTCTTCATTTTGAGTAACCAGAGAGTATCAATAAAAAAAACACTGTGTAGTAAGATTTAAGCAGGATAGCTCTTTATATATATATATATATATATATATATATATATATATGGTAAGGTTCACTCTTTACAAGGCCTTGGTGGGGGCACTTGAGGTAGAGGAGGAGGCCATTTGTGTGTATAGGAGTTAACTCTAGCCTTGAACAGGTTAAGATTGTAGTGATCAGCAAAGCAACCTGTTGGGAGTTGGTTCCACAGGACAGTGGTTCATAGGAAGAAGCTTCCCGAGTGGAACTTACTTCTCAGCAATGGAATATGGAAGGAATGTGGTTGAGACCCAACAGTATTTCAAGGCATGGTGCTTCCCCAAGAGAACTTCCATTCCTCTTGATTGGTGGTAGTTCAGGATCAGAACGGCATTGATGGAAAGTAACTAGTTTGGTTTTTGAGGCATTAAATGTAACCAGACAGTTTTTACCCAATTGGGTAGAGTCTGTGCAAGATCGGAAGAGATCAGTTGCCAATCTCTAATCATCAAGAGTTTTAGAGGTGCACCTGTATATTGTCATATCACTGGCATAGATGTTTACAAATGATCTAAGTATATTATCAGTCAGATCATTTATGTAGATCAAAAAGATAGTTGGTCCAAGGAAAGGGGATGCCTGTGTTGACCACTACAGCTCCAAAAGATTGGTATTTTACTTATAACTTATTTTATTTATAATTATTATTTTATTTATAATGTTCTCATTTCAATATTTCCTGCCTCTTTAATCAGAGGCAGGAAATATTGAAATGAGAACATTATGGTCAGCTTGTGGAAGCATTCTCCATTCTTTAAACCGAATGGCATATCATAGAATTTGAACAAACCAAATGGGGTTGTTACTGCCATTTTAGCAACATCATCTGAGTGTACTTTTACTTTGTGGTAGGCAGCAGTTAAATCTATTTTAGAAAAATAGCATTTGTTTGCGAGTTGTGCATTAAAAGAATTTATATTGGGAATCGGATAGCAGTCAGGCTTGGTAACCCCCTATTAAGGGCTCAGATATTGCTACAAGCTCAATACAAACCATTTGATTTCAATACCATGGGAAGAGGAGATGACCACTCACTACTTGAGGGATGTATTGCTTCTATATTTAGGAGTGTCCTGTGTTGTCTAGGTTTAGTGAGCACAGGAGCATGGCTCTCTGTATCTGTTTTATGGTAGACACTGTAGTACTCTTTGTAATATTATGAGATGACATCGCACTAGCATAATTATCTATCAATTTTGGTACAGAACTAGATAAATAAAATTCATTTACTACTAAGTTAACTGAACGTAATCATGAATTTAACTTGTTGCCCTGTAACTATCTCCCTAATGTACCTATTTCTGCAGTCTAAATTGTTTAAGAAGTCAAATGGATTGCTGACATCTGTGATCATGAAGATCCATTGAAATGCTTTTCTTAAACAGGGCATCCTTACTTCTATGGCAGCTTGGCCATAGCAGCTTATTTTCTTGCCACTTCTAGTAGAGATAGACACTGGTGTTTGCTCTACACTAAAGCCATATGCTAAAGAAGATGGTAAAATGAAAATACTGGCACCTGTGTGTATATAAAAATTTATCTTAGTAGCTCCTATTTTAGCAGTGACTTCTAAAAGTGGCAGATCTGTCCAACTAGTATTTCCAACTCGTTAGGGCTGGGAGGGGCAGGAAGACAATTTGATAATAATTGGACATTGTATTTTTTTTTCCATCTACACCATGGTTTACATGGCCTGGCCTACATAGGGATTTGGTGTACATGCTTTTGATTTGAATGAAAAAGTCAGGGATCCACAAGTATTCTACTACTTTGATTTTGCATGGAAGTTACAATTTTGCTACTTGACATTTATACAGCATCACCAGCTAGCTTTCCTAATTCCACTAAAGGCATCACTATCAAAGCAGCTATAAATGGCACTAATTGTTGAGGCAGTGCTCAAATAAACTTCTGCCTAACAATTTCTTCACTCATGCCTATATATGTAACTATGGCCAGCATGTTCTGGAGATAAACTGACAGACGACCAGCTATTGTGGTGGTTTTCATCAGCTTCTCTAAAAGTTCCAGTTTAGTCATTTCATAAGCTGACACAACAGATTGCTTTAATTTGATCATAATCTTTTGACTACAAGATAGATGCCTCTAACCTAGTAACTACATTGGATGGTAGAGTGCTTACAACTATATAAAATTTCATATCCTCAGCTGTAACCTTTCTGAGGTGGAATTCAATGATAGTAAAACCATCCCATTATACTTGTTTCCATAAATTAGAGAACCTTAAGGTTAACCTACTGCATTTTTGTTTCTAGTGACATGTTTCTTTGTTTTTTTAATAGTATGGTAAACTGGGGGAAAATATAGATAGACAGAACAATAAGAGAAGTCAACAACTCAGTGCTTGATAAAGTCTTCTTAGTGATGACTTGTTTTATTCGGAGTGACTTCTCAGTCTGACAAAGCTTTTTAAGCCAAAATTTGTGATCATTCATGTTCCTTTTGTGTGTGTGTGTCTGTGTGTGTGTGTGTGTGTGTGTGTGTGTATTTTGGTGTGTCCAAAGTTTTGATGAAGTCAAGTTGCATGTTCACACCGAGTTGGTCACAGTGTGGAGAAGCACCAGAGGTTCTTAGTAAGATTTCTCAGAAACTTCAGAATAAACGTATAAACAAATATGTTGATTTATTTGACTTAGATTTGAGAGGGGCCTTCGTAATTCTAGTTGGCAAAAGTTTGTTTGGCTAGGTAGTTGGTAGTAGCCATCATATTTTGTTGGCAGTTGTTGAGAGTGTGTTTACTATGGAAATAAATGTGGCGTCAATCTGTAGTATATTCTCAGCCCTTAGAAAGGCAGAAAAATGTTTTAAGCAAAAGACTGCTAGTTTCACATGACATGCTTGGTTGGTTTCTCTGGCTGCCCTTTCTCTACTGCTAGTCTGTTAGCTGTCACTTTATATATACATAAAAAGGGCTCCAGACTACTTGTCATAAAGCTTGGTTTTGGCTAACATCAAAAGCCTCTCTGTTTTTTTTGATTGGCCAAAATTCTTTTATTTTCCAACATTCCTTTCTTTTTCATTTTTTTTATACCAGAAGTTATACATGGAGCCCCTCTTATTTTGGTAGATTTCTAGTCACAGCAAGTAGACCTGAGACCAGAAAACTTCTGTTTTTCAGCTTTTTCTTTTTTTTTTTCCTCTTTTTATTTGAGTGTTGCCTTCTCATTAGTTGAGAGAGAAGTATATAGAGAGAATGGTAGAAAGAGAGAAATAAAAAGAGATATTGGGTCTTAAAGGAAAGCAAATACCTTAATTTATTAGGTTGGTGCAAAAATAATGTCGTTTTCTCACATGTGAGAAAACGACATTATTTTTGCACCAACCTAATAATTTTTTTTTTATTATTTCATTTTCAGATTTTATTTTTTTTTACATTTGGGTTCACCACAAGTAGATCATTTCCATTGTACAAAGGCAAAAATTAATTACAGGTGTATCAAAGTACAACTGAACACAATGCCTTTCAGCAATATCATATAGAAAATGAATTGGTGTTGAAGCGACAGACCTTCTTGGAAGAAAGCTTGCAGCAAAATACCAAAAATTGACAGGTGGATTTTGCCTGGATGATACTGTTTTATCCTCCCATGAAATGCTTTTGGCATTTAAGAGAAATTTTCTTGTCTTCTCTTACAATTTATTTCTGTTGTAACAAACTTTGTAATAAAATCTCTTAAATCTGCAAATATTTTCATGTTTACTTTTTTTAAACTTAGTTTCCCAATCGTTATAAATGTCAAACTGATTGGTGAAAAAGCAGAATATAGAAGGAAGTCTCTTACAAATATTCTCTCATTTTTTTTCTGTTTTTCATCTCTTGACAAATTTACATGTTTGCCTACAAGCATGAAACTCACTCTTGAATACAAGACAAGTTTTCACACAAAATTTTGGCAAATTTTTTGCTGGCTCATTTTATAAAATTACTTCTTCCATGGAATGAAGAAAAAAATCTCAACATTGATGTCTTTAGTTCATACCAAAGTGCCACAGGCCTATGACAAAACTTATGTTAAACTCTATAAATCAGTATATATTTCGAAGCTTTTGTCATTGGCTGGTTCTTCTCCACCTTTAAAATATATATATATATTTATTAAAAGACTTGATTCTACCAAGATCTTTCATAAAATTGAGCACAAACTATGCATAAAATATGTAGAATTTTTATTTCTGGATTAGTAACTTTGGTTTTTACTTTTTATTTTACTCTATATAAATTACTCCAATTTTTTTAATTAACAAAATAAAAAATGTTGATTTAAAAGTATTTCAATGTATACTCACATTCTCAGTGTTAAAAATGTATTTTTATCTTAACAATATCAGCCTTTAATATTTTTCACTGTAAAAAACTGTAAATTTTGAATTGATAGTAATTTTGTCAAATGTTGTATAAAGCAAGATATTTCTTTATTCTTTGCTTAAGATTTTTTAATAGCAAACATGAGTTTTCTCAAACTGTTTTAATATATTCAATTGAAAGTAATTAATTGTTAATTAAAGAAAACATTGGAAAAGAGATAACTAATCTGACAATTTGATTAACAAACAAGAAAAATGACATTGTTATATCAATGTGTTTTGTACAAATTTGCTAAAATATTCCTACATAAACTTCATATTTTTTAGGAAGATAATCCATGGGTGTATATTTAGATTGGGTTTTATTCTTTGTATAAAATTAAATCTTCCCTGTATCAATATGTTCTGGTTTTGTTCATCTTTGAATATAATTATGTCATGATAACCTACAAAGAATGAAGCAGGATTGTTGTCTTAAGGAATATTTCTACTAGTTTTGTCATTTTAAAATGTGTAGACTCAGATTTATTATAAAAAAGATTTGTAAAGCATTCATTTAGCTAATAATTTGTTTCTATAATAAATTACAGTACATAATTCAGATGTAATATATCTTTTTATATTATTCGTCTTCATCTTTATTGTTATTATCACAAGATTTTGACCATTGTGCATGCTGGTTTTATTCATGTATCTGTCATTCCAAGTTACCTTTGGGGAATTTCAAACTTTTATTAATCATCTAAGGAAAGCAATAACTGAATAATACTAAATAAGAACACACTACTTCTAGATACAGACAGCAGATTGTAGATTAAATGAAGAGTTCAGTTTGAAGTTCCTTGAAGGTTTTCTATATTAACAAACAATTGCAGAAAGCCAGGAGGTATGACTAATGTGATAACAAAGATGAGGACAACAGTACAAATATAAGTAATAATTTCTCATCCTAAAATTTCAGACAATAATATTTGATTTCAAAATTTACTTAAATCCTCTCATATATTCACTTGTTGTTCATTGTTGAAGTTATTAGGTTGGTGCAAAAACAATGACGTAACAATGTTGTTTTTTGACGTTAAAAAAATACATCAAAAAACGACATTATTGCGTCGTTATTTTTGCATCAACCTAATAATAATCTTTAACACTATTGACTAAACAATCACCAGTAATATTTATGAATTAAATAGAAAAATCCTAATTTATAAACACTGGTGTTGAGTGTAACAGAAGTTAATCCCTTTACACAAATAGGGAGTTCAAGCCTTTGGGTACAATGACCATAATATACTGTAATGGCATAGTAAATAAAGATATAGTTGGATTACATTCTATCTTCATCTCATCATTCTTGACACACACATAACCCAATATGGTGATAGCTGATGAGTCCAGTGACCTAACTACCTTCCAGGCATGTTTTGGATGTTTCTATTTGTTGAGATTGCCATTTGGATTGAACTCTGCTACTGGAATCTTTCAGAAGAAAATGCATGAGCATTTTCAGGACTTAGAAGGTATGGCTACCATTGTTGATGACCTTTTGGTATTCAGTTCTAATCAGGAAGAGAATGATAATCAGTTACAGGCACTGCTTGAAAGATGCCAAACAACAGGAATCAAACTCAACCCTACAATATTTGAGATGGGACTGCATGCCATCACCTTCATGGGACATAAGATCACAAGGAAAGGCATTGAGGTAGACTCACAGAAAGTTAATGAAATCTGGAAGATATAGGGGAATTGCGCAGATTCTTAATTATGTGGGCAAATTTATCCCCAACTCCATCATCTAGCCTCCTCGGGATCTCACAAAAAGCAAGCCACATGAATGTGGTCTAAATCACAACAAGTCACAATTGACTTGGTGAAGAAATTGATTAGTAATGCACCAATACTTGCCTACTATAATGAGGATTTAACACTGAAAAATGATGCCAGTGAATATGGCCTTGGAGCAAACCCTGATACAAAAAGAGAGCCCTTTTGCATATACAAGTCATTCACTGTTGGACACAGAATGATGTAATGCACAAATAGAAAAAGAAATGCTGGAGAAATTTCAACACTGCACATATGGAAGACATGTGAGGGTTTTGACAAACCATAAATCTCTAGTGTTAAAGCTGCTATCAAAAGCACCTAAAAGGCTGTAAAATCTGCTGATTAAAGCACAGCAGTATAATTTCTCACTACAGTACAGACCAGGTAAGGATATTCCACTGGTGGATGCCCTTTCTCATATACAAACAGGCAGGCCTGTAAAAGAACTATTCATAGTGAACAATCTGACACTGTATCCAATTCAAGACCATAGACTGGCACAGATCCTGCAGAGTCATGACTGAGGATGCAATAATGATGATGCTAGTCACAATTATTGCCAAGGGGTGGCGCAATGAGAGGAGATACCTGCCTGACAACATCAAACCACATTTTTTGACTACCAGGATCCTGCGTGAACAAAGGATCACAATCCCTAGTGTCATGCATCAAGAAATGAAGATGAAGGCTCATGCTGGCCATTTGGGCATCATGTGTCTGCAAATGATCTGGATATATCGTAAATACTGATCTCCTGATCACAAAAAATACAGTCAGGAACAGGTCGCTTTTGCTGGGTACTTCTCCAAAGTGGAGCAAAACGAGCTTCGTCCTCGAGCTTCGTGTTGGAATACAATCTATCTTCATCTTATTCTTTTGCAATCAAGATTTTTCTTTTTAATTCTCCAACAAGCATAATTATTTGATGGTGCTGATAATTTTCTGAGAGAGAGAGAAAATATGATAAATTATATTGGTTGGAAGAGAACTGTTTACAGTTCTTTTTCTAAAAGTCTGCAATCTACTAAGGAGTAAAAAACTTTTTCACCTACATTTATCAAAACACTATATATCCACTTTTGTTTTTTCTAATGTTTTAATGTAAGAAACAAGAAAAAAGTAAGGAAATGTAAAAGTGAAAGAAAGACTAAAGAAGGAAGATATAATCAGAAATGGAAAATATAGTTAAATGAGTCTCTATTCCTCAGACATCATTTGTACAGTCCAAAATACCTCACGTTCAATCCACCATTTGTGAGTTCTGCACACTTCATCAACACAAAAAACAATCCTCCCTTCTCACTGCTTCAGCCCTTTAATATGCCAACACCACGGCTGACTAACCAATTAGCATTCTTTGCCAATGCTACATCTCGTGTGTTGAGGTAAGGAACTTATTTTCCTTTGAACCAGATGCAAACCACTCTGACTTGCTTACTTCTATGTGATTGTTCACCACACTCCCTACTGATCTCCTGATCACAAAAAATATGGTCAGGAACAGGTCGCTTTTGCTGGGTTCTTCTCCAAAGTGGAGCAAAACGAGCTTCGTCCTCAAATGAACTGTCACCAGGGAAGCTAGCAGGACATATTTTGACCACTGACAGCTGGAGAGTCATCCTCTAAGGTTGTTTCATCTTCAAAGTATTCAGTATTGGAGAAGTGATCAGTTTCTCCTAGTGGGGTTGATCTCAAATTTTACTAACTGCTCACTCTCTTCAGAATCGCTGTCACGTGTAGATGTCAGTACTGATTCTATAAAGGGATACAAGTCCTTTACATGACACAGAACTCCTTCAACATGTACTGACTGTGGATTATTATCCTGAGTCACATGACCTGTTCTAAACTTAGTTGTGCATCTCCTGTGAGGAGTTTTTATCCAAATGATGCCTCCCACTTCATATGCTCCTCAAGTATCCTGAGGTTCAGGGGAAGTCAGTACCTTTGAAGTGCATCTGCTGGTGCTGTAGTTGGTAAGTGGTTGTCTTTAGGCATGATGTTATACCAGTAGACTGCTTCTGGTATAAAGCACTGTTTTCTAGCTGCAATGGTTTCGGTGACTTCTTTCTACTATGCCATTCCCTGTAGGTGCATAGGCACATCAGAACCACAAATGTACACCCCAATTACTCAAAAATTTCTTGAGATGGTTGCATGTGAACACTGTGTCATTGTTGGTCAATATCTCATGCGGTGAACCCTGTTCATAAAAAATTGACTCCAACTGGTAAATTATACTGGTCGAATCTTGTCAATATTGGTTGCCATATTCCAAACTGAGAGGATCTGCAATCAATGACTGTTAGAGTGTTTGAAATCCACTGAAGGACACATACTGAATTAGCAAAAAGATGTAATGTTGACACCTGTCACCGAAGAGCCAAATTGAAACCCTTTATCATTGTATCTACCTCAGCCAAATTGATGTGATTATCATCTCCAGCTGGGCACAGCCAAGATGCATCCCCAATGACATTTCCATTTTTCTAGTACCACTCCTTTGGCTATAGAACTCACATCTACCCACATGTTCATTTTGTAGCCATTCACACACCAGTCTACACCTACACGATCAGCCTCATGTATTCTGGCTATTATATCAGCTAGCATGCAAGCAATTAAAAGAGGAATACTCAACTTCATCATCCTATCTTGTGGTTAGGGCACTTACTTGTCCCTTCACGAATGCAGTGGCCACTCGCAGCCAGCCACAAATGGGAAAGTGGCCCACAAGTCTCCTGCATAAGGAGAATACACGTCGACAAGTAATCTTCATAGGGATATCAGAGATTTCTCTAATTTGCCTCCATCAAAGAGTGCCATTATCACTCCAAACCTGCAAGTCCAACACATTAGTTCTATCTTCTTGCCAGTTCCTTGCATACTAGTCTGTACTCTCTCACATGTGTGACAGGATTCAAACTCTCATTGACATAAATGTCATCAATATATTCTCTGCTGATATAGCATTTAAAATGGCTTCATCTTGAGACACTACTGCATCAATTACAGCTTTCATGATGAGTGTTGCCATTTTTAAACCAAGGCCCAGTCGGGTGAAGCAGTATCTTTGACCCTTCAATATAACAGTTTGATAGGGCCACAGCATCCTCTCAGCATGTATCTGCAGATATGCCCTTCACAAGTCCAATAAGGATATGTTAGCCCCCAATTGTCGTCATTCATGCAACTTTTGTGCACACCTCAAAGTTAGCATCATATGGTTCCACAAAACCCTTTAACTCTTGGTAATCCAGTACTGGACAGATCTTCTGCTTGCTCTCTTGTATCATGACCATTAATGGGATTAGACATTTAGGCGAGCCAGGTTCGTCTTTGGAAGATAGCTGAAGTCATCCATTATCCAGCTACAACTGAAGCTCCATCTCATATTCATGGCTGCATAGTCAGGTATTTCATATTCTTTAAGGATATAAGTTGTTGATCATTCGTTTACTTCTATTAGGCCATCCATACTTTTTTATAACGGTCAAACTTTGCACTAATGTCGGGCTCAGTGAAGGAAATAGCAGCACACTGGGGCATGCCTCCTTCAAAAAAGTGCACTTCTAGTTCTCTGATTGTGTCAATCCCAGGGAGATCAAAAGCAATTAAGGGTCCGTCCATAATTAGAGCATCAATGTGCACAAGTTGAGCATGACCAATATTCAGCGTAATACTGCCATGTTCATGGCATGTTAGGGCCTTACCATCAACCGTTAGGACTTCCGTCTCCATTGTTTGCTAATTGCAGCATGCTTATGTGCATTTGCTCACCAATGTCTGTGTGCAGCTAGAATTAACCAGGGCCATACACTTTATGTCTATGGCCACCTCAATGATAGGCAGCACTGTGTTCTTTATTTGCTTGGGGAGAAGACGAGTGCTGATGTCTATTCCCTGGCACTCTGATGAGATGAGATGTGTCTGACTCTGTTGTGCCAAAAACATCATATCTCATGGTGAGATCTTCATGTCTGGGTAACCGTCCTCTCCAAGTAGCCTTGCCTGAAATCTAATGCCAGATGGTTGGGACCAAAGCACTCAAAATGCCACCTGTCCATGCCATAACGTCATTATGCGTTTTTTTGAGTGGATGCAGTGACCGACACATTGGGCTTCTTGCTATTGACCATAAAAACCCAGCTAGTCAAAATTTGGTCCAAAGTCATGGTATCCATTTTGGATGATGCTTGGAGAAGTTGATTAACTTGTTACAGCATTCCTGAAACAAATACAAATGTGATCCATCGCTTGGACAATTGGCCCTCAACTAGCAAAGCTAACCATTTTAACTCTGCTAGAAATTTGTCTACAGTTTCTCCTGTGTAAAATCATTGTGACACAAATTGATCATACTCAGTGAATGAATCCACTGGATATGCAGTTATAAGGGCTTACTTAATCTGCTCTGCATCTGACCTCTGCTCCTTAATCAGCTGCTGATACACAGTGAGAGCCCCAACTTGCAAGTGCAGTGGAAGTATCTGCTCAACTTTCTTCATGTCACAGAATTCACAAATCAACTCCACATTTTCAATCCATTCTACAATTGGTAGATTGGTAGAAGCACCACTGAATTCAGGTAATAGCTGAATTTTGAAACCTCTCTCCTCTATGATTGGGAGGAAAATAGCTTGTAGTCTAATGAGTCTCTATTCCTTGGACCTCGTTCATACAATCCAAAATACACTTTGTTCGATCTGCCATTCGTTTGTGAGTTCTGCACACTTCATCAATGCAAATAAACAATTCTTCCTTCTCACTGCTTCAGCCCTCTTTTAGCATACCAACACCATAGCCGACTGACCAATTTGTGTTCTTCGCATTTCTTCTTAATTACTCAGGCAAATAGCCTCTTCCAGTCTGACCAATCAGCACATGACTTGCTATCATTTAAACCACACTAAGCTGTACAAAAGCTACTGTTACAGCACATACTGTTGGAACTATCCAATGTGAAGAAGGGAGATTAATGCCATTTTCAAGGAGCAAAATGCTGATGCTATGTCTCGTGTATTGAGGTAAGGAACTTATTTTCCTGTGAACAAGATGCAAGCCACTCTGACTTGCTTGCTTCTACATGATTGATTGCCACAGAAAATAAATGAGGAAAAAATTAAAATATAAAGAAATGTGTACATGATAGAAGATAAGTTTATAAGAAAAATAACTGCAGCAAAATGATGGAAAAAATGCATACAAGTTCAGCGATTGAATCTCCCATTGCTTACATTAAAGGGGGGATCAGTTAAATGACTTTTGTTGATTAAAAAATCAAGCCCTTGAACAAAGCTGAGAGGAAAATATGTTTGAGTAGTTATCTGCCAGGGAACAGCCTGTCTGAATCTGACCTTGCAGATCTTTAGAACTGCAAGAATAATAAGGAAGAAATGAGAGAAAAATGGAAAGAATATATAAAAAAAAGAAACTGAAAATGAACAAAAAAAAAATAAGGATAATCTAGATGAGAAATAAAAAAAAAAATGAATGAAAGAAAAAATGAATTACTGGAAAGAAAGAGAAAAATTGCATAAAAAGAGATAAAACAAAAAGTAACAGGAAAGAATTAAAATAAGAATGAAATAAAACTGAAAGAGAAGACAAAAACAATGTATGAAAATCTGTTGAATAAGAAGGAAACTGATAAAAATGGCAAAAGTGAAAGAAAGATGCTAAGAAAATAAATCAATGAATAAAAAATGATGAAGAAGAAAAAAAATAAAAATTGGAAATAGTCAAAAAATGCAATAGAAAAAACCAAAAGAATGAAAGGAAGAAGGATTTACTTTATTTGAGTTTTGATGAAACAAGGACAGTTATTTTGTCCTAACTATATCATGTTACCTCTTAAAACTTAGCAATTGTCTTGAAAACTTAGAGTTGTTACATTGAGAAGAGGCAATTATTGGTGACCCACTTGTGAAACTCTCTTTTAAAAGGTTTATTACTTTGGGGATTTGGGAAAAAGTATCCAATATACTATACAAAAATCAGCTTATTGCATTATTTATTTATACATTGAGTAAGAATACCACATATAGGTGTCAACTTTATAATAATAAATATAATTAACAAATACATTTATGTAAAAGATATATTTAAAAAAAAGATATTCAATTCCTTCCACAAAGCAGAATCAAACAGATATAAATAGAAAAGATATATTTTGAAATGTATCTTCATAGTAATTTATCTGTTGAAAGTTTTGCTCATATCAATCGTAAAGATGAAACCTATATGAAGTGTAATTTTGAGATAAATGCTTATGTATGTATGAAAATATTGCAATATTGTGGGATGTACTGAATACTTATTTACCCACTTTACATATACTAGATATCAAAATGGAAGTTTATAAATTGTAATAAAAAGCAATAACTAGTGATCACTCAGTTCTTGTCACATTACTCTCAATCCCTTTTAAGAATTAATGCTGGCAACTAGAACTGGATTATAGTGAAGGCACTGGTACAGTATCACTTACTACCCCCATGTCTCTTTGTACAATATCAGTAATCAGGCTCATGGCCAGGTGGGGGCTACCCCCATTCCAGAAAATCATGTGACATTTTTCTTTGAAAATTATGTTGTTGTAACTAAGTTATGAAGAACAATAGTAGAAAACCAGAATTGGTTTAACAACAAATTTATTAACTTTTGGTGCAGGGAAACATAATATAGAATAGAAACTAGTGAAAAGAATGTTTAGCTGAGAATGAATAACTGTTTTCAGCAAAAGTTACTATTTTTATGTCTTTCTGACATTCAAGTCCAAACTTGTAGGGAAATATTCTCCCTCACAACCTATGTAAACTAATTTTAGTGTGGAAATTCAAACTTGTGGTCCTTATGACTTAAAAGCTGCCTCCCACCTTTTAAAATGGGCCTATCAATACTAAGCCAGTGGCAATAGGAGATATAGGAAAGTTTGGTTTCCTGCCTTTCATCATATCATTAGAATATAAAATTTTATATATTTTGTAACATTCAACTTGCAGTTACAATGGCAATATCATATGATTTAGGGCATAAGGAAATCATTTAAAATTTGTTGGTAATCATCTTTTATTAGTTTTGATAGCTTAAATTTAAAAACTGGTTACTTTAATTTATTTTTGTTTCCTTGAGATTTGTTTCGACATATTGTCATACCAAACAGAAAGACTACTGTTAGATATATGTAAAATAGCACTTACCTGATCCTGAGGGGTTGGATGGCTAATTAACATCTAATTATAATTCTGCTTATCCCTTACTTAGGTAGCAGGGCCATTACACACTGCCAGCACCTTTTACGTAATGGACTATTCAGTTTTTATGGGTGTAGAAATATGGAAAAGACTTAGACATACTACTTGGTTTCAGTGCAAAAATGAAAGAAAGAAGGGAAGATAGAAATGTTTGCCAGCTGTTTCAGTGAAATGGAAAAAGTTGTCAATATCAAATCTTTTCATTTGTACCCCCTTACTTCTTAAAACAAAAACCAGCATTCTTATTTATGATTGACATTGCAATATTTTGTTAAAGTTGTTAAGTTCAAATTAATTCAAATATTTAACAATGTCATAGGGGAATTTCTACAGATATTTTATTGACATTTAACTCACCACGAGTTAATTCTTAAGTTAATGATTGAATAAAGATTCATCAGAAAATTCAAATAAGAAAACCATGCAATTTTCATCGGTATTTCTAGTTATTATAAATTCTGATTATTATTGTTACGAACCAGTTTATAGAAATATGTATTCATACCCCACACCCCTGCATCTATGAAATTGTTAGAGCCTAAAACATTTTGTTAGAATTGATAGCAGAACATCGAATTGATAGCAGATCAGCCATAGTAGTTTTTACCATGTTGTCACTTGTAATGACAGCTGTAGAGTAAAATAACACAAATGTATATATTTCAATATGGCTCTCATAAATTGAGGTTGTGGCACCTTATACTTAAATTTGCATACATATATTTACATTCCAACAAATATCATGGTTGTAAATCTGTTTACTTGCCCAATTCTTTGTAAATATTCAGCTTAAGTTTGAGACAGAATCAATAAACACAAAATATGTTATTAGAGCTAAGAATATGTAGAAATCTTTCAATTACTGAAATTCTTGTCTCTTAAACCTTAATATCTTCTTTAATAATTGGTATTGTTCATACAAGTCTGTTAGTAAATCTAAATTGCTATCTACAGACATGTAGAATTCAATGAAGTATAAAAATATATACATGTACAAGGATATATATTTTTGTCAGTAATATGTGACTAACAAGTATGCTTGTAACTAAATTATTCATAGTATGGAAAAAATCAAAATAAGCTTTCAGCTATCAAAATGCAAAAGATTTTTTACTCAGAATTATACCAGGTGTGACAGGGATTTAAAGTTACTTGCATGCACCAAATTTTAATATTCTCATTTCTCTTTCAGACAAATCAAAAGCTTTAACATGGCAACTTCCAATCATAGGAAATGGAAAACCACACAATGGTTGTGGCATTAACTGCTAACCACATCAATATGTAGATAGCAAAAGCTTCTTTAAGTGGGGTCAGGTGAACAAGGAGAAATGATAAGTGGGTCTGCACATGCCATACAAAGGTATTTGCATTGATGCCCCACCAAGTTCATGTGTCCTGGGCATTATGAGGAATAAAAGCCATGTCATTCTGCTTTACATCTTCTTGTAGTGTTTCTGTCACCACCTACACTGTGTTCAAGCCTTGAATTTATCGGATAGCTGTACATGTTCCAGTAGAATTCCCACATGGCTAACATGAGTCAGGAGAAGAATTTTCACCAACATATTACTACCCTGGGTACATGGCAGCAGCCCCCCAAAACTGGAATAGGCAGGTACAAGAGGAGGAGGACAGCAACACTCAGAAAACAGTCTGCCTGCCTTATGTGAGAGGGTTATCAGAGAAAATACAAAGGATCTGCGGTCCATATAACATCAGGACAACCTTCAAAAGCTTGATGACACTTCACAGATATCTCTCCCAAGTAAGACCCTCCCATAGAGAAGAACATGACTAAAGACTGTGTGTACGCTATCCCGTGCAGCTGCAGAAAGAAATATAAAGGGGAGACAGGCCTCAAGGTAAGGCTTCAAGAACACCAGAAAGCTGTAACACGAGGGGAAGTGGAAAAATCAGGCATGGCTGACCATATATGGAGAGAGAAGGGAGATCACTGCCCTCTGTGGGATCAGGTTGAGATCATAGACAAAGAACATCATTGGAAAATTCGTAAACTTAAGGAATCAGCATATATGCTAAGCCACAAAAATCTCCTGAGCCGACCAAGCATAGAAATAAATACAATATGGGAACCAGTAATAAGGAGTGCCAGAGAAAAGCAATAATAACAACAAAGATGCAATATGAGCTCTGGTAAAAACATGGAATGATAACAGCAAAAATTACAATATGAGCACTGGTAAAAATGGTTGCTGAAACATTAGGTTTATAAGTCCCAGAAATTCATATACAGATGTCCTCAAGGACACATGGCACAGTGGATAAAGGCGTTGTTTAGATCCAGTGACAGAAGCCAAAGAGTGTGAGTTCAATACCTGGCTAAGGCAGTGGATAACAGGAGATAACTGATAACTGACATCCATTAAACATGGCACATGGAACTAGAACAGTATACCCCAGTGAGCGAAATAAAGAGTTCAGTTCGACATTCCAAATGCCTGAAGAAGGCCAGAGCGTACAACAGCCGAAATGTTGTAATAAATATGTAAATAATGTATCAATTTTTTTCTATTTAATATATTTGTTTTTCTTGATATTATAATTTGTTCTTAATGGCCTTGTAGAGCTTCATGAAAAAAGGTATTCTAATCTAAAGTATTTTTTACAATAATATCAAAATTTTTGATTTTTTTACTCTTAATTTAGACAACTAGACATGAAGCATAAGTATAAAGTCATACCTTTTATGGTTCTTATTTCATACAAAAAATGTTAAAAAGGATTAGGCTTTCTGTATAATTTAACTTTGCTGAATATTAAGAAGAGAGAACAATAAAAGAACAGGAATTAAGAAGACAAGATAATGATTGACATTGCATTTAAATTTTTGAATATCAAAGTTGACTGGGAAGCAAGAAGCCACAAGTGAGAAGAGCAGGAGAAGAAACTGTTAGCATAGAACTTATGGTTATATGTAGACATTTCAACTGTAAAATGATGAAACCTAGCTGGCAATCTAGTACTGCACTTAAATTCATAAAGTCTAGGTACCAGAGAGGAAAGTTCATCAGGACAATTACCATGAAAGTATTTATAGATATGGTATGGTAAAGCTACATTACGGTGCTGGAAAAGCATCTGAAGCCGAGTTGCCAATTCAGGATAAATAAATAAATTCTTCTTTGGATCAAGAATCTCTAAATACATAGCAAGAGCAGCAGCTCAGGTGTGGTGACAATATTCAATGCAATAATCCTAATCCCTGCCTTTATTTGATTATATGGGTGTAATATAACTAGATTTGATATTTGAATTATAATAAACATTAAATTCAGTTATTATTTAATAGGATTTTATCATTGAGATTTTTAAATAGCAAAAGAAATCAACACATCAGTGAAGTCATTTTATCTATACAGAATATAAATATTCTCAATAAAAGGATTTCAGTCTATAAAGTAAATTATAAGTAAAAAAAAAAGTTACAATATAAACAAAAAGGAAAAACTTTAGTCTTTTGGATGATACCAGGTTCAAGTACCACTGAATGAGAATCCAATAAAATGGTTAATCTGTTTAATGATTTATTTTTATGGTCAAATTATCTAAACATAATTTGAATTGTTCCATTTAAAGAAAAAGCTTTATCAGTAAAATTTGATGCTGTTCCAATCAATTTTCTCTATTCTAGACTAGTGACAGTAATTCAGTTCTCCAGAGGGCAGAGAAGTCAATTCCTAACTAAATGATGTAATTAATTTTCCACCAGTCTCAACTCATGTGTAAAGCAGTTATTGCTGATGAAGCATGCAAAATCAAATTCTGCAGATTCAATTCTTTGCTTGGCTACATACTTTCTAATTAGTCTTTAATTTAATGATTTCTTCCTCTTCTGGTCTCCAGGTATAATTATAAATAATAAATTATAAATAATATTATCCCAGTCCCATAATAGCTGTGACATTTAATATATGAACTGTATATGCAAACATAACAAATATTATGGGACAGAAATCGTATTATAAAATGCCTGATTTCCTCCAATTTTTATTATCCAAACTCATGCTTTTATAGATAATTATAAAAGAATGCATGCCTATTACAAGGTATGATTTTGTAATTTAAAAACAGAACAATTCATGAATAAATAATATAAAAAATGATTTATACTTTTCAATAATGGTTTCTCCATTTATCAACTTATATTGCTTTGATGAAAAATAATAGAATATTTAATTTTCATGACCTTTTGACAACAGTATGATTTCCATACTGTCATTGTATTGTTTGATTTATTTAACTCCCCTTACATTTTTTATTTCATACAACCGACTACCAAATGATGGATAACATTATTATTCAAATATCCAGAGTTGTAGTCACTGTAACATTAGATTTAGGAATTACCTCTACCCATTTTGAATGGGCATCGACTGCTACAAGAAACGTTGATCCCTGGAAGAGATCTGCATAGTCCATGTGTATGCTCTGCCAGGGACACTGCCAAAAATGTAGGTCTAGTTGCGTGATGAAGCACATCACACATGCCCTCACAGATGTCTCAATGTCCTTGTCAAGATTAGGTCACCAGAAGATTCTTCTTCCTTTTGACCAAGATGGCCTTTATGCAATTCTTGCATGACTTGTTTGTGTAGTTTTTCTGGTATAACTACACTTGTTCCCCACATCAAACAGTTGTTGTGGATAGAAAGTTCATATCAGTTCTGATGGAAATATGACATTTTTCTGGCACATTGTATTCTGGCCAGCAGTTTGGGCAAAATAAATTACACAGGATAGGATTGGATCAATTCTTGATGCCTTGGCAATCTTAGTTACCTTAATTGGACATTGTTCCAATAATTCTTTGTAGAAAAGTGTCACCTTCTTCCTCTATGTCTCTGCTTGACTCTAGAAGTGGGCATGATGAACTTTCTGCATTTGCAATGGATTTGCCACTATGAAACTCAATATTGTAATCAAAGCCCATAAGAAAAACAGCATATCTTTGTAGTCTTCCTGCAAACATTATTGGAATGCACTTCCTTCAACCAAAGATGAATTTGAGTGGCTTGTGGTCAGTAAAAAGTATGAATTTGTTGTTGCACAAATATTTGAAAAACTTTTTTTTACTAATCATACAATTGCAAGGGCTTCCTTGTTGAGTTGGGAATAACTGGATTCAGCTTTGTTTTTGGTGTGAGACAATACACTATGTCATATGGACTTGCATCACATGCCAGATGTAGAGGGCAGTTGGGATTGAACTGTACCAAGACCATGTCAGATGCAATCATGCCCTTGATTTTGTTGAATGCCTTATCACATTCTCCAGACCATATGAAGGAAACGTCCTTTTGTAAAAGATCATAGAGTGGTTTTGCAACATGGGCAAAGTTTTGAAGCCATTTATTGTAAAAATTTACAAGCCCTAGAAATGAGTTTAATTGTGTTTTGTCACATGGGACTGGAGCATAAGAAACAGCTTCAATTTTGTCTTTGGTTTTGTAAAACCATTTTTGATATTTTTATTCCACAGATGATCTGAAAGAAGGAGGCCTTGTCTTGAGACCAAATTCTTGATGTCAGAAAAGAACGTTTTTGATGTTTTTAAAATGTATCTTGTCATATCATCCATGTTACAAACTACACCTTTAAGACCTTCTAGAATTTGGTCCATGATCTTTGCCATATTGCAGGTGCTGATGTGATGTCATAAACTAGACAATTATATTGACATAATCCTTTGTGGGTGTTTATGGTTGTCAATTACTTTGATTCTTCATCAAGAATTAATTGTAGGTGTGCCTGCCTTAAATCTGTTTTGGCGTATTTTTCCTCCATTTCAAGTTTTGCTAATTTTCTCAGCAGGGTATATTGTTCAACTTCTAAATTTGGGTTGGCTGTTATTTTACAATCTCTGCAAATGTAGATACCACCATTGTACAGGACAGGACACCCTTTGTTAGTTTGTCCAATTCTTCCTCCACCTTTTGTACATAAGGTATGTAGGACAGTTCCTGTTCTCATATACCTGGGTACTGTGTTGGGATTTGACTCAACTGTCCCTTCATGTCCTTGGTCATACCTATACTTTCCCTGAAAACTTGTGGGAATTCCACTCTCAGTTTTGCAACCATTTTCTTCTGATATTATGGAGGGACTTGTATATTTCAATTTTATGCATCCAGTCTCTTCCTTAGATGGGATTATTGCCAATTTTTAAGATGGTGAGAGGTAATTGGATGCTTTTGTTGTGTTCAACTAATACCAACACCTGACCTCAGGGTTTGATGTGTTCATTGGTATATGTCTTCAGTTGGATTGTGGTTATTTCCTGAATGGGGTTTGTGGAAAATATTCATTTATAATCCTTAAATGTCATCACTGAAATTGCTGCTCCTGTATCAAATTCTATCCTCACAGACTTAGAATTCAAAGTTACAGTGACAAATATTTTGCCTAAACCATTCACTTTAAGTTTGAGTTTAAATTCACTGCCCCCATCATTTGTTTGTAACTTGTGGAGATTTCTGCTGCTGTCTATTTTTTATATTTTTGACTTGCTTAGATGTACACATTGGCTGGATGTGATCTCTTTTGTGGTATACTCAGCAAAAAGATTCCTTAAAGGAGTAGTTTGTCTGTTTGTCATTCATCTTTCCACAATAATTGTAAGGTAGAAAATTAAGGAATTCCATTTTTTGTTGTTCTTGTCTTGTTTTATCAGTCTCTGATTTCCTGAGGATGTGTATATCCTTCTTATTGTCTGAGTAAATTTCAGTGGCATCCTTTTGGGTCTTTTTTATAGAGATAGTGTTTGAGAAATACTTATTAAATGATAGGGGGGTCTTCTTTAAGAAGTCACATCTTAGACAGCATGATAGTTTGTCCTATAAAGTGTTTTTAAATAATTACCAAAGTTACCATAATAAACACATAAAATATAAATTGTTTTATAGCTGCAATAAAGTTTGATACAGTTTTGGAATTTTTCTGTCTCCAAACATAGAATCTATATTGAAGGGGGTTTTGGATTAAATTGTTGAAGGAGGAATGTGCACAACTGTTTTGCTTTAGGCCAAGTTGGGGGGGGGGGGGCTGATAAAGCTCATAGTTGCATATGTCTTGGGACTAATAGAAGAGAGAAGAACTGACATATGTTTGTATTCTGAAATGTCATTTGTCACCATATAAATGCCTAACATAGTTTTAAAAATTTTCCCTCGGTTTGTCAAACATGTTGGGTCTTGTCTGTGGGGTATAGGTACATTTAAACTTGTTGCTATCAACTGAAATATTTGATAAGATTGTTAAAGGCTCTCAAAATTATTATGAAGGCTTGTTGCCATTTGTGATGTATTCAGGGATTATGGAATGTATATATTCAATCATATTTAAGAAACAAGAATCATGTGGTGGACATATTGGATTTTTATTACAGAAGTGATAAAGGGTAAATGGAAATGATACTAGGGGATGTAAACTTCCTGTTTACGTGTGTATATCTCACACTAGGAAAACTTGATTTATATGGGAAAGATAATCTATAACATTTACTGGGAACAAACTGCTTGTATGTAGATAAAAAACAAACAAGTACACAAAAATAGAAAGATGAGTAAGTCAAGGATTAGTTTTCTCACCCTCTTTATCTAAACTATACAACAATATGATCCTAAGAAAACTAAAAGTCCTACCTAGATTTATTATTAGTGGGTATAATCTTAACAATATATGCAGATGACAGTGTGTTGATGGCAGGCGCAGAAACAAATATGCAAAACTCCTAGATAAAATAGCAAAGGAAAGTGAGAAAGGACTAACTGAAAGAAAACAGAATTATTGTCAGCAAGAGAAGTAACCAAAGATGTGAACTATGAATTGGAGACATCAGAATCAAGCAGATAGAGAAATTTAACTATTTGGGCAGATAACAGGTGACAGAAACTGTAACATTGATATCTGAAGGCACCTCAGACGAGTGAAAGATGTATTCCAGAAACTAAGAAAAGTATTAAGATAATTGGAAATGTTTGTTAGAAATACAGAAAAGTATGTTGAAGTTCTGTCATATCTATCCTTTTGTATAGCAGTGAATCCTGCATTATTTCCTTACAGATACAGAAGATGCTTGAATAAACAGAGATATTCTATAGACAGATGATAAAAATACTATGTTCTGAACATGTGAGCAATGAGTAAGTTTTAAAGAAAATGGAAACAAAAAAGACACTTAGAACCAGATAGAGACAGTTGAAATTTCTGGAACACATAATGAGGTAAGTGGGCCTGGATAATTTAATACTCACAGGAAATGTTGAAGACAGGAGAGGCAGAGAGTGACCCAACTGATAAGTTTATATGAATGGATTGTGGAATAAGGACAAAGAGAGTGGTTAAAGAGTCAAACTTTGCTTAGAGCTACAGGATTTTGTGGTAAAGGAAGACCTGCTTTATTTTCTTCGGAAAAAGTTCCCCATTATGAATAGTGAATGTATCATTGTGCACAATTGGTATGTTGGTAGGTATAAATCATCAGTAGTTTCATGTGTAGTATGGTAAACTGTGGTAGTGGAAATGATGTACACTGTATGAAATATGATGCAAGTCAATGTTTTTACAAAAACTATGACTAGTATTAAGCAACTGATGTTGGTAAAATTTTTAGTCTATATTTGTAAAATTAGCAGTATATGAATTTTGGCTTATATTACCTTTGTTCATCTTTTCATAATTTCCAGTGTTGTATTCCTATCACCCAGTAACATTATCTCATGAGTAATGAGAAAAATAACATAATTATATAATAATGTTTATATATCTGAAATTAAAACAATAGCAATAAATGTACTATAATTTATATTGTATAATGAACAACCTTCAAGTTGTATAATTAAATCTGACACCACCAAATAAATCATTGAAAATATCAATCATAAAAACAGACACTATAAGATGAAATTCATATGGTATATTTATTATAGAAATATAAGTTTAACCTGAAAACTTTACCAACATCTGTTGATTAATACCAATTTTATTATGAAAACGTTTATATTATAAAATCATGTGTATTTATATTATAAAATCATGTGTATTTATATTATAAAATCATGTGTATTTTGAGGCAGTGTGATTGGCATAACATATAGTGTCATTAGCTAGATAGCTATTTTGATACTATAGAGATTTTTCAGTTCATGATAAAAAAAATATTTTAGATTAATTTCCCCAAAATGAAATCTCAACAGAGACTGCCAGATCACAAAACCACTTGAGATATTTAGTTCTGCTGATTCTATTAATCACACATACACCTATTCTAATCAAATACATCCAATTTGTACTGTTTTATTGTGTGTTTCAGCCAGGATTTTGTGTTCTTATCCACTTCATCCTTTAGTGGCTGGATTGTACTTATACTTTCTAAAAGGTATATTGAATTTCATTTTTTAATGTAACTTGTATATCGTAAGTGTTTTTACCATTCATTGAATAAGAATGAAAATTAGATGCTTAAACTCTTCTAACCCACTGGCTACAAAAAAGGGGACCTAAACAATAACCTTTGTACTACATTCAACAAGAATATAAATAATTAATCTGGTAATGTCTAAAAAAGAAGCTGTCATTTAAATTATGATTATTGTAATCATTGCACTAAACATCATTACTATAAAATAAGTATGTGTGTGTTTTTGTAAGTATATGTAATAGATTTACAAGATCATTCTATAACCTTCTAGAAATGTTTTATTCTTTTCGACCCTCACCTTTCTCTTTCTTTTATTTTCTTTTTATACTGGCTTTTAATCTGCTTGTGGAATTTGTGTGATAGCATATTGGATATTCTTTAGCAAAGATCTTTTGTATAGAATACAATATAAGGATTGAACATGTAAACACACACAAACTTACAAAAATGGTGAGCTAATCACTACATTACTAGAATTGATAATTTGTGTCATTACAAAAGTGATGAATTTAATATCTTCTCCCTTTCTCTGACATTTTCAAAGGTATTCCTATCCAGACATGATTTAAAAAAAAACTTATGATTTATAATTTGTATTAGATTCATTGTCTTGAGACAGAAGTTCCATTTTCAGTTTTACCTGGTCAAATATGATAAAAAGGCCAGAATAGAAAACTTTTAGAGTAAATTAATATAAATAGGAACGGAATTTTATACTTTATCTCTGGTCATAGTTAAAGAGAAATTCCCTTACTACTAATAGATGTGCTAATGAAATCACTCTTTTTTGTCCCTGAGTATAAAGAGCAATAGATGCTTTTAGCTAAAAGAATTGACTTTTCATACATATCTACTAGCAGAAGTTGCTCGAGTCACCTAAAATAAGTATAGTCACCTGAGTTCACTATATTTTGTTAGTATCTTTTTTTTTTTATCAGCAATTTATAAAATAGTTCAATTTTAACTTCATAAATATTTAAAACAAATAAACAACTTAAAATGAAATTTTGTTTTTACAATTTAAAAAAATTTATATGAAAATATTTTTATGATACTGTACAAATTTACATAATTACTGTATTTCAAAATATGTATTTTTCATCTAATTTTCTGAAAAATTGGTTATCAGTTTAACGACAAGTCAATTTAAATTAGGAGTAGCAAATGTGTTTGTGGTTGACCCTGACGGTCAATGGAAGTAAGCAAGAGATCAGTGAATATCTGGCAATTAAAATATCATTGATCAATACAGACACAAGATCTGTGGGTCATTTGGGATTAGAAGCTGGCAAAAATGCATAAAATACATCTTATTGATACAAATTTCTTAAAACGAATTAAAATTTACATAAAATTATCCCAATTGCTAATATAGAAGATTTATAAACTAATATGATTTGAATGGATTGATATTTATACTGTGAATGAAATTGATGAAATGTTGTAGAGTCAAACACTAGTGAACATGTCTACCATCAAAATTGTCTTTAGTTTGATTTTGATACTAACTGTAATTGCAAGTGTGAATGATCTAATTCACAGATTTACATAATGAAAGATTTAGATTAATATATTTGAATAAATATACCACAGAAATATTTCTATAAATATATGAATTACTTTTAGATAGAAAAACTGCATGGGGCTAAGTTTCTGAGTGAAATTTTATCCCAAAACTTGAACTTAAACACCAGCTTCCGGCATGAGATAAATATTCCTTACTACTTCAACCACCAAGCAGAGCAAAGGAAGAAATAAACAAAATGTAAATATAAACTGAGAGAAATAATCAGGTAGATACAGAAGTAGTATTTTGAAGGCATGAAGCTTAATATTGTTATAGTTATCTGAATATCACTAGTATAATATGTAAATTTATATAATTTTATAGTGTATTATTACCTAGGTGGAAATGTTTTACTATTGTAAAGGACAAAATCTACAACTTTTTTTACATTAGATCCCTATTCTATTGGGAACCTGGTAGATAGATTTATCTTACTATTTAATTCATCCCAACAAAAACTGACATGATTTCAAAGAATACACGGAATAAAATAATTCTGGGCCAACTAATTTTAAAGCAATGAAAATGTCTTTAATCTAGTTTTTGCTAGTAGAACATTAATCAACTGTCTTCTTCAGATCATTGTCGACTTATTATTCACCATGTATAGTAGAAACATATCTTAACAAAACAAGCAATATTAAAAATCTGCTTGTAATGTTCTGGTCAATATGTTATAATGAGAACATTTTTAATATAGAGTGGAATACATTTTTCAAAAGATAATTAAATGTCTTCATTTTACTAGAAAAAGTAATATTCAAAATTTTAATTTCTTGTGAAAAAGATACTTAAGGGGAATAGTTATAAGCCAATATATGAGTTTGTTAAAAAAAATCAAGATTAGACATGAAATGCTTCAGAGGAAGACACTGTACAAGTCAAAGTCTCAATGAATTTAATTTGTATAATTAACATTAACAAGTATGTTAATGTTAATTGTCTTTCATTATTCAAAGTTAAAGAGAAAAGATTTAAGTGACAACTGAAAAAATGAATATAAAAAGAGTTGAATTATAATTAGAATCCCTGTAGAAGAAAGAAATAATTTTTTAAACTTTTCATTGGAACAGGAAATTTTCACAAGACATGTCAGTGTTTGTTACTTACATTGACAAATTGCTTACTACACACATTTGAGATTGAAGTAAAATCTAGTTTTATTTTTTTCTGCTTTTTAAGCAGGCATCTCACTGAATCTTTGAAATGGTTACTTCTTGTTCAAAAGTTGTAATTAGAATTTTCAAGTTTTTTATTCATCTTGGTTTACACACAGGAATTGATTTTCCAATTTGATTTTATTAAAATCAATTAAGTACAAAAACCAGTTTTCATTTGTTGTCTTGAAAAAGAATTTTAAAAGTATTTTATTTTCATATATTAAAATTGATTCTAAAAAAATTTAACTTACTAAAATCCAGTGACTCAATTTGTGTGAGATCTTTTTATGTGAAGAAAAAAATTAGCTGATATATGTATTTTTACTTTTATTATATTCAAATCATTATAAAAATTTTCAACTTGCAAAAAGCCAACACTAGATTATAGAAGAAACCTATTTGAATTGAGTTCCATTCACAAAACAAGAATTTATCATACAAAATCATTATAGGGCTGAATAAAAACTGCTGTTTCATATTGCAACTAGAATAAACATCTTTTGTATTGAGAGAAAGAAAAAAAACCTTTTCATCTCTTACTATCATAAATTAATAATATCTAATGGACTGACCTCCCAAACTCCCTCTTGCACCAGCTATACAAACTGATAGTTTTAAATGTTTTAGTGTCATAAACATTTTTTCATAATTTTTAGTATAATCCTATGTTGCTTTAAAGAATGTTCTTAAAATGACACCTAAAATATCTTCAACTTAAAATTACGTTTGTGATGACAGTAGAGTATAAATAATTAAGGCCAATAAATTAACACATTAAAAAAAATTGATTTCAAAAGATGAATGTTCTATGCTTTTATTGTGTAGGTTCCTCTGTATTTGTTCTTCTATGATTATATTTGAACAAATCCTTTTCAATGCTTTACTTATGGTATGGAAGAATGATTCTGACAGTTACTTCGGTTTCTAAAAAGAAAGGTCAGTAACATTTTTTTTCTTTGAGAATTGACAGTATGAACTATTTCTTCTTGTGGTGGGCATTTCGTTGCTGTTATAGTTTTGCAGTTGCTGTTTTTGTTGAAGAATTGCTTCTTGAAGCATGAGGATCTTGTGAATACTGCCAGAAAAACTGGACTTTGTGTATATTTTACAGTTTAGCATACTGTGCTGCTGTCAAATACATTAGTAAAGTATAATGCCTGGTTGAGAGATAAATTCACAGACAACATTGACTGATTTTAAATATGAAATGAATTAATACAAAGATAAAAAAAAAAAATTCAGAACAGACCAAGACAGACAGATATGAAAGTCATAAATATTAGAAATATGAACAGATTGTGGATACATTTATGATATATACAACTGAATGATCTACACAATTGAATGATCTTTATCATGAGTTTTAAGGCAGCTTTTTGATGTTGAAACTATTTATAAATCTTCCAACAATCACTTTTTAATTCTCCTTCAAAATAAATGTTGAGAGAATTCCATAATATACAGCTGGAGACATTTTATATTAGTTAAGCTAAAGTGCCCTTCAGATTGCTGCCATTGAACTCAGTATAGTAACAGAAAAATATTGATGGGAATATTGTCAAAACAATGACAAAGTATAAGAAATGTTGTTTACTTGCTTTTCATGTAGTTTTCTTTTTACAAATCCCCATTCCAAATGAAAAAATGTCAAAATATCTTGCATCAAACATACCAGAGATAGACAGGTATGCAATGCATGTGGAAAAAATAAAAATGAATTTATCAGCAATGACAGTTTTGTGCGACTGCAGATTACATTAACACATTTTTGGGAGATTTTTCAATTAAAAAGTTAGAAATCCTACATGCCTATCAGTAGGTGATATCAAATACGATCTTCTTTAAAAAGAACTTATAGTAAATTTGAAATAATAGTTTTATGACCATTCTGAGTGGTTCTTACAAATCTCTCTTATTTTTTTTCTTAAAGACCATTGTCATTGAAGATTTTAGTTACAAGGTAATTGGAATTACAGACTCTATATATTTATTTTGTAATTAAAAATGTACAAATTTTATTCCTGGTTCCAAGGGTCTGTGTTTCAATGTACATAAAGGGCTTAAGTTTTAAATGTTGTTCTTATAGTTGGTAGGTGTTCATTTCCTAGAAGATACATTTTACATTTCATGTTAATCCTTAACAGTTAGTACAACATTAAAGTAGTTAGAAAATCAAAATTACATATGTTGTATAAATATCTCCCTTATTCTCATTCCTTGTAATCTGTTATGGATCTTCATAGAAATTATCATCTACATTGCATTTATCTGGTTACCAAGTTTTCAAGAAGTTAACATGCCTCTGAAATCACAGGTATATCATTAGATAATTCAAATTAAAAATAAATATATTTCTTAATTTTAATAAAATGAAAGTGAGAAATTTGAAAGCTATTATTATGTAGCATATGTCTTATCCCAGATCATGCCAGAATAAACTTTGCTCTCAGGTTCCTTTTGAAAAGCTATAGGTTTAGGATTCACCTGAAAGGTATCCTCCTATCATTCAAGTGCATACCCACATGATTGGATAAGCTTCATCTGCTATGCACCCATGGGAAAGAACCATACAATATATAAAAACCTACTGCAGTGGTAAGAGTGTGATTAAGACATTGCACACTAGAATGTAAAGCTCACATTCTGATTAGGGCCTGGGACTTCATACACACACACATATACACGCTCAGTGGCCAGCAGCAATTGACAAAGTCCTGAGATGAAATGAAATGCAATGTTACATATAAGAGATTCAGTTTCATGTTTTCATGGGTAATGTACAACAATAGTTCATTACAATTAGATATGTTTTTTAAGACTATGAAAATCTACCTATAACAAGTTGTTGCACACATAAGAAAATTATAGTGAATGAAAGATAAAATTACATTTATTATAAATCAGTCTCAGAAATTTGTAAGGAAAACAAAGAAGATGACTTTAATGTGATACAATAAAATATTAGTTTCTGAAGAATGTGTCAAAATGTAACCCCAAATAGGGTCAAAGGAAAAAGTATTAATATTTAAGAAAATATACTTTTATGGATGTTGGGAAATAAAAGTTCTTTCAAAATGTTGTTTTTATGATTAAAGGTAGAATTGTCCCAACACAATACAATGAGCATACTAGACAATGCAAATATGCTAGTTGTGAAGTCTGTTCCTGTTCAGACAATTGTACAAGTTGATTTTTGTTTCCTTTTATCTTGAATTTGAAGAATGTTTATTTTTTAATTGTTTTGATTTATATGTTGTGCAGATATGTCATCTCTCAGGATTCTATTAAACCATATTCAGAGTGCCTATGCCCACTTTTAGAACACACACATATTTGTATATTATTCTTAGTGAATAAGAGGCTTCAGTAAGAAAATTATAACATTGGCCCAGTCAAAGGTCTTTACACTTGAACTTATATAAGCTTTAAACCTTTTAAAACAAGAGAGTTTGCAAACTCACTTGTGAGAGCTATTGATGATTGAGTACGATTCTTTTGTAGAAGCTGATGATGAATATGCTGCTGACATTTTTCTCTTGATCTATCAACCAGTGAACACCAGCATTCTGTTAAAGAGAAAGAAGAAACATGTTCTTTGGAAATAATTTCACTTCTTGATAGATCAAGTTCAGGTTGATCACTGATCAGTTGCATTTAGTGTCAACAACAAAGGACAGAAAAAAAATCAAAAATGAGAAGATAATGCAGTGGCAAATTGAGCTATTATGCTTCAGTTAGATTTCTTATTACACCAGTAAAGCGAATCATACTGCAGACATGTTTTCATAAGTTTTTGGTTTTGTTTCAAAAGGAAATACAATAGCAGAATCTTTCACAGAAATCTTTGTCATTCTGGTATTACAAAGATATTTCACTTTGTGAGATTTGTTCAGAGTTTAAATCCAGGTTTCTGAGACTCAGAGCCCTTATCATTAATGATGTGCAACAATCTGAGTTAAGCACTCATTTCAAAGACTATTTCATCCTGCTCTCACAATAGATATACATTGGCCAATGTCGATGAATAGTCAATATCCCTGTTTATATATCCATACCATGATAAATCCTTTCTAGCAAAAAGTGCCTTTTCTTCATCTTTGGTTGTTAAATTCATTCTGACAGTAGTTCTTCCTTCTTTCTTCTATAACAATGGCAGTGGAACAAAACATACCATGGTATATAATCCTCAGAGAAATAGGCAGGTTGAAAACCTCAGAGAAATAGGCAGGTTGAAAACAACTTTTCATAAGACTTCACTGGGAAGAAGTCTTTCTTGAGGCATAACACTCAATTTGATCATTATTGTCCATTTATGAATTCTATGCAGTATAAATATTTACTCAGGTTTCAAAAGAAATTGGATAATGGCACCTCCCTGTCTTCTTGGTTATCTAGCCCAGGAACTGTGTACATGATATGCAATGTTTACTTGACAAAATATGAGACTTTATTGGATGAAGTGGAACTGGTGAAAGACAATCCAAATTCTGCCAATATCAGACTACCAAATGGTACTGAGACAAACTACTGTATCTCTTTGGAATTTGGCCCCTGGCAGCAACTCTGGGGTGGAATTTGATAGTGTAGGTGACGCTATGATCTTTTAGGTAAGTGCAGTCCCCGAGTCTGATAATAGGAATATCTTAATGAGAGTGATGCCTTAAAGACATTCTTAAGTATATTAAAGAATCTTAGTGATCTCTAGAGCTGAGAATCAAAGAAAACATCTAAAGAAAAAGTGATAGTCTCAGAAATCATTTTACAATAATACTTATCCTTTTGCTCAAAAGCTATTCACCAAGACTAAGAGTGGCAGATTCAACATACCACAGAAGAAACTCGAGAACCACCTGAGGGTGATGTTTTCTGATGCTTGGAAAGATGTTCCAATCCATCTTATGAATGACTTTCCTAGGCCCCAAGATCTAGAGGTCATGTTTAATGACAGCACACTAAAGCTGAAGGAAATTCAGGAATTCTTCTGCAAACCCCATGCCAGTAGTGCACATGGAATAAATGGAATATCCTAAAAGTTATATAAAAAATTGTCCAAATGTCCTCAAGCAACTCATCATCTTCCTCCAGTTAGCATAGAAACAAAGTATTTTACCACAAGAATGGTGCCTGGTAGATGGCATTTGGATAACTAAGGAAAAGAATAAAAAAGTCATTACAAATTTCTGCTCCATCCACTTCTTGAATGTAGAGATAAAAATAGTTTTTGGGATCCTTGCCTGTTATATGATGGACTTCCTGCTAGGTAACCATTACATAAACACAGTTGTCCAGAAGGCTAAGATACCTGGCTTCCTCTGCTGTCTGGAGCATTTACACATGTCTTGTAACTCAATCTTATCAGCCAAACAAAATAAATCTGAGCTTCATGTAATTTGGCTTGATCTTGAGAATGTGTTTGGATCATGAGCTAATTCAAATGTCCCTCATATTTTTCAATATCCCTAGTAATGTTGGGGAAATTATAATGAAATATTTTAGAGCAGTGTCTATGTAATTCACCGTTGGTAACTACACCACCAAGTAGCAAGCCCTCAAGGTTAGCATCATGATGGGATGTGAGATTTCACCACTTCTTTTCATTGGAACTCATATTATAGGGTGCTGAAAGAAGTGATGAACAAATGGTCCTCCTTCCTTTCTTAGTGTTCATGGATGGCATCACTGTTCTGGTCCCATCTAAGGTTGGTGCCGATGAACTGCTCTAGTGCTACCATAAGATCTACACATGAGCGAGAATGAAGACTAAATGCAAAAAAAATTAGAGCTTATCATTACTCAGAGATTCTGTCAGGAAATTCACTTCTGCATTGGGCAGGGATGATATGATCCTGACAATCAAAGAGAAGCCAGTGAAGGGCTGTATGAAATTCCACTGATCAGCACCAAGGTAAATAGGTGCAGAAAGTGGAAATAGATGGATTGGAATCCATCGACAGAACCCATCTCCCCTGCAAACTGAAGACTTGGTTTGCTGTCCCTGCTTCTGTGGTCATTGCAGGTGTATTGTATTACTCTGTCACACTTTCAGCAGATGCAAAAGTGTATCAACAAGTATCTGTGCAAGTGGCTTGGAGTTCCCCCTTGCTTCTCCACAGTGGGACTCTATACCAATGTGGAAACCTGCAACTTCTCATCTCCTCATTGGTGGAGGAGTTCAAGCTCAGGAAGCTATGGCTTCACATGATGATAAGGGACTCAGCTGATGATTTTGTCTGCAGGTTACAACCAGATATCAAAACTGACACCAAATGGTCGGCAGTAAAAGCCACCCGAAATGCAGAATTCAGCCTGTAAACCAAGTAGATTATGGGAGTGACCCAAACCAATTGAGCTGGCCTGGGCAGCAAAAGCAACCATTTTTTCTTCAAACAGGGTCCAAGAGGAAAAGAAGAAAGAAATCTGGAATTTCAAGGAAGAGCAGTGAACAGCTACTGCTGTTTCTCAGTCTAAACAATGTGCTTGGATGATATGGAGTGATATTGATCCAATGAAGCTATCATGGAATACTCTGATTGCAATAGAGTCATTGGCAATATCATTCCTCCTGTGATCTCCTACCAAATGCAATCAACCTCAAACTGTGGGGGTAAACTGACACTGATGTATGTGCATCATGTCAAAGTGATCGATACATTTTATGTCACATAATCTCTGCATTCCCACAATCACTACAGATATATTCATGATGTCATAACAAAGGCCTGGGAGTGGTCATGGGCTTAGTCAGTACACAGTATGAAGCAACCAACAGCCTGTAACAGCCAGAGAACCTAAGATCTGTTTTCACAAGGAAGGTGAACACCCTGTGAAGAGGTCCCAACATAATGCTACTGTGTGGAGCCACTGATTTGAAGGTATTAGCTGATCTTAGAGCACGTCTGCAATCTCTGGTACATATCATCCAGCAAGCATACCCTGACATTGTAGTGTGGTCTGACTCAAAGAAGTGTGTCCTCTTAGTAGAATTAACAGTTCTATAGGGGGAGAACAAGGCGGAGTTGCCCGAGCGAAAGATAAACTGCTATGAATCGCTACAATTCAACTGCATGGAAAAGGGGTGGACATGTGCTACCTAATGAGATCAGGTGCCATGGATTCTTTAGATAGTCAATCATTTCTTTCCAGAGCCTAAAGTGTGCTTCATATCATCTCCACAGCTCAACTGGCATTAAGTTGGATCCGATCAAGATCCAAAATAAACAAAGTTAATTAAAACCATGCTCACAACACATCATCATTGGTAACAGTCACTATGAGTGTGTTGTTTCAGTTGAATAAAATTGAGTTCAGTTCCATCTTGTATTATGTCACAAAAGTTACAACACTAATTAATCCTTTACTAACTGGCAGTTCATTTCTTCACTGAGTAAACCAGTTTCAACAATAATCTAAGAAACAACATTAGAAAATACAGTTTTGTATTAAAAGATTTGATGAAGAGATATATTTCAGATTTAGTATTCTTAAGCTAAAAGAAATTGTCTTGAAATAGAAAAAAAATGATGGCATTGAAATGTATAAATTACATTGAATCAAAGAATGAATAAATAATGTGCAAAATTTCAGATAGAATATATCTGTAAAAGAACAATATGAACAAAATCAAATGGAAAATATGTTTCATCCTCTGAGGAAAATGCAAAGATTTTACTTTGTAACACATATTTATAGACAAGAGCAAAAATATTGCTAGTTTTTCAAGATTATTAAATTTAAGAAATGTTTATAAATATTAATCAGGCTAACTGAAAAGTTGAGTTAAGTTATGGAGGATGCTAATTGATATAATTTAATATCCAATAAACAAAAGTGAGTAAAAGATGTTCTTGAAATTTTTATGCAAATTAATATCTTAAATTAGTTTAATTTCAGATTAGTTTAGATGTTATATATTTTAAATAACATGAGGTTTTCTTTTAATTTTTTCAATAATAATAATGTATACGAGTGTTCTTTTTGTTGATAATGATTCTGCAAAATTAAGAACATATCATACCAACATAAAACTTGTAATTCTGATTATTAACAAGAAGATATTGAAAAGTTCTTGACCCAATCAAAAAGGAGTTCAAAAGAAAATTCTAACTTATGATCATTTTGGTCATTTGCAAAGTGGTGAGGTCAAAAACTTTTCAACGCCTCATACAACAAACATAATGAATAATTAATTATATTTAAATATGCATTTTTAAAGTCTTTCATTGATGTTTCAACACTGATTTCCAATTAATTCCTGCCTTCTCATTCTTTTTCTGTTCTCAAAATTCTTATCCTCCAAAATGCAAATTGTAAACAAACACATGAGTAAGAAGCATTTAATTAATACCCAACAAAGCTCCAAGGCATTGTAGTTATCAGTTTTCATTTGAATTTCTTCTTTGTCTTTTTCATTAGCATTTCCAGTACTTGCTTGAATAATGAAAGACTAACACATTTATTGCAGCCTTCATTATTTTGACTCTAGTCATAATAAAGACACAATTTATGAAGGCCTTTATGCAGATCTACTAAATAATCAATTATGCATCTATATATGCTTATATCTAATAAGTTAATGCAACAGTTCCAAGCATCTTAACAATTCACAATGCTACAGAAATCTGAAAAGTATCTTTGACATTTACTCAGTTTTTTATTGCTTGTAGTTTAATTATGTCATTGATAAACCTTTAAAAGAGAACATTTACAAACTTGGCTTCCATATTAATTTCTGGAAAGGAAAGTTGATCAGCACTTAAAAACTTATCCTTATCTTTTTGATCAATACAGAAAAAAAATGTTGTTTTTCAGACAAGCTAGTCCCTGGCAATGAAAAGAATTTAAGAATTCAAATTAAAATCTCTTCTAATGCCCTTTGAGTGAGTGCCACTATAGATATATAGGGGCACTCACTCAAAGGGCATTCTATATGAATTGCTAAAACATGGATAAACTGTTAATGCACGATGAGCAATGGCTTATTTAAATGATGCAAGAGAAGAAAAACTTTTAGGGGATGTGGCATAAGGAAGATGATTGGTAATTTTGCTACTTGACAGCAGCACTTATGTTGAACAACAAACAAAACCTGAAAATGGAAAGCTTTTCTACACTTGACATATTCTCCAAATCTATCATCTTCAGACTATTTGTCTGGTTAGCAATTCTAATACATTCCAAATATTAAAATATTCCTTGAAGAATTCATTGAATCTGGAATTGTTCTTTTATCATGGAATGCATAATTCAGCTGAAAGGTTGCATAAGATCTTTGAAAATGAGTGAAAATATTTTGATAACTAAATAATGATGCCATGAATTTATATGAATAAAGGATTTTATTATAAAAATGTTGAAAAATTTTGTATTTACCTAATAGTTTATAGTTTTTCCAAGTTCAGACATTTAGAGGAACAATCTCTTAAAGCAGAGAAATTTTGTGTTTCATCATAAAAGAATATAAAATCTTTTTTCATGGTTTCTAAAATATTAAGGATAAATCTCCAATATTTATTGTATATTTCATTCATACATTTTATATTCCAGCATCAAATTGATTTGTTGAAACAATAGACAAGGAGAGAATTCTGCTTTAGTCAGGATATTTGCAGAACCCTTAAAAAAAATTCCAATATCAAAAAGAAAGTATATGTAACAAGTATAAAATCAAATTGTAGATTTTTCTAGACTTTATCAGAGTATTTCTCCCAAGAATATCTGAACAAAGATAATTTATACAGCTTACCTGGAGGTGCATTGTTTGCATTCTTACCCAGTTGTCAATTCCTGCTCTTTTGCCCTGGTAGAAAATTGATGGACATGAGGCATAAGGTGAAAGATCTGTAGCTGAAGGCCCCTTTCATTGATTTAAATGTAGCAAGAAAATCTTTACTCAAAGAAGGTTCAAAAGTACTTGAAACCATGCCACTATTTTCTGACCTTTTCTGATATCTGGCACTGAATAAATCAATCTGGAAGGGAAGAACTACTCATTGGTTCTAAATTTATGCTGAATGGACAAGTCCAGAAAATACTGCTTCAGGCATATTTGAGAATTTCTTTTCACTCTCTCACTCTACTGTTTAATACAAAATAGAGAGATTTAAAAAGCATTATAAAATCTTATTTGCTCATGTATATGTCTATAATATTTTATTCTGATCAGTCTCAGTCAGTTTATATCTTTTAGTTTATGCATTTCACTCTATCTTGTATTCATTTATCTTATTTTAGTCAATGCCAGTCCCTGTAATAACAGTACAAACTTTCCTTATTTACTCTGTTTACATCTTTATCTCTTCTTGTTTTTCCTTCTCAGTTTTTCCAGATCCATTTTTCTATCAGCACCTGTTATTGTTAACCATCAATAATGAAGTCACCTATACAGGCCATTCACTCTATAGTAGTAAACTGGAACTTATCTCTCATTATTGTGAGTAACAGCTTCAATGACAAAAGTAATTTTGTCATTTACATGGGGTTCCCTCAAATTCTATAACTTTTGACCAGGGAACTAAATTCTCTAATGAGTTTAGACAAGAACAGATCCAAATTAACATAACAGGGCAAATTTGTGGCAAATATCTTAATCTGAAGTGACCTTTTTAAAACATTCTACTATGCCTTTGACAGTTTCTCTCATTTAATGGCTTTATCCCATAAACACCATGAATATATTTTGGCTGCTTTCTCCTTTTCTAAACTCATAAAGCATTACATGTGTACCAAAGTCATGTCCATCTTTAAGAAGTTCAACAAGTTAATTGAATCATAATGTGAGGTTGTAATTTGTTTAAAACTCTACAAATATTTTCTTACATGTATTGTTTTTATTTAGATATTTCAGAATAGCAAAAATGTCATTCACTCTATTGGTATTAAATTTCAGACACTATTTATGGGAAGAAATGTAGAATTAATCAAATATTTATCACTGAAAAAATATTTTATGTCTTTTCATAAAGTTGTTTGAGAATTCTTTTCAACTTTTTATATGCAAATATATTTTCTTTAATTTTTAGGACATTTTGTAACACATGACAGTTTAAGAACAAAACCAAATTATAAATAGCTTATAATTAATCTAATTTTCATCATACAAGTTTGTGTTTTAAGGTGCTAATGACTAATTCAAAGCTCTTGTAAAATCTATGAATATGATATTATCACATATGATCAAATATGTAATGGTCAGATGGCAAGAGACTAAATTTTAAAATTTTGACTATTATCCTCATGTACTGTATCACTGTCATATATATATAAGAAAATAAATAACAAGTGTTCTATTTTGCCCACGGTAACCAAGAACTGTGCAAAGTAACAACATCAAGTGCAAACCAAATTGTCATTTTGTCACCTCTAGCCAACCTACACGTGAAAAGAAATTATTCTTACTCAGTTTTTAAACTGTTAGTCATTTGACATGGAATTTAACAATTGGACATTTAATTAGAAATGAGTAGTTATTCATTTGGATTTAATTAAATGATTTAAAATTTGAAAATTAATATTATCTTGATATACATATATAACTGAATGTGTGTGTTCGCCTAAAGTAAAATTTGTACAGAAAGGAAGATATGAATAATTTTACTCAAGAAAAATTTATTTGACATCTTGAAAATTGAAAGAAATACAGGTTATAATCAACATTTAAACTTGTTAAATCACTATTAAGTAATTTTTTTTCTTTCTTGGATCATTAAAAATAATGTCAATTATTTTAAGTTCTCTTCAGAAAACATAAAACTGCATTTGCATACTTGTAAATAAATAAAAATAGAAAAGGTTTTTATAATGTTAGAATCAATCCAAGTTGTGTAATTTAAAAGATAAGTACAAGAGATTTTCTCCTTGAAGCATCTTTACTCTGGAAATAACAAAAGTCATTTAAGATAGCTCTTGGCATCCTACCAAGCTAAAGGTTAATTTCCAAATAGATTAACACCCAACTACAATTCTGCAAGAACTTAATGAAACAGTGACTTTCCAAATCATTGGGTCTATGTCAGGTAATTAGGAAACAAAATTTGTCTCTTGTCACTTTGCTGTGTGACAAACTCTAGGGTGTGTATGAGTAACAGTGGCTGGGGCAAGACCTGAACATATCTCTTTAAGTTATTAATTCTCAGCTAAGGAAACATCTAACCTTTCAGTTAATCAAGCAAGTAGGAGTTAATTTTGCAAGTAATTCTCTTTCTCTCTTTTGCTGGTAATGGCTGTTGCTGCTATGCCATCACTTCCGTTTGAGATGTAACATTCACTATCATTGGCTATTTGTTCTCCATAAATAATGGGTTAGTGATGCTCATTTGTGTAATTAAATGAAAATTAAAAATTATGGCTGAATTTGTTTTTTTTAAATGTCCATCTTCTTTCAAAAACTTTGATGTACAATAAATGTTTTTAGATAAAGATATAAATCATGAGACTGTTGGCTAAGAGACCTTGAATTTAATCTCCAGATTTCCAAAAAATAATGCTCTTTGGAGAAAAACAAAAGAAAATGATATGAGTTTTCCCTGGAGGACAAGTGTAAAAAATAACATCTCAATTATAAGTGCTCCTTAAGAATTAGAAAAGAGCTGTACAGTTTGAGAAGCCTGGTAACTCTCCTTTGGGTTACTTGCAAAAGAATCTTGCTCAAGATGCTGACTCTGGCTATAGTGTTTCTAGGTTTAGCTTAGAATTTTGAAGAGTCAATCTTGTGTCCATATATATCACCTCAGTTAAATATACATTGTCATTTCATTATATAGGATATAAATAATGGGTTGGTGATGCTTGAATATTAGCAAATTAAAATATTTTATATTTTAGTTTTAAGATGTTATATTATCAAGTAAAAATACTTATTTTAATGAAATGCATTATTAATTCTACACTAAAATTTGATCTAATGTAGCCAAGTAGTTTAAGAGTTTTTCTATCAACAGAGAAACAAGAGAGCATCAGTGTGAATTACAGGATTACCAGGAATATAACAAAGAAACTTGCTAACCAGACAGAAATGTCATAACTGTTTAGATTTATTTGTACCTTTTGTTTTGTACTTTCAATCTTCCTTAGGATCAATTGTTTGGCAGTCTTTTAATTCTTTATTTTACACTTTTCTCTTTCTTTATCTTTTCTCTCCATTTTTACACTGACAGGATATAAGTATTAGTTTCCATAGCTTATTAACACTGAAAAGTTGAAAACTAGAGCCTTGCTCACATTTAAACCTGTTTGAATTAATCTTTTGGAGTCATATTATTTAGAAAGGATTATTTAGATTTTTGTGGATAATTAAAAATTCTTCTGAATAAACTTTGAACCAAATTTAGTTGTACCAAGAAAAACTGTGCATTAGCAGGCATTTAATGGAGAATTTATATAACTTAACAATTTTTTTTCCAAATGATTACTTTCAATATTACTTTAACATCTCCATCAACATGGCTGATGCTAACATGAAATGAAGTGATTGTATTGAATCAACTGCTATGTTTGTTACTAGGAAAGTTGGTTCACTGTGTTGTGCAAGGCAATTTTTCTCATTTGAATCCATGCTGCAATATTGCTGCTATATCTGGCCTGAAGCTCCTGCAATATATTGACAGATTCTCCACAAAATCCAAAGTAGTGTCCGTAATATTATTGATCATAACCTGGCAACTCAACCAGTCATTTTCCCACTGCCATGATGTGGATACCATCTATCTTTTTTATATAAATATTTTTAATAAGCTCTTCTCCTTGGTACCTTGACTGTATGAATTTTATGTTCTACTAGATTAGCTTCTAGATCTCATTGTTTTACTGTTGAAGTGGCTAGATGTAAATGTAAGTTCTATTCTAATAGTTTCTTTTTTTCACACTTCTTACCTGTTGAACTCTCTTTCAGTTTCTTTCTTCCTTGCAATCTTTGATCTTCAAAAATTTAAATGCAATATCAGTTAACATTTTCTGTCTTCTTGAAGCCTGTTCTTTTATTGTCCTTTCTTCTCACTAAAGTTTTCTCATTCTCTTTCACTTCTAGTAACCTCTGGAGTCTTAGTGACATTATTGCCTTGCTTGAAGTGAAATAATTAAATTAAAATAATGATAATTATTCTTTATCTGAAGTTGTTTATAGTTTCACAAACATGAAATTAAAAGAAAAATATAAAATTCAGATTATTCTATTCTTGGCTATAATTTTTCTCAAAAATACTTTTTTTTCCAGCAAATAGATAATAGTAATTTGGGAAAGCTTTGACTAAACTACTTGGATATAAAACCTTTATTCTACATCTTTAGTTAAAACTCTACAGTAGCAAAACCCATCTACTTATTTAGCAGTTGTATTTCCATCATTACTATTACTACTGCAATCTTATTGTCATGTAACAATTTGTAACATCTTAAAACTTTTCTTCGATTGTTTGTTCCTTTGAATGTCAAACAGAAAAACAAAATTTTGTAATGTGTATAGGATTAATGAAAAGATTTAAACTCAAAGAATTTGTTTTATAATCTGTATATCCCAGAAATAACAATGGTTTGGAGCACTTAAAATAAGAGTAAAACACTTTCCTCAAGTAAAATTATCTTTACTTTTAAAACAAAAGCTATATTTATTTTTGAATGTCAGATAAAAGGACCTTTTACTGTCAAATAAATTCAAAATCAGGCCAAGGGAGAGGCTTAACTTAAAATGATGTTTCAGATTTTCACTGAGAACATAAAACCAAACCAATTTGAAGTTTATTTTATTGTCTTCCCTCTTAATTTATTATTTGATTTCTGTAATGAGACAAAACTGAAAGTAGCCCTGTAACATTCTTGCTAATTGTAATTAGATTTTAGAAACAAACAATATTCCATCACTAATATATATATATATATATATATATATATATAAGATATTGCACATTGAGTACTGGTGTTAATAAAATAGTGATTGATGTAATATAACAGAGCTATTAAGTATATATTAATAAATATACATATTATATTATCCCTCGCCAGTAGCACAACTTGGAATTTCATACACAACACAGTATTCAGATACTAGGTAGAGACTGACCATTACATAATTTAAAATTTAACATAATTCCCATATAATATATAGATTGCACCAGCATTGCATTAGCCAGATATTTTTGTTAAAATTTAAATTATATAATGGTCAGTCTACGCAGCACATTGAAGTTCATGTTGTGCATAAGTTCCTCTAAAAACAAACAATGTTTGAAATTGTTAAAGCCAACTTCAAAATGTGAATTTTTTTTTCCTCCGCTAACTCAACAGAGTGAAGAAAACCAAGCCTCAAAATTAATAAAAATATTACTTCCTCCAAAACTCAAATGGTTCTTATCTAAAAGACCAGTTTCTTTTTTCATGATATTTAGAAAGCAAATATAGCTATATAGAACATTTTAGGCCAATATAAATGAAAATTTTGGAAAGCATTGATGGATGGATGATTTTGATTATATCAACAAAGCATATAAATTTGCCAGAAACCTGGCATGTAACATATAGGAAACATTTGTCTCTAATTAAACCCCCTCCTGTGCCAACCTCACTTGTCATGTAAAATAAGAGATAATGTTAATCTTAGAGTCTGTGAATTCAATAATTCTTAGAATTTTGGTCACACCTTTTCTATATTTGTTCTTCCTTTTTTGAATCTAATTTATATAATCATTATGTCATCATTAGAATGTTTTCCTGTTGAATGCAATCAGGAAAATCTCTTCTTTCAAAACAATTTAATTCAACCAGCATGAATTATTTTAATTTACATGGTTATATAAATGATTCTATACAATTCCATGACAAATCAAATGCCAAATCTTCCATATTGTATATTATAATGGCTGCACACCGTATTTAGCTAAAGATAACTGTGTTTGTCTTCAATCAAAAAATTCTAAAATATAAGAGATTAATAAAAAAACTGAGTAACACAAATATTAATCATCTGAAATACTCTTTCCAATGAAGTTCCTGAATATTTAGAATAGTATGAGTTTATTATTATGATTAAATTTGTAAATGGAAAGCTTTTGTTTAAATTATAATGTAATTTGTTTCTTCGTATTATTGAATTTTAAATTACAAAGATGTACACTGATATTTCAACAGATCTTACTGGTCAATATTTTTAAAATTAGATTTATATTGAAAATAAATGTAATGGTTCACTAATAACTTTCAATTTATTAATATAATTACACTAAAAGTACCACTTTTATTCAAACTGTTTACCTTTGTACTGCTATAAAATAAATGTGTTGGTATTTTTTTTTTAACCATCATGCTTTTGTCCCTAAAGGTTCAGAACCAAGCAAAAATGAGTTTCCAAATTTTCTAATATACCAGTCCTCATCCATACTTTTACATACTTTCAAAACTACAAACTTGAGCCAATCTGAATTTAAATACTTTGGATAAACAGTACCCAAAATTGATATTTATGTTAAAGTGGGCAATCAAAAATTACACCATTTATATTTGGACTATTGTCCTCATTTTTAAAGATAAATACTGTAATAATGGTAATATTTCTAATACAAAAATTTATTCATATTTCCCATCTGCTAAATGAAAATGACTGCATTTGTACAAGACATAATTTTTCACTTCATCATTGAAGAACATCCTTAGTTGTGTTAGAAAAATTTCTGTTGTTATGTGAACAAATGGTTTTGTCATTGGAACTACTTTACAGGCATCTAATTTCTCTATACACGGTATTTAACATTAGTTCCAGGATGCAATTAATATAATATTTATATTAAAACAGAATATATTATTTGGCTGTAATTCTGTTAATGATTATGGCGTTCTGTGTTTGATATTTCTAAATATATATGCCACAATTTCTTTATCTATATTATTTGAATCTTCCCATTTTCCACTTTGTAGTGATTGAAATTTAGATGAAAAATTAAGAGGCAGCTCCAAGTCATTAATATTTCTTTAAATGTACATGTTAATAAATTGTGGTTTTTCATTATAAGAACTTGTCTTGAGTATCTAATCTGGCAAAGGCTATTGAAGATACTCATTTTTAATATAAACAAGAGATTAAACCATTTCTTTTATTTCACTATAGGGATAGTGTCTGTGAATTTTCATTGTATGAAACAGAAATAAAAATGGCAACAAAAATAAAAAGACCTAAAAGCAGATAACCTTTCTATGTTCTTTCCTATCTTTTCTTAGAGCAAAATGAAACAAGATGGATTCCTAGTGCCATTAGTACCAACAGAACAATCTCTGGATGAGGGAAAAATTTACAAGTTTCTGTATCATCTATTCTTTGATATAACATCTCTTTTATAGTGGAATTCTGCTAAAGTATATTTAGTTGTAACTTTCAAACAATAGAGACTTTCAACCACTGACAGTTTGGATGACAGATCAACACATAAGCTTTTACTTCTCACAACCATCTCTTGAAAGGCTAGGTATAGTAATCAAACCCCCTTATTGGTATGTCTTATCATGTCTCTCTCCTCAAAATCCAACCAATAAAAAAGAACTCAAGAGTAACTTTACTATTATATTAGGTTACAATGGGAAGGTACAGTTGGTGGAAGAGATCTTGAATGCTAAGAATATTATAAATAACCCTGAGAGAAGGGCAGGCATTGAATATTTTAATTTCTTTGCAATATAATCTATATATACATAGCTAATTCATAGTGAGGAGAAAGTACAATAAAAGAACAGAAAATGTTAACTGATGTATACAAATAAATTTCTCTGTATGAAATGAGTTCATGTGTATATATTATTTGTATGTAGTATTAGGTTGGTGCAAAAATAATGACGTAATAATGTCGTTTTTTGACGTATTTTTTAACGTCAAAAAACGACATTATTACGTCATTATTTTTGCACCAACCTAATAATTATGTTTGGAATTGTAGTTTTATTTTATAAAACAGATGCAAAGGTCTGGCATTTTTTTCTAATCATATAATAGATCTGAAGAGATTCAATACTCATTAGGGCAGACTTATTAACTTGGCCATTTGGCTTTTCTTTTTAGTTCTTTTTTCTAATTGGTTTAACACTGTTTTAATCCATTAAACAATTTTAAAACAAAGAAAAAGGTAAGAACAAAAATATTCATTTAGGTATTCACAATTGACTTACAAACAAGAAAAGGAGCTTCATTTCTTGGAGTAGGATTTTTTTAGTGTAACTTTACTCCTTGATACTTCTAATGGTATTGATAATGATTTTTAAATATTTAATTATTGGGTTAATGTTTCAGGTAGGAATAAACATTTGATACTTTGATTCAGCCAATCATCTCAGCTTCAGGTAAATTTGAAGTTTACAACATTTCCATAATGACTCACATTTCATCAAGTGCTGAAATTTAATCTTTTTACTTATGCTTAAAATTTTTTTATAAAATTAAATAATGATGTTTCTCATGGGGAGAATGTATGACTTTAGCCTAATTATTTTATCTGATTTTGTTCCCACTCTGTGACCAGGAAGGTTATCCCATCATCATGCATGTTAATAATTTCAAAATTGATAGGTTAAAAGATAATATACCAAATAAAAGAAAAAACTTTCAAAAACACTTCAATTATATGACAGTGGTTGTCAGTTCTTGAGATGAAGCCAAAGTAATATAAGAAAAAAAAAAACTTTCCATATATTATCTTATTTTTCTCATCTGAACTTATAAAATACCATATGCAAAATATTTTTTTCATATTTGTCTTCTGAATGATTCACTCTAACAGGTATGACAATATAAAGGACATAAGGCTCCAGAATCTAGTGACATAAATTATATTGAGGTATTTGAGTATTTTGGTAAAATTAAAAACGTCTTTGATATTTAGATATTCTCATTACATGTTACTTTTTTTCTGCATGCCCACCTTACATGTACCATTCTTGATTTAACAAATACTGGAAAATATAAATAGCTCAACATGTTAGACCATTAACAACTAACAAAGAAATGGTGGCCCTTCTAAAGATGGTTTCCATCTGCCTACTACTGCAGCAACACAGAAAGTGTCTCAGATTATCTGGGTAAGTTAGGGGTATGGTGGCTGCTAAGTCTGCAATCTAATGCTTCTTCTAGAATTGCAACAGATAGTAATTCTTGAACTCTGGGTCTGGCTTCAGTCTTACCACTGCTGCAGCTACAATTGCTCACCTGCTATCAATCTCACAAGAGTCTATCTACTTATGTCAGGTAAGAGCACTTTTATCTAAACCTTTACACCTTGCACACCTGTCAACTGGATGTTTATGTGTTTACTAATTATTTTCATACTTTTCTTCACATCAATGTGTTTGGCTATATTTTCTTTCTCTTTCTGACTTTCACTGCAGACATTTACTTATTCAGGGACAAATGTTAGAAATAAAAAATAAATATAATTGCAGGTATAAAAAGTTTATATTGAATTTGGTTATTATAAATTTTACTAGAACTACAGGCAGAAAAAGAAAGTGTAATTTTTCTAAAATTACTTAATGATAATAAAGTTCAACATTTAAAATAAAACCTAAAAATTATGGCCACTGCTTTCTTATTTTACATGCTTATTATTTTCTCTCTCCATCTCACTCTATTTCCTCTGTTTTCAACAGATAATTTGTTTTCATATGTGTATGTCAGAAACTTAGTATTTGGAATTGAATGCTATTTTCTGGTTGCAGAGTTTTACATTTTGTGCATTTGTGATTTTACAAATATAGATTGATTGCTAGAAAAACTAGCCTGTAACCATATTTTCCTTTTTGACTGTATTTGTAGTAATAAGCTTTGTCAAGATCATGGAACATTTATATATTAGCTAACCTCTCTATCAACAAAATGAACACAGATTTTTGTACAAAAAGTTTTCATGGACTTCTTCAAGTATGAGTTATTTCCAAATTTCTTGGCTAACAAGACAGTCTGTCAGTTATGTGCCATGCATGATACATGCTTAGGCAATCATGTATCTTTCAATACATGACTGATGAGGCAGATTTTTATCTGCAGTAGGTTGCCATTTCTTTCTGCAGTAAACCAGTTGCCATTCAAGGCTATAGAACCCAGTCTGTCCTGCTGTTTACTCATTGCTGGGGAAAGAAGAGGATTCATACCTTCCCCAACGGTATTAGCATGTAAGTGATCAGATATAAAATAGTTCTTTTCAACAGCTGCTAAGTTCACTGTGTCAGGCAAGACAATTTTTCTCACCAGAATCTATCATACATATCTATAAGTCTTAGCAGTCATCCATGCTTAGAATGTGGTCCTGTGCTTCTGCTATTTACCTTGAGTTCCTTGGTAAAATCCCCAAAAGAATTAGCAATATTATTTGTCCTGACCTGATGGCTTGGCTACCTGCTCTAAAGTTGCCTCCCTGTGTATTTTCTATAAATATTTTCATGGTAATGGAGCTCTTCACTATGATAGCTAGACTTTCTGAATTTAACACAGTACTAGACTGATGTGAAGACTTATAAATTTACAGTGGAACTTCCTTCTGGTTTTTCCTCCAACTGTAATCTCCCCAAAATTTAAAGGCAATGTCAATTACTCTCTACTGTCCTTCTGATTACTCTTTTCTCTTTTTGCTCATTAGTAATGTTTCTGATCAAAAAATATAAGTTAGATCAATACTATTTCTGTATGCAAAAGTGAAATGAAATCTTAACCAATAATAAAAGGACAAGTGACTTTCAAATATTTCTTTCTCACTTTTAACCACACATAAAAATAAAAAAAAAATAATGTTCTGAGTAAATTGTAGAAACAAGTGAAAATATAGAAAAAGTTGATGGTTCCTTAAAAATTCAAAGGTCTTTGTTCTCTCTTTTTTTCTTCTTTTAAGCCTTTGGGCAAAAATGGAGAAAATTTAGTTCATTTGTTTGATTATTGTTCATTATTTATTATAGCCAAGTCATTTCTGGAATTTTTTCCAGAAGTATTGACTTGTAATTGCGACAGTATTTTAAGCAACAGAAATAAGCGAAAGACTAAGATAGCCATCTTTAGGGCACATATTTTTTAAGTGATTATTGATTGGAGTTATTTTGGATGTAGCCCAATTCAGGATGTCTTCACTACTATTTCCCTTCTGTATAGCTTTCAGGTACTTTGGAGTTTTTGTTTTTTAACAAATAACTATAATTTCGGAGTAACAAGATTTGAAATAACTCAATTGTAAAGCTGGGCTTGTTATTCAAAATCATATCAAAACACAGATATATACAAATGCATTTCTACATATAAGTGTGTCTATACATACAAACTAGAATATATAATAAACATGTATGTCTGTATATCATTATATGAGACTCTTCCAAAAGATACTTGCATTCAGTGTAAGCAGTAGAAATAATGACTGACATGTATAAATATCTTTTAAACTTGTTCATATGTAAACTTTTTCTGGAAAGCATTTAATCACATTTAATTTACCTGAAAATGTTTGTTTTGTACTGAAATCATTTTAATTGTCCCATTTTTCTGGCTGGAAATGTTGCAAATTTCTTCCATATTAATATTCTCATGTCATGCAGTTCTCAGTTCATCAAGAATAAAACTATATATATATATATATATATATATATATATATATATATACACACAATTTTGTAATGACTTCATAATCTCCTATTTTAGTCTTAAATCCCAATTTCAATTGACATTTTTTCTTCCAGCTATCTTTTTCTAAAATTAAAAAACTTTTCAATATTTGTATTTATTTATGCGTAACCATTTTGTAATTTGTCTTGCTTTCTAGTGTTTCTGCTTATCCAAAGTTTTAATTTTTTTTTAAAAATGTTAATTTGTTGAGAGCTTCTAAAACACATAATGTTCATTATATATGTTCCGAAGATTGTCATAGGTGAGAGGTGATAGTGGGGACAAGCTCCCACTGTTTATAAAATGCTTCCATGGCTTCAGTCTCAAATAGCCTCTGACAATAAAGTTCAGCTCTAAAATCTAGTGCCTCATAACCAACTTCTTTGGGTAGATGGAGTTTGACAGTCCAGGAAGGCAGTCCATCTAGGTGAAGGAAAAGCCTGATTTTAAACCTGCCTTGCAGTCATATCCAAATATGGAAAAGGCTATGGAAGTAAATCTATGGCATTGGCTAGACCTGCAGCCTGGACCAATCACTCCAGTCTCACTACCAAAGGACTGAATTTTGATCAAACGGGTTACTACCTTTATCTTATGAGATAAACGGATACCGACTATATATATATATATATATATATATATATATATATATATATATATTAATTTGGTTTATTGAAAAATTAAAATATCTAAAAATGAAACTATTTAGTCATGTAAATCTTTATTACTCACATATTTCTGTAAATAATTCCCTTAAATTTATTTACAAACACACACACACACACACATATATATATATATATATATATATATATATATATATATATATAATACAAGTAAAATGTTTGTCACTTAGCTGATTGATGTTACATTCAGCATCTTGACTCCAGACTTTGAAAGAAGGGGAATTTGTCAGCTACTGCTGATTAAAATTCTCTGATGGGTGAGAGCCTACAAATGATGTCAAATCAGTTGGGTTTCAATCCTGGCTTGAAGCAATCACGTCTATCCACACTTTGCTAAAATAAAGATATTAATTTAAAGAGTCAGATTTTTTTTTTTGAATTGTACACATTCAGTTTAAAATAGAAAAACATTTATTCAATCAAATTACATTCAGCATGAAAGCCTCAATGAACAACTAATTTACTGGAATAGAGGTTCTCAATCAAGTTGGGCATCATGTCTTTGATACTGTGTATGTGTATTTGCATATATATATATATATATATATTTGGATTGCAACTCTGCATATTACAAATATTTTTCTCAACAATCATTATCCTGATATATATATATATATATATTTGTGTGTTTAGACATATTCATATCTATATGTATATATATATATATATATAGTATTTACATTATGCGGACCATTGTCGCCATATTTGTCACAATGTTTCGGCCATTGTACGCTCCGGCCTTCTTCAGGTGGTTGGAATTTCGAACTGAACCCTTTATTTCGATCCCTGGTAGACTGTTCTAGTTCCACGTGCCATGCAGTTATTAGTTATCTCCTGCTAATTTTCCCTCTGAAAGTTCTCCACTGCCTTAACGGGGTATTGAACTCACACTCTTTGGGTTTCTCACTGGATCTAACCAACGCCTTTATCCACTGTACCATGTGTCCTACACATCTGGGTATGAATTTCTGGGTATTACAAACCTAATGTTTTCAGCAACCATTTTTACCAGTGCTCATATTGCAATTTTGCTGTTATTATTACATGTTTTTACCAGAGCTCATATTGCAACTTTGTTATCATTGCTTTTCTCTTGCACTCCTTATTACTAGTTCCCATATTGTATTTATTTCTATGCTTGGTTGGCTCAGGAGATTTTTGTGGCCTAGCATATGTGCTGATTCCTTAAGTTTACGAATTTTCCAATGGTGTTCCCTATCTATGATCTCAACATGATCCCACAGGGGGCGGTGATCTCCCTTCTCTCTCCATATGTGCTCAGCCACGCCTGATTTTTCTACTTCCCCTCGCGTTACAGCTTTCTGGTGTTCTTGAAGCCTTACCTTGAGGGGGCGGCCTGTCTCTCCTTTATATTCCTTTCCGCAGCTGCACGGGATAGTGTACACACAGTCTTTAGTCATGTTCTCCTGTATGGAGGGTCTCACTCAAGAGAGATATCTGCGTAGTGTTGTCAAGCTCTTGAAGGTTGTCCTGATGTTATATGGACCGCATATCCTTTGTATTTTCTCTGATAACCCCTACACATTATCACCAGTAATGGCGAATATATACATGGAATACTTTGAAGAAATGGCATTAGAATCTATATCGCTAAAGCCTACTATATGGTTAAGGTACGGAGATGACACCTTCATACTCTGGCCACACCAGGAAGATGTCCAGGTTCTACTGGACCATGTGAACTCAATAAGACCTTCAATACAGTTCACAATGGAGAAAGAGAGTAACAACACACTCCCATTCCTGGATGTACTAATATCTCGAACAGAGCATGGGTTCAAGACATCCGTATACCGTAAACCAACATTCACCGGACAGTACCTCAATTTCAACTCCCACCATCCATACAGCGTAAAGAAAGGGATCGTCCATTGCTTACAACACCGAGCAAAAGTCATAAGTGGCGACCCAGAGATGTTAGATAAAGAATTGGTCAGTATAAGTAGTAACCTACAACGTAACAACTACCCTGGGTACATGGCAGCTGCCCCCCAAAACTGGGATAAGCGGGTACAAGAGGAGGAGGAGGACAACAACACCCAGAAAACAGTCTGCTTGCCTTATGTATTATACTTTACATAACCTCTAAGCTTAATACCATTATCATTAAATGAAGAAAGAATATCACCATATCGATATATGTTTAAATCCAATCTAAGCTTTTGTCTTACATAAGCCATTATCAAAGATGACAATTACACTACAATATATTAAGCAATTTACGGACAATAATGTGATGAGATATATATATATATATATATATATATATATATATATATATATATATATATGACATATGTTTATTTATGTATATAATCTATATATATGTTTATATATATATATATATATGTCATATATATATATATATATGTCATATATATATATATTCTATGTACGTATATATATATATATTACATGTGTGTATATATACATATATTCTATATTGATATATATACACTTATATAACGTGTGTGTATATATACATATATTCTATATTGATATATATACACTTTATATATATATATATATATATAAATATATTCTATATTGATATATATACACATATATATATGTATATATATTACATGTGTGTATATATACATATATTCTATATTGATATATATACACTTAAATATATATATATATATATATATATATATATAAATATATTCTATATTGATATATATACACTTATATATATATATATATATATTACATGTGTGTATATATACATATATTTCTATATTGATATATATATACACTTATATATATATATATATATTACATGTGTGTATATATACATATATTTCTATATTGATATATATATACACTTATATATATATATATATATATATATATATATATATTACATGTGTGTATATATACATATATTTCTATATTGATATATATACACTTATATATATATATATATATTACATGTGTGTATATATACATATATTTCTATATTGATATATATACACTTATATATATATATATATATATATATATATATATTACATGTGTGTATATATACATATATTTCTATATTGATATATATACACTTATATATATATATATATATATTACATGTGTGTATATATACATATATTTCTATATTGATATATATACACTTATATATATATATATATTACATGTGTGTATATATACATATATTTCTATATTGATATATATACACTTATATATATATATATATATATATATATTACATGTGTGTATATATACATATATTTCTATATTGATATATATACACTTATATATATATATATATATATATATATATATATATTACATGTGTGTATATATACATATATTTCTATATTGATATATATACACTTATATATATATATATATATATATATATATATATTACATGTGTGTATATATACATATATTTCTATATTGATATATATACACTTATATATATATATATATATATATATTACATGTGTGTATATATACATATATTTCTATATTGATATATATACACTTATATATATTATTATTATTATTATGTCTGTATATTATGATGAAGATTGTCTCTCCTGTTGTTTTCGACCTATGAGTCTTTTTCATTTCAGTTTTTATTCTTATGTTTCATATGAGACAATATTCCTGAACAGGATTTGCAAATAATCCATGTGAAGAGCATACTAAAGTGTTGCCTATGATATGGGCTGATGTATTAATTCAAAATTTAGTGTTAATTCTTAATTCTCTCAGATAATTGAGACGATTCTTTTCAGAGTTAGTTATATCTCAGTAGCAGATGTTTCTCGGCTTTGCTCGGTTTTCAACAGCAAGTTTGAACTCCCCTATAAGAATGTTTGCAGCAATTAGATTTTATTTAAGCCTGCCCTTGAAGTGTAACCATGGACAGCCTACATTACACTTATCATGAAAAAGTTGGCTATACATGATGATTTTTCGCATCTGATCATCTCTCATTTTGATGTCATGACCAGCCCACCTGAACTGTGAACCACCAATGCTACATTTGATGAAGTGGTCAGGGTTAGAGATTTTCTCTTGCTGTATCTAACCACATACTGAAGACAGCATTTATGAAAAGCATCAAGTTGATTGATGTGCATCCTGTATGGCATCCAAAATTTTGACTCATAAATAAGTTTGGTGAGAATGATTGCTTAATAGTCACTGATTTTCGTTTTCAATGAAATCCCATGGATATTCCATAGGCAATGCTTAAGCATCCCAAATCATTGGTTTCCTTTGATATTCAGTTAACTATTTTGTCATCCAAAGAGGCACTTGAATTGACTTTGCTTCCTATGTATGAGAATGGTTTCGCATACTTCACGTTGTTGCTGACAACCGTAATGGGAACAATTGGAAAGGTATGGGAAAGTGATTTTTGTTTTACACCCTTGACCTGCTTAGGTGTAGGTCTTGGTTGATGGAGAACTTCAGTTTTCTTTATGCTTATAGTTAATCTGAATGTGGTGGAAAAACTATTGATGAGTGCTGGAGCTTCTTCGATTAAGGTGGACATGATTGTAGCATCACCAGGAAATAAAAGATCATGAGTAATGCTTCTTTGAGTCAGCAATTTTGATTTAAGACGTTGATGGTTAAATTTCACACCCATGTCGAGATCACTAAAGGCATGGTGTAGCATGACTGAAAAGAAGAGAGCAAAAAGGACAGGCGCCATGACAGAATCTTTTTTTGTGCCATTTGTTACATTGAAGGCTTCTGAAAACTCTCCATTAAATAGATCAGGTGCTTTCATTCCTTCATGAAACATGATGATGACATTTAGCATACTTTCAGGTATACCAAGTTTCTGAGTACTTTCTAGAGGGCATCCCTATTTACAGTATCAAACACTTTGGTCAGATTGATAAAGACAATATGGTTCATGGTTTTTCTCACAAACTTTCTCAGCAACCTGACAAAGTGAAAAAAATCATCAATGGTTCCATGACCTGAATGAAAGCCACTCTGAGATTCAGGATAGATGTTGTCAATGAGATATTTGATTTTTCTTTTGTATATATGAATTTGTAATTGTCCTGTTTTAGAAACATTTTTTTTTTATTCAGAAAACTTTTTTACTGAGTCTTCTAACAAGCTCTACTTGAAAATTCCTGTAGGCATTTTGCCAAAATATATCTGGATTCCAATTCATGTCTAACATTGTGATCATATTACTGAGTTCATATGAAGATGTTGAAAACTGTGTCCCTCCGATATAACTATTTAGTAAAGGAAAGTGTGGATGTTGTAGAGAGGATACTGAAGTTTTTATCCTGGCCCACTTCCCTAAATCTGACTAACTCTCCTAATATCCGATTTTTGTTTTTAAGGACTGAGAATCATACAGTTAGTATTTCTTACTCAGACATTCTCCATCTTCCTTGAAACCAGGGAAGATTTCAAGTCCTATATCAGAAAATCAAAACATGTTTTATTTTTACATCTTTCCATCATTGAGGGCCTAATGACTGCCTAAAAGCAAACAGTGTGACCCTCTCAAAATATATTCATACTGTTAACTCAGTATTGTTATCACTGTCTTCCTTTTGACAACCTCAGTCTGGTCTGGTCCTTCCATCTAGCTTTTCATTCAATCTCACATGACAGAGCTACAATTGATGTGTGCAAGATTTTAATATCTGTTTTCATTCCTCAAGATATATCTCTGTGATCGATTATATTAGCTTCAGTTTCTAACTTGTATATATGTTCACAATCTGTAGTTTTTATTATTTTCTCTAATTTTTCTATCTAAACATCATTGCTTTTTTAACTTTTTTTTTTTAATCTCTCCACAGGACATGTTCTATTTTTGTCCTCCAGTTTTGTTTTATTACTTCTTTAAAATTTACAGTTAACTGTTTATACACATATACAAAAACAAACTTGTTGAAATTCTACATTCACACCTCTTAAAGCCAAAGTTTTAGCATATTGTCTTAAATTAAAATTTCTTTTCTTTCCTTTTCCTTTTCCACTGTTGAAAGGAAATTGTAATTTGATATTCTTGTTTTTATATCTGAGTAAAGATTTACTATAAACAATCCTTATTGCATAAACTGCTATCTTGCAGGAATAGTCTGGTAGCCATGATCACTTTCCAATTTGCAAATGTCAAATAAGTTTTTACATCTTTAAATAAATAAAATTTTTACTGAAAAACCATTTGAAATAATGTTTGTTAAAAATCCAAAATTATATAAATGCATTGTCTTATTCTATATAAATATAAAATCACAAAAATTTTCTCTCCAAATATAAATAGTTGTCATATCTTCATCATTATGCAATTCATAGCATTATTCTGAGAAATGTCAAGACTTTCTTTTTTCCTTTTTATTTAAAAGTTTTTTTTATGAATATCATTGACTATTCCCTTACTATAAAAGAGGTAAGAAATAATACAGTAAAAAGGGTTAATTTACTGAATGTTTTTATATTAATCTATTTACCACATATCAATTCTACAGATTTGAAGATAAGTCAATGAAATGTTAATTGGTATAAATTTTATAATTACTTTCTGGCAATTTTAGAATTGAATAATGACAAAGAAGCTTCAAACATTTTTAAAATGAAAATGAACTAAAATACATTAAAAAACTTAAACAAATTAAAAGGTTATTTATTTAAAATAGACAATAAGTTAAATTTTTCTTAAAATCACATTGTAACCAAATAATTCAACTTTGTCTTTCTTCCAAGAAATGGATTCCTTTTTCTCTAAGACTGTTTCTCAATATAATTCTATAATGCACATTGGAAATAAACTTTTTCTTCAGCCAATTTTGTTTTTTATTCCAAAGAATATAATCAAGTGCAAAATGACAATTCAGTAAGCAATTTTAACAGTTTTATAGTACATAAAGAAGGGATTCAGTTGTAATTATTTACTAAACTGGGTTATCATTATGGTGATTTACTAAGCATAGCTTACATGTGGAACAAGGCTGAAAGTTGGGAGTACCCAGTGTAGATTGAACTCACTACTTGGTCATACTTGATCTAGTGGAGTCGTCATTATATACGAGTTATATGAAAAAAAATGAATTTGTAAACTTTGCTTATTCTATCAAGATAATTAGATTTTGCTCTTTATTTTAAGAAAGAAAAATTACACTGTTCGGACTGTTGTCCTCATTTTTATTGTCGTATTCCCAACATTTGGGCCATTGTACACTCCGGCCTTCTTCAGGCAATATTTGTTGAAATTTCAAATGAAACTCTATATTTAGTCCACTGGGGTAGATTGTTCTCATTCCTTAAAAGGTTTGGTTCAAAATTCTGATGAATATCACCTGAAGAACGGTAAAACATTGTGAATATGACAATAAAGTTGAGGACAACAGTCTGAACAATGTAAATAGTCCCAATACTTCATGTCAGAAATATAGACAGAGAAAGAAAAATATTTGTAATTGCCCCAGTTTTGCTCTTAAACAGCAATTAATGTTCATCTTTATATTTCATTTTCTCTGGTTCCTCAAATCATTTCAACAATTTTATTAATAAACAAAGATGTAGGAATCCAAATAAGTAAATTTTATTTATCTTTGTTTAGCAAAGTCATATCTAATTACAACAAATCTCTGAAACCATAATAATTTATATCCTGTTTTTCTTATGTCATTTAACCTCTTCTATTTGGCAATGTGGAATTAACATAAATGTTTACCTTCGTGGATGCGAAATTGATTTTCAAGTAACACCCATCAAAAACGTGTTTAATTTTGAACTGAATTTTCTAAGAAAATTGTTTTTGCCAAATTATCTTTCACCTGCTCCTTTGAATTTTAATATTGCAATCATTTATTTCTAACAGCCATTATTATCTATGTCAGAAAGTTCAGTTGAAGCAATTAGAATTGAGAATAATGGCTATAGAATTTGAAATTGTTTGAAAAACATTGCGGACACAAAACAATTCATGAAATAGGCACAATGAATGCAATTAGAGATAATTTCTGGAAATTATAAAGTAACATTAAAAGAATAAAATTATAGATATAGTTTAAGGCTATTATACACTGAGTTGCAATATATTAGCTGTTGTTCTCTCTTGTATTCTTCATACATCTATCATAGTTGCTAATCTTCCAAGAATTTTTAACTGAACCCTTTACTTAATTCACTGAGGTTGCTTGTTTTCATTCTACTCTGTCTATACCAGAGAATATCTTTTATCAATTAATTCTTCCAAATTAATGGAATGAGAACACTCTACTGTCATGATTTAAATAAAGGATTCAACTGAAAAATGTTGTGACTATATAACAACCATGATAGGACACCAAGTCTGAGTAAATCAGTTTATAACTCCAAGATATATTTTTCAATATGTAATTTTTGTAACTTGCAACCAAAATGAGGACTCAAATTCAATTAAATTTGTGCATAATAATAATAATTATTATTCCTTATCTAAACATTCAGACAAAGATTATTGCTTAAAGATTGAAAAGGAAAATATAACTGAATAAAAATAGTTTGGCAGTTTATAAATATTTACCCTACTATCAAAGTGACAGACAATTTTCAAACTTTTTTCCATAAAGACAGCGACTGTGAGAAAAAATGTTGTTTTATAGAACACTGACTCTTATTCTGGCAATGATTTTCCAAACAAGATTTTTAAATAGATTCTCATTATCTGGAATTATGTATCTGATATTCAGTCTAATGCTGGTTTCAAATTCCAAATCTTATACTAAGCTAGTTTCAATGTTTTAAGTGATTTTTCATATGTAAAGAACCAATCATAATTTAGCATTATAAAATTTATCCAACCAGAAAGTCTCTCTTCTTCACAGATTAGAAATAAATATCATCTAACAAACATAAATCTTCTTCCATACTTACATAAGTAATTATTTATAAGTGTATAAATATCTGTCAAGTGGTTATGAGAGAGCTCAAATAAACTTAGGTTTTGTAATAATCAAAAGCCAAGAATATTGTGTTATTTTAAGTAGTCTGACTTCATATTATCTTTGCTACTTCTTGTGTTGTTTTTCTTAAGATTAACAACACTTGATGCTGAAAAACAGACTATATTTATATCTGAATCCTTCTCTCTCTCTCTCTCTTTCTCTCTCTGCATTGAGCTTCTGTAGTTCACGCAACTCACTACTCTACATTGTTTATAGAACTTCACTTCTTCATCATAGAAGTGCAAGTCATCTTCTTCATCATAGCCCACAGGCAACATGCCAAATATGTCACACCTGTTGCTTACATATGACCACACCTGCCTTTACTCATGATAAGTTGGTTCCCACCAGAATGCCAATGTGTGCTGCAATGCCAACAATGAAAGCAGACCAAAGTTGCTTCAGCTGAAGGTTAATCTCTTTTCCACCTACTCCTAAAATTCTTACAAATATCTTCAAGACACAATAATCAGATTGAACTAGCTTGAAAAATGGGTTCTAATCTCTTTGAATGAGAGTACATTCTCATCATCTACCAGTCTGTGCTCCACGTGTGTGAGTGTAATATATACCTCTGCATAGCTATGAATGCCTTGTATATATGTTTGCCATATGTATAAATGCTGCATGTGCCTATATACATTGTTAAGATTTTATGATACAAGTCAATGTTTTCACATTAAAATTGCTATTAATCAACTGATGTTAGTATAATTTTCAGGACATATTTATATAAGCAATAACTTCATGTGAGTTTCCTCTTATAATATTTTTAAACTTGTTTTGGATGTGAGATATGAAAACAAAATATAATATAATATTTATAAATAAATCCCAAAGATAAACCTAATATTTGATTAAGACAATGTCCCATATGCAATGAAGAAATTATTTTTATTATTCTACAATGTTAAAATGGACTCCTTGACATTCTTTAACTTCATTTTTTCATTTCATTAATGGCCAACATTTTTAACAATCTGCATTTTTTCTCTTTTTATATTTACAACACCAGATTCTTCAAATATTTTCTTGTTGGTCAATCCACTTTTCATGTTTATTACACTATTATTTTCTGAAATTGTTTTATGACTTAAAAGCTTGTTCTTATCTCACCAATATTTTCAATTATGTTTCTCTGTTCAAATTTTGCATTTTCCCATCACTTAGTAACTTTATAATATGGTGTTTATCTTTTGAGGTTATATCTTTCTTATGGCCCATAGCAATATTTATATTGCTGAAATTTGAAAAATATCAACATCTATATTATACAATCAACCATCAATAAAATTTGTTTCATTCTCAGCAGACACATGTTAAAATGCTTTTGAACTATAAGGTCATTATAGCTATGTGTTCCTAAAACAAATATTCCACCACCATAACTTGTGACCTCATGTTCATTTCAAACTCTGTACTGTTAATAATAGAAACACTCTACTGGCCATCTTTTGGCTTTCTTTCCTTGAAAATGACCAATGATGTATAAAAGTTATTGAAACATTATTTATAATTTTGGCAAGTTTCTTTCTACCTGACATGAAACAACTTTGAAATACACCAAAAAGTTTAATAACAGTATTCCTTGTTCATTTGTCAATAAACTTGTTTAAACTATACTATTATATATATTTATTTAAAATATAAGAAACAACCCACAAGTTCTATAATAAAATCTCACACCACCAAATAAGATATTGTAAAATATTTCTAATAAAAACAGATACTGGGTTGGAATAAAAATCCATCACATTTTTTAAGTGAAATTCAAAGACAACATTTAAGTATTTTTACATAGGTTTATTTAACCATACATATGACATTTTTTTCCATTAACTTTTGCCAGCTTCATGATTCCATCCTCCCAAAACTTGCAATCTTTCTTGGTTTTTACATGCTTCCAGAGAAGTATGGTTCTTCCCATTAAAGGAATTTTGTAGAGATCAAAATAAGTGGTAATCAAAAGATGCATGATTAGGTGAATATGGCAGGTGTAGTGGGATATTCCCAATAAGCTGTACCAAGTTCTGCCAGGTCTGCAAAGAAACATGTGGCCTGACGTATTCATAAAAGTTTGTACCCTACCAAGGGGTGATTCTGGATGCTTTTCATTGATTGCTACCTTTTTAATTGATCCAATTGAAAACAGTACTGTATGAATGCAATATTCAATTTTGTGGAAAGAGTTTGTGATGAACATCGTCCTTCTAATCCAGACCAGATATGCAACATCAATTTCTTAAGATGCAGACAGGTTTGCTGGGTGGGGTAATGGTAGCTTATTTCATTTCAACCAGGAAATTTTTAACTCTACATTGTTGTAAACAAGCCATTTGTGATAAATGGATTGGGTTTTGTTGCATTTGAAAAGTGAATTGCAAATGAAAATGCAGTTCATTACATTTTTTTTCATTAAATTGTAAAGCACACACAAATACCATAGCAAATCATGTATTCTAGTATTTTCAAATATCTTACCGTCACTCATATGAGATATGTAGAGGGGGCCCTGTGATATCCATAGCATGTGACCTGGATTATTTTTAATCAGTATTTTGATTTGGTTATCATTAACAACTACAGGCCTACCAGAACATTCTCAGTCTTCCAGATTAAAAATTCTACTACTGAACCTAACCAATCTTTCTGAGTATTTTCCCTTCTTCCAAGAAAAAGGTAGAAATATTATAATATACTCACTGAAGCCATTTCCAATGCCATTTCATGTTATTTTATGCATGAATAATAAACAGGAGTATACAGAAAAATTAAGAAACCTTTTAAGAGGTTTATTTACAAGTACATACATGCAATTATACACACCTCTTGAGCCCCTGTTTCCTCTTTAGTCTCTTTCTTGTCCTGAAGAGTGTTAATGCCCTCTGGTGATAAGTTATTTCCCTTAGATAACTATATTGAAAGTATCACCATAGTGTGCTGTTTATGGAGATGGTATCATTGTTTTGCTGTTTGTTTTCTCCCTCTCTGGAAATAAAAGAGATTCAAATGATGAAAATGCATCTCATTTTCTGACATTTCAAATTTTATGATAAAACTAAAAAATGGTTATTTGATTATTCAGATTTAGAGATATGGGTCATATCAAGAAATTTTCAGCAAATCCCAGTCCATATAAATATATTGTCAATTGTCAATTTTCTTTAATTGCATGTTCAACATTTTGGGATCTTCTGCATGTTGAAGGCTTTCCAGAAAACAAATTATTTTTAATAGAATTCCAGTGAAATTTGAAGAGTCAATAACAGATCTTTATCTGGGTTTTGCTTATTGACTTGTCATTAAAAGCCTTTTTAATCACTCTTTGTTAATGAACTTACTAATCTACTCACCCTGTTATCTTTAATACAGTGGTAACACAATAAACAATCTCACTGTTGATTGAGTAACCCATTTGAGTAAGAGTATGGATGGCATTATCTTGGTGTATAGAAAATGCAATAATTATTAGATCTGTTGTCAATAATCTTATAAAATCTGTCTATACCAATTTCAAATAACACTTTTCATACTGAATATTAGTAAAAACATAGGTATATAAGACCCAACATCATAATCTTCCAAAATGCGTAATTATTGTATCGGGCATATTGACCCAACCTTGTAGCCATCTTTGAATTATCCAATGATTTTGGAAATGGTATTATTAATTATTATTATGGAGGAGCAAAATCAGCTTTCAAACAAAGTACAGACTGTACAAATCACTAATAGCCTCCACTCTCCTATATGGATATGAAATGTAGACACTGTTGACAGAAACAGAAGGCTCTAAGTGTCTGAGGACAAATGCATGAGAAAACTTCATGGCATCTTATATTGGGAACATAAAACCAATGAGTTTTGGCAGAAAAGGGTTGCAAGTTTTGTGGATCACCAGGAACCTCTTCTCGCCACTGTCAAATGAAGAAAAATGGCATGGTTTGGACATATTACAAGGCACAACAATCTGTGCAAGACCATCATGCAAGGCACCATTGAATGTGGATGTAGGAGAGGACAACAATGCAGAAACTGGTTGGACAATGTCAAACAATGGACAAGTATGACTATATCAGAATTGCTGATGGCTATCATTGATAGACCATTGTGAAAGATTTAATATGGCTTCTGCATTTGGATCTCTCCTATGATTACAAAAGTCAAAGTGATGATGATTATTATTGATTCATTAATATTGGTAGTGTGACAAACGTTTAATAAAATAAAAAAATAATTGAAAACAAAAGTTAAAGCAAAGCATGAAAAATATTGATATTATTCTTTCTTTGTTTTATGTTAAATCTCTGCATTGTTAACACTTATTGGATGACCTTTGTAGTTTTAAGAATACTTGAAATATCTCTGAGAATTTTTCATTGCTTTTCTGTCAGCACTTAGGATAGATTGGAAAATGAAACAAAAGAATCTATACTGTTAGACAAATCCTCTTGACTTCCAGCCAATATATGGATCAGTGAAATCTTTTTTTGTTGTGAAAACTTCAGTTCTTCTTTTTTAGTAAATTGGCAGAAAATTGAATTTGTAAGAGTAAATGCAATTGTCTGAAGATTATTTCATTAACTTTTTACTTCCACCTGTGGATTTTGTCTAATCATCAGTAGACTTTTTAAATAGAAAGATACAAATTGTTTTTAGTGATCAACTCCAATGTGACATTGATTGTCCCTCTTAATTGGACAGCTATTCTATAAATTGTACACACACACAACTGTAAATGATTTGTTACCTGCATTTATATTCAGAAAGAATAACATGTAATTATTCACAAATTCTAAATTTGTTTTAAAATGAATTATTCAAGAGGATTTTTCCTACATGTGTTTAGAATATTGTTTAATTAGATGAACACCTGAATGACATGTATTGATTTGGATATGTAAATATATTTTTACATGAAATTTATTGTAATTCAGGGTGATCTAAAAAAGAAATTTAAATTGTTGAAAAATGCAGAATAACTGTTTTGCATCTGTGCATGTGTACTTTGACAAAGTAGTTTTATAGAAATCAAGATATAGACAAAATTGCATGTAAAGTTTTAGAATTATACAAATTTTTGTATAGATTTTAATTGATATTTGTTTCTTATCATCTACTTTATGACAGAATTGGAATACTACCAGAGCAAGTAATACAAATACACAATGTTGACACTTGAAATGTATTTATGGAAACATTATCAAGTCTTTAACTTTAGTTAAAAGCAATCTTTTAAATAACAAATATTATGCCAGATATTTAAGAGATCATCTGGTTTGTAATAATAAAAGTTTATCTTTTCTTTTGTGTAGCACATATTGTATTTTCCTACTTGTAAGTTGTCAAATCTCTGTTCATGTTTAATTCAAACTATTGTGAATTTCTATATATCATTTGTTTCCAAGGAGCTCAAACTGTAATTATATGAATCAAATTTTCATTTAATTAAATCAAGACACTAGAGAAGAAAAGGTAAAACAAAATAAATTCTATTTCATTGAATTTAATGACCATTCTCTAATTTAATTGCTTTTCTGGAAGCAAACATTTAACATTCCATGAATTGTCTGCCTTGTAAATAATCAGCAAACTCAATAAACAAAGACACAAACTTGTATATTTCTTCTTCACTTAGAAATAGTGCATAAACGTATTTTTAATCTTTCTGTAAATATCTTATAACTGAAATAATTCATCAGAAAAAATTCAGAAAACTGGATATAGTCATTGATATTTTCTCCAACCAAGCCATTATGAAAACATTATTTACTTCAAATATGCTTTGGAATTTCCATCAACATTGCTAGAAATTATAATGATAAAAAGTAATGATAATTTTTAGATTTATTTTTCTTAAGTATAAATCAACATATTATTCACCATGTTAGTTGGTGTCAAGAATATGCTGATCATATCTCGATGCAGAAGGGTACCTCCACAAAAATAAGGAGATCATCTGTTTACTATACTTTAGTCTACCTTTGTTATTATTATGCAAGTGAAACCTATGTTTATCTATCTATTGTCTGACAGAATTCAGTATTAAATAACTCGGAAATGGTGGATATGCTATAAAATAACCTAAATCAAAGAACATATTATTATTGTTATGATTCACATTTTAATATCAAAGTTGATTTTTGAAACTTTAACAAATAACTTCATTTTGACTTTAAAATATTCCATACTTAATGAAAATTATTGATCATCAGTTTTCAAATACAAAGAAACTATGACAAAAATGCTTTCAGTTAATATTAAGAATCAAGACAATCTGATTGATTTTGATGTTAATTAAAATGTTTATCCTAAAAATAGTGTGGATACAAAATAACCAAAGTGAATATATCTCTCAATATTAACAAAATCAATAATACTTTCTTACTTTTTATTGAAATATTGATTGCTTACATGTAAATCTTCCAGAATTATACTTTCATCCTTTAGTAAATTTAATGCTATTATTTTTATTTGGTATAGTAGTTTTCAGGAAATTTTGTATAATGTTTAACATCTGCAGCAAATATATCGCAATTTGTCATTTTTCCCAGAAATATTTTTTCTTGTTATTGTCACTTTTTATATACTTTTTAAAGTTTTTTTTATTATTTGACCAATCATTATTTCCATTTGCATATGTAAAGATTTTTGTTTTTGTTATTGGAATGACCAAAGATTTACTCTTGGATCAGAAATCATGATTCTTTGTTCAATAAAATGATCTCCTGATAACATTATTATTATCATTATTTTTTACACTATTTACATTGCTCGGACTATCATCCTCATCTTTGACTGAAACGGTGTGATAAATATGACAACATTCAGAGGTACAGTGGATGTCCTTGAGGACACATGGCACAGTAGATAAAGGCATTAGTTAGATCCAGTGACAGGACCCAAAGTGTGTGACTTCAATACCTGGTTAAGGTGGTGGATAACTTGGAGAGGGGAATTAACAGGAGATAACTGACATCCATTAGACATGGAACTAGAACAGTCTACCCCAGCAAGTGAAATAAAGGGTTCAGTTCGACATTCCAACAACCTGAAGAATGTCGGAGCATACAACGGCCGAAACGTTGTGATAAATATGGCAACAAAGATGAAGATGATAGTCTGAGCAATGTAAATAATGTACATAATACCTCATCTCAGAAATGTAGACAGATATTATTATTATTATTATTATTATTATTATTATTATTATTATTTAAAATATGAAAATTAAAATTTACTGCAGAGAAAATGTTTTCAAACCATCAATTTGTTGAGCATAAAATTTTGTTTTCCTTCTTCATATTTGATATATTTTTGAATTTAATGAAGCCTGTACAGTTGAAGATAATAAAATTATATTTTTTTAAAAATAGTTTAACTGATTTTCAATCCTCAGAGAGCAAATAGTTCTTGATGCACAGACTAAGATTAACAATGCTAGTGAGTGCAGTGCTACATCATGGGGAATATTGGTCATTTTATTAAACATCTCTCTCTACTCTAATTCATATCAATTCCAATTGTCTTTAAATCAATAATTCAAATTGTACTCAAATCAATAATACAAGTTCTCTCCTAAGACAACAGGTTCCACTCAAATTCTTTCAAACTTCATGAATTTATTTATATCTATCATGCTTTCAACCATATGATGCATGTGATATTTTTATTCTGACATTTTCTTAGGGGCCTATTGTGACAAATAGGGTTGGTGAATACTAATTACACCCGCTTAGCAGCTTCTACTAACTCAATATAAAATTTGTCACTCTCTCCATATCTCCCCTTTTTCTCTCTCTTTCAGCCAGTATCATTTTTGGTTGAAATTATAAAATCTTTCTCTTAAAAAACTTTTTAGGAAAACAGGTTTCTCAAATCCAGTAGCTTTTATCGACCCTTTGTAGTATTGATGAAGGTTTCCTTCCAAAATGTCTATGTGAAGTTGTGAAATGTTAACATCTTGATATATATATATGGCAAATGAAGGACAAAGTGGAAAAAAATTCTATGTAATGCATTTTGCACCATAGGACTTACTTCAACAGGCTTGGCATAGGGGATGACTAGATATAAAAATATGAGCATCAGTTATAATTATGTACCAAGTGGAAACAAAGTGCTTAACATGTGGATACACTAAAATTTAAAAAAAATTTTTTTTTCCCTTACGTGTCTGGACATTACAGTCTAGCTGATTTTATTCAGTTTCCCTATGATTTTGTATTTGTTTTTATGATTTTTGTTGTTAAGTATTTAAAATTTCACCATTTGCTCTCTGTACATAATTATAACTGATGCTTGCATTTTCATATCTCTCACGCTCCTCCTACATATAATGCCATCAACAAAAATTATTACTTTAATCTGATGAAGTGCTTCTAGAGGACAAAAGGCATTACACAGATTTTTTTCTAATTCTCTCATATATATATATTAGGTTGGTGCAAAAATAATGACATAATAATGTCGTTTTTTGACGTTAAAAAATACGTCAAAAACGACATTATTACGTCATTATTTTTGCACCAACCTAATATATATATATAAACAAACATATGGAAGGTAGGTAGGTTTTACAGCTAGAAACTATTTGTCACAATAAAACATTCTTAAACAAAACTGCTATATTGATATCATTGTTATGCCAAAATAATACAAAGAAAGAAAGAATGAACAAAAAACTTGCTTGGCACTGTAAGAATGTTTAATCAACAGGACTTGATATATCAGATTTGAATATCAAAGAATGTCATTCTTATTTTGTTTTCTATCGCTGTAGTCATTCCAGTGTTCAAACTTGATAGAATTTGATTCTAAAACACAAAATCTGATAAACCAACCAAGTGAATTAATCCAAATTTAATCTAAACAAAAGAATAATAAAAGAATAGAAGCTTAAATCATTTGCAGATCAGCTGTTTTATTTTTAAAAATTGCCAAGTAGAAGTGTAAACTGTTGTCATTATTAATTGGTTACAGTCATTATTTCAAATGGTGATCGGCATTGTTTCTAATACATGTAACTCATCTTTTAAGGACTTTGTATGTTGTGTAGCAGTTATCTGTATAGAAAGTGGATTGGTATGATGAGTTCAAATTCCAGTTGAGCTTGTTGCATTCACTTTTGCACAATTACCCTTGAAAAGATATGAATTTATCTTTTCTCTCCCCAACTAGGGTCTTAATAGCAGACTAGACTGGGTTCTTTAGTTTGTGTTAGCAACCAATATAGGAGAAAAACAATTCAAGTTCAATACTTGATGCGTGCGAGGTTTCCCTCTAAAAATCTATTTCCTATGGAAACTGCAGTAGCAACACCTAGTGGGGTGAGGATGTGGACCTATACTCCACTGGAAATATACAGGGTTAACATATGGTGTACATAATGTTTTCAAATTTCAAGTTGAATTGTTTTAGTTTTCATAATCAGTATTTTATTTCTGTTTTAACAAACGTAATTTATTCCGTTGTTGTGAAAAGTGCACTACCATATAAAACATTTTCTCCTCAGCATTTATTTCAATCAGAATATCTTGAAATTTAAATGAATTTGCCAGTATTGTTTGAAACTAATTAACTTGGAGTTTAATTAAGGAATATGGCAATATTTTTATAATTTTATTGACATTAGAGCAGTTTGCTAAGTTTGAGCTGATAAGAGGATCAATTTATATTGTTTAAAATGAATATATTTGAAATATGAGTTATTCTCAATATTACATTTTATAATGTAACTTATGTATTTATAATCATGTTTTCTCTGTATTCACAAATCACGGACTATGTTTTTTATATCTTTTTATATTTATATTTTATCTACAACAATAATTAAAAATGGTCTCATATATATTTGATGATAATTTTATTCTTTTCTTATTTTATTCATTGGTTCTATTATTTATCATTTAAACAGAAATTATGATAACAGTAATTAATAATAGGTGGTAAATTTGATTATGAATGGTTTATTCTGATATCCAATGTAAACTATGTGTGTGTTTCTATATGTGTATATGGTGTATCTATATTTAAACTTTAAATTTTTATTAATTTTAACTAGATTATTGATCTAATTTTATGTTAATATTACTTTGATTTCAACTCTTGGATGACCTTGAGAGAAGTTTTAAAGTTTAGTAATTCCCTTTGGCAAGAAAAGAGTCTAGAGAATTATTCAACAACCTTACTAGAGATGGTGTCTCCTGTGCTGTAAACAGGTTAATAGGAGTAGATAGGTTCACTATCACCTGGTTAGTACTCCTTCCATGTTTATTGTAGAGGAGTAGAGGTTTATCCCTTGTTTCCTGTTTAGGATATGGTTTACCTGTTCTTTCTTCCATGGCCATAATGATTTAACTATCTTAATTTTTGGGTGATCTCACTGATCAGTGACTATGACATTTCATTATGAAGGTATTGGATTGGTAGTTTTCTAGTTGCTGTTTCCAAATGGTAGTAAGAAACCCAAACTCATTGGTAGCATTTAGAGAAACTGCTCTGATCAACAGTTGTATAATATTGGGATATTTGTATTGCCATGGTTAGGTGTCCCTGCATGTATTTCTGGTGGGCAACCCTTTAGCCACATTATGCTTTAGTCTTAGCCACCTTTTGGCCTTTTTCTTCTTAAAACAAATATTCTTATTACAAATAAAATGGAAAGAAATACATGTAAACCAATGAACAAAAAATCACCTACCCCTGCCCCCTTAACTTTTCATTCTCCAATATTTGTAGCATTCATTCTAATTTCTCTAGTGTTGAATCTTTTCTCTTGAAATGGTCTCCAAATATCTTCACACTTTGTGAAACTAATTTAAATTCTTCTGTTGCTACAAATAAATTCTCTGTTCCAGGCTATCTTCATCTTTGCCAAAAAGATTCTAGCATACATATGCATGGCTTCAGTGTTGTATTTTGGAAAATCTCCCAATTACAAGGGAATTTTCTTTTGAGTCCCTAGATGATTATTTCATGTGCTTTTGACTTTCATTATTGCACTCTATTTGCTATCTCTTTTTCCTTTATTTCTCTCCTTCTCAGGACTGTCATATATTAAACCAAATTTCTAATAATATAGAAATGGCTTTTTATCCACATCCATCTGCAAGTTTGATGATTTTAATGCTCATCACTTCAAGTGGCTTAAGCATTCTAATGTTACTGATGTTGCTGGTATTCTGACATTCGATTTTTTCAATAGTGGATTTCCTTACTCATTTCCCAAATAAATCTGTCCAACATACTTCTTTATTTGACTTGTTCCATACCTCCTTTCTCAGCTTTTGCAGATCATCACAACTCTGTCTTTTCAGCAATTCAGATCACACTGCAGTATCTGTTGATATTTCTTTAGAGTCATCTATTAGAAATGAACTTCCTATTCACAAGACTTCTTTCTGTTACCAGCATACCAGCTGGTTGGAATCAAGAAGAAGATTGAGTTCACCTGATATTTGTAAAAGGGTACAAAATGATCAATGCTAGCTTTAACCCAAGAAGAAACCTCTGTGGCACAATTTGTAATAAGAAAGTTAAGAATATCAATCCAAGGAGCATCTTGAATAAAGTCATGAAATGAATCCCAATCGGCATAAATGGAAGCCATACATCAAAGTGCATAATATAACCAGGATTTGATTTTAATATCTGTAAGTGTTTTGGCTAAATCCAGTGAATATCTAATAATAAATTAGTTGAGAGTAATGTTCTGATTTGATCCTTGCCAACCCAATCTTGTCATTCCAACTATGAAGTATAGTTTAACCAAAAAGTTTTAGTACAAAACTTTGCATATCAATTAGATTATAGATCAGTCATTCATAGTACACCTTCTCTAGAAATTGAACAAATTTTTTTATGTGTTTGAGTTGCATTTTTACCTTTCTTAAAATAAAAAAAGCATAATATAGATAAAATATTGCTTATTTTCTTACTTCTTAAATATTAGAATTGATGAATAAAACTGGACATTTTTGACAAACCCTTTTTAAAAATACATGTTGATAATATCAGGATAGAATAAAAAGAAAGAATTAAAACTTTTAAAACTAAATGCTTATAACATCATACACTGACAAAATTAAACTTTTTTGGCCAACCTAATATCACCATATACCCATCAAATTTACCTGATTTCTATATAGTGATAACACCAAACTCTTTAAACTCTTAAAATAAAGAGTAGATTTTTAAAATCCTGCTAGTCTATAAAATGAATTTCTTCTCAAAGTCATTAAGTGGCCTACCTCCTGTTCAAGTATGTCTTGTGAGATTCATAAAACAAATAAGTGGTTAAGTTTCCACCTTCTAATCAGACCTTAAGAATGAAAGTATACTAAAATTAATCTCTTCCCAATTATAATTTTTTTCTAAATTTTGAGAAACTATTTCAACACCAGATTTCCAATAAAAATTCATCTATTTTTTTAATTAAATTCCAGTTCACTCTTGAAGGCCTTTGCCAAGTTTGGCATTCATTGGACCTCTCCTTAAATCAAACAATATAAACAGATGTCAAAACTGTATTCTACAATACAACAGTAATGAGCAAAAATCATTCCCAAGGATATTTCAGGGCACAAATGAAATAAATAAAATAAAGACATAATCCTGATATTGCTATTATTCTCTTTCAATCAGAAATCCTATCATATTTCTGATCTCCATGAGTGTTTTCAGCAAACCATTCTTTTCATGTAAATAAATCTTTCATCTTTTGCCACAAATCAATTGTTTAATGTTGTTTTCTTTAAAGCTTTCCAAACAGCACAATGTTATGAAAAAACAATTGTTTCTTTATATGAGAAATATTTCTTTCATTTTTGTTGTGTAGATTCCGTGACATGTTAAAACTATGGATTCAAATCTTGTGAGCAATGATACAGAACCTGAATTCATTGTATCACTCAGCTTTTTAGCCAGAGTTTCATTTAAGGAAGTAAGTGAAAGAAAAATAGAACAAAAGAAATGAAAATAAAAAAGCCAAATGAAGTTTAGTGAATTATATCAAGAAACAGGTAAAATGAATGAAAAATTTAAAAATAATAAAATGATTGAGTGAAAGAAAGAATGAATTAAAATGAGGAAAAAGGAAAAATAGGATTTAAAAAAGATAAAAGTAAAGAAAATAATCAGAATGAAATTGAGTTTAAAGAGGAGAAATAGAAGAGATTAAAAAGAAAAAAGATTAAATTTGAGTAAAAAAAGATAGGAAAGGGAGAATTATGTTGACATTGTGAGAAATTCATCTAGAACAGAGAGCTTCTGCATTTTCAAAAATCAAAGTCAGATAGACAATGGCATGCAGGTATACTGACATTTTTTGTATTTACTGTTTAATGTCAACAACAGATAAAAAAGAAAAAAACTTGGGGATCACAGCTTTGCTTTTAACTATTCATTGCAACATTCTGTGAATAAAAATATCACAAATCAAAAAAAAAAAATGTGCTTCTTATTATAATGAAACCCACTGTTTTTATTTGAACTTGTGGATAAATTTAGAGTGAATCCAAATTTTGCTTTTTGTACAAAAAAATCCTCTGCACTATTTAAATAATCTGCCCTTGTAACATTTTTGCAGTGTAAGCAATTCTTTTGACACAGTGAAAGAAATAGTGACCATTGTAAATAATCTATACCTTGAGACAAAAAACTTTTTTTAAATCTTTTCCTTCCCTCACAGTAAACTCTGACCAGAAAATTAAGCAGTTTAAAAATAAAAAATGAGATGACAAAAATAGAAGAGGAATCATTGCAATTGCAGCAAGTATTTAGAATTGTAAATGTGTGTTTTGCTTATAAGGGAAAAAGCCAAAGACAGCCAAAGTCCTTTGCACATTTTTAGATAGACATTTTATTTTTGCTTCTTTACCTGGTTTCTGCAGACATGTCATGAAATTTAATAAGCTGCAACAATAGAAGTATAAATCGCAACCTCACTAGCGAGTCTCAGTAGAGATTTAGATATCTTGGTATTGTGGATGTTACAAAAAATACATGAACAATTGATACAATGCACACATTGTGGATGATTTATCTAAAAAAGAAAGTTAATATTGTTGCTTATTGGCTAGACTTTATCCACACGCAGAGCCTCTCTCACATATGCTGTGATTAATAATTCATTTCTAATCCCAATCTTATCGTTTGAAGATACAATATTCATGAAGATGAGGAAACATTTTCTTACTTATACAAAAATGATCCCCATTCATGAAATGTTTAATAATTGTAACTGGTTACTGTTTTCAATAAAAAAAGGCCCACGCTTCATACTGATGTTATTTTATTTAGGAAATACACCATAAAAACTAGAAAAAAATATATTTCTTAAGAGGGGAAACCAACAAACAAAAGTCATTTCAAAGAAATACATAAAAAAGGAAAACACTTTTCAAACAGAAACAATAACAATTTGAAACAAACTCAAAAGAGCTATTCAAGGAACACATGAAGAATATACCATATTTTGCCTCTTGACCAGCAGTAGCTAAAGGAAACATACAGCTTCCTTAACCTTTATCACTCTGTATGTGACTTCATTTGCTATACAAAACATTTATCCTGCCACTGAAGCTGACTCTGATCCTTGAATTTGTTTGTATTTCATAGTTGGGTTGCCATAACCTGCTATGGCAATAGAAAACACTTTTGAGTGAAATTAATAATAAGGTTATTGCAAGTGGGGGGGGTTTAAAAAGGAATACCGTGGAAAGGGAAGTAATATTAATTAATGCAGAGTGCTAAAGGTTAACCCTAAAAGGTCACATGGTATCAGGTTCACAGAAATTACAGCTAAACACTTGTATGTATATATATTAAATGTCTATTTTATATTTTTTTACGGAATATTAAAATTATCCTCATAATTTTAACACCAAACTACTACAATTAGTGAGATCACTAAGCATAGTAACAATAGTTACAATAGTGATTGAAAATAATCATATCAAATACAACTCTTATATAGTGAAATCTTATATTATTTTCTTCTTAATGTACTTTAATAGTGATGGCCATATAATATTATTTTCATGATTCCACTTATAAATGAATGCAGTCACTTCAAGAAATTATAATGCCAAAATAGAAAACTGGTCATTAATCATTAGATGCATGAATAAAATGTCTTTGAAGGGTTGCTGAAAAGTACTACTAAAAATCTGACCAAAGAAAAAAAATTTTTAAAGTGTTTCTCAGTCATAACAAGAACTTTTCAGCAATCCCTCATATGTGACTAGTTTTCTCATTTTTTACTGCTTTGGACTGTGACATTCACAAATATCAGTTATAACATGGAAAATCTTTCAGATATATATGTTAGAAAAAATATGTAATTTTTAAACATTTTTCTCAAGATTAAATTTAAGGAAATTTCAGGAGCTTAGTTTTAAAATTCCCTTATTTGTTGTTTCCATTTAATTTTTTGTTTTCCTCTAATTGGTTCACCCAAGTCCATTTTGTTTACTCGTTTTCTTTGCCTTTCTGATTCAACCAAGAATTTTGCTATTTTCAATAATTGGAAACAACCAGTAAGATGACTTTGCAAAACTCTTTTTCTCTTTATAGAACAAAGAAACTTTTTTGTAATTGTTATTTCTTAATTTTTGCTCAATTTTTAGAAGAATATATTTTTCTAAATCCCAAGTTTCTACTTCAGAAATGAAATTTGTTTTCTAAATTTGAATAATCAATTTGGTTAATAAAGAAAAAAATGAAAAAGAAATTTAAACATTTAATGGATGTCTGATTTATGTTTTCTTTTTTTTAAAATATGCAACTTAAGAATTACTTCCTGCTTCTACTAGAATGTTATCAATTTTGTATCCTCAGATAAAACAAATAAATTTCTATCATTCATGAACCAGTCATTTTAAAGAAATGGAAATGATCAAACTGTTATTCAGCCCCAAAGTAAAAAAAAACCCCCAAAAAACAAGTATTTTATTCAAGATAGATGCAAAGACTTAAAGAAGTAAAAAGACCTTGAATTTAAAATGAAAGGATTTTTGGATGTTTGGCTTTGGTTTCTTTTTTACTTCCTTTTCTTTATTCATGAAGAGCCAGATTGATTTCTCCAGATATTTCATTACCACCCTATTTCATACTTTCTGTTTCATATTTAACAATCTCTTGATTCCAATACTTGATTGATGAATGGCCACTTTCTCTCAACTTCTGTTTTTGCCATGTTTCTATGACAATATTCAATTTATACAAGGCACTACTGAAAGGTTTCAATAATTTGATAATTAAAAAGTTCCTAGCCTGCTTTCAACACACAGGCTCACAAAAGATACGTCTAACAAAAGGTAAAAGCATATGCTGCTAAAATTCACTGAATATTTGGTTAGCATCTCATGTGCTAAAAGGATTTTACAAGACTCAAAACTTGAATCTTGAGTGTGAAATTCAATTATCAATGTCATAAACAATAGAACAGAATATAAGGTTTACATATAAAATTGTACAAAAGTTTCCTTTTATACACCTTATTAAGGTAAGATAACCAGCTCAAAATTAAATATGGTGTATAAAAGTCATTATAATTTTTTTAACAAAACTTTAACAATCAAAAAATCTTTTGAGAATCTACAATACAATTCATTTCAAAAAAGGTAATAACAATACATATTCTTTGAAAAAAGATGCTTATTAATTTGAAAGTTGAAATTGAAAAGGTTGGCAGATTTATCAGAGTCACTGGGACTTTAACAAGTTTATTATTTTTTTTAGCAGTGTGATTTATTTACAGGAATTTTTCATTTTCTTGGTTTCTTTTAGTCTTTTTCTTCTTTTGCTGATTTCACAAGAAACAGTCTAATTCATCCACTGGTAACAGCCAAAATCCCTTGTCCTTCTGAAATCCTTCTCTAGCTTGCACCCTTCTGAATTTTTCTACTAACTTCTTATGTTGGCCTCAAATAGGCTCCAGATGAGTCCCAAATTTTAAATTTACATGACAGGAAATCACCTTGATCAAAAAACCCAAAAGTGTATCTCTTTAACCATCTGACTTTCTTTTATTATTCTAAACCCTTGTCTTAAAAGCAAGTGTAATAAACAAACTTAGACAATTATAATATTTATTTTTTCATCTTCACATTTTTATTAATCATTTATTTAATTTAAATTTTTTTACATAAATTTTTATATTCTCCCCTCAAGAGAAAGAGTTATAAACAAACTTAGTGTATTGTATTATTTTTAATTATTTTATATTCACCTTTTAATTGTTTTACCTTACTTATAAAAATTTTTGTAATACAAAGGGTGCTGAAAAGTTCTCAACTCAGCCAGAAAGGAATTTTTTTTTAAATTTTGATATTCAAAAATGGAGTGGGCTTAGAAAGTTTCAACACCTTTTATTTATGGATGTATGCACCATAGACTTTAATATATGTGCAATTGTTTTTTTCTTATTAACAATTTGTGGGTTATTAAAAGCTGAAGTATATTTCAGAATGTAGTTGTTGCTTACAGCATCCAGTGTTCCCAAGTGGTCTACTATTTAAATACTGACCAGGTTCAACATTGCTTAACTTTGCAATTCAAATTGGAATTGGTGGTTCAGCATGATTCAATGTGATAAGTGTCAATAGAAGAATTAAAGAGTAAACTATTTTCTTTAAATTATAGACATGCAGAGAGCATGAGTTGGTTTTTGTCTTCCTGAAACTGTTTGAGTTTACCAATTCTTATGTGCTACAGTGCAGTCTATAAAAATTCTGACATACTTTCCTAAACTTGCTTACACATTTCATTTATTTCCTCCTCCTCCTGAATCCTGTTGAACCTATAAATATATAATTTTAGATAAGCAAAATATGTATGCTTGAAGTTCAGCAAATGATATTGATATTTTCTTTTTTTTCTTTTTGGCACACCCAAAAATAAGTATTTTCAGTTTTGTTCTTCACTAAGTAGGAGAAAAAAAATGAATAAAGAAAATAAAATTTGAATAAATAAATGAGTGAAGGAAAGAAGTTGAAATGTAAGAAAAACACTTATAAAAGTAGTTGGTGTAGCAAGAAAGCAAAAATATGAGGCATAAAGTAAATTTTAAATAAAAAATAAACAACTCAAAAAGTCAGTAATAATAATAATAATATCCCCCTAAAAACATGGAAGAAAGATAAAATGAAAACTAAATTGAAAGCTAATGCAAAAGAAAATAAACACCAAGCCAAAACCCTTATTGCTTTATCCAGTTTAAGCCCAATTATTTACTGTGCGGGTGACTTAAAAAAAATGGTTGTAAAAAAAATTCCTAAGTATAAATCTGTGAAAAAACATCATTAAGACAGAAAATTTTATAAATAAGCATTATCCTCTGAAATAAGGTATGTGGGTAATTAAAATTTGCTGAAGAAAACAAGCATGAAAAATTTATTTCAATGATTATCAGTATCATCAGCACACTGATAAAATTGCAGAAAGCAACCAAATTTTCAACAGAAAATAAAAATGTTTCTGTATATTATAAATCCATTGATTCATTTTCCTTCTTAGATTATTAAACTGATTAATTACAACTTTGTTTATTAAAATCATATCTGTTATCGACAAAGTTGTAAGTTATAAAATTTCTTGAAAGTCTGGAAATTATATTACCATTTTCAAAGGAATAAACTAGTTTTGCTGGTATTTTAGTCTGAAATTGCTAAAACCTATTTAATTTTGACAAAAATTATATTTAGCAACAAGATTTTGGAAGTTGCTTTTTGTGCATGTACCCAAAATAACAATAGCATGATAATCTGGTAATGCATTTGCTTATAAAAGTTTTGTTCAGTAAGTATCCAAATATTTTCAGTATTCCAAGAATTGGTTGTGTGGTCTTGATTGAACTTGGCAACCAATCTGAGGAGATTTTACTCTGCATGCATGAACAGACACCTGTGGGTTACTTACTTTAAGACACAAACAAGGGACCTTCTGTTTTTTAGTGACTGTTGTATTTACAGGAAATATATACAAAGTTATGCTTGTAAATTCAACATTTATCTGTGGAAACTATTCAAAGGATTAATAAAGCTTTCTATTAGCAAAGCCCAGATTAAATTTTGATACCAACATTTAAAACTTAGCAGAAAATCTGTTGAAAGCAGTCCTCATTCAACAAACAGAATATCCAAAAATTTTGAATGCATGTTGACTGGAATAATGGAAATTAGTGATTGACACAGAATTCCACAAAGTGTCTAAAAAGTAAATAGTCATTTTGAATATCTTGTTTGCCTTAATCTTCATGTGTTCTGCAAAGTTTTTTGGCAAAACATTATCCAGGTCTGTCAACAACTAACTGCTTCCTACATCCTCTACAGGTAGCAGAGATAAAAAAATAATATTTGTGAAATCGATCTTAATCAGATAATATAACGATACAAAATTAATATTTTTAGTAAATTTGGTTGAAAAACAGATCAGTGAAATCTAAAAAGACCAATCAGAAATTTAAAACTTAAGATATATTTTCAAATATAAAAGAAAAATCAATAAGGAAAAGTGTTTTGTATGAAATAATTTTGATACAAAAGATTTTTCTTATATCCTGGAGAACTTCACTGACACATAAGTGATATGTATAAGTAAGTTAGAGTTGAAAATTAAGGACTACTGTGCAAAATCATTTAATTATCAAAATTTGCTTAAAGAGACAAAAGTATTTCAATTTTTGTTTTCTCACATTTCAAGTAGATTTACACAGCAATGATCTATTAAAATTTAAATAATTCTCTAAACTGATCACACTATTTTCCATCTCATTTTTTTCTTCTAATTCCAAGCTGTCAATGAAATATAAAATATAAAATGTAAAGCAAGTAATAAAAATCTTTTAACTTTCAATTTTCAAGTTATTATACTCAACATAAAATGTAAATAATATCAGATTTAATATTTTTTTTAAAAATCAGAAAATGTTTATTTCCTCTTACTTCCAAACCAAAATATATATATTATAGAAAAACCAAATACATTGGTGAAACTAAAAAACAAATTGTCAAATGACCTAACACTTTAATCAAGAGAAAATCTCAAACAAGGAAAGAAAAAAGAAAAGTGAAAAAGACCTAATAGCAAACATCTACTGACTCAGTAAAGAAAAGTGCTCAATGCCTAGATTACCTAGACAGAGCAATAAACATTTTACAACATTAACTCCTATCAAAGGGCAGCCCGAGTCATTACTTGAGTTTCACAAGATCTTCAGATGACTAGAATGACTATATATATATATATATATATATATATATATATATATGTATGTATGTGTGTGTGTGTGGGGGGTGTATGTGTACACACATTATCCCTCATCTGTAGCATGACAGAGTTTCATACACAATGCAGTCTTCAAGTGCTGAGTATAGACTAACTGTTATGTAATTTAAATTTTAATAAAATTGGTTACTGAATTGTTAGTGCAGTCCTATATTACAGTTTTTATTTAAAAAGTATATCTGGCATTTAAAATGAATTAAACTTTTATTCAAGAAAAAATTTATTTAGAGTTGTGATTATTAATTTTTTTTGTATTAAGCATAAAAGGAGATTACTGGTTCTTTTTCAAAAAACATAATTTACATTAAAAAATTTATCTGGATCAATGTATTTGAGCAGATATTTATTTTTATACCTATATGTAACCATCAGTTCATTTCTCTTGTTTAATAAGCTAGAATTATTTAATTGTTTTAAGATAACTAATTTTTCAACAAGACATAAATTACATTTATTGCCTTTCCCATTTTAAGAATTTAGCTACACACTTTTACACAAGATCAAGAGCATCATAAAAAGAATGAGGTGGAAACTCTTCTTCTTTAAACAGAAGAATAAGTATAACAATTTAAAAGATGCCAAGCTTTATGGATTTAAGTCCCAAAAACACCATCATGGAACAAACAATTATTGGACTTTGAAAAAAAATCTATTCTTAGTAACAGACAAAATTAAATTCACTAAAACTATCAATAATCTACTACAAAATATACAAAAGGACTTCTCAATGATCAAAAAAATCAAATCAAATCAAATAATTATCAAAGCAGACAAAATCATTACCAAATCAATGTGGATATGGACTGCTATTAACAAAGAAGTTAAAAAGTTTTATAAAAAGGCACCCAACAACTGAGAAAATAACATCAATAGTGAAGCCAAAAAAATGGAGAGTGAATTAAAAATTGATGATAGGATTCACAAATTCCACAAACAACAAGCATTCATCACAGTTAAAAACCACACAGCAAATTTCCTAAACAATCCACAATACTGATTATTCAACCCACCTAAAAATAATATTGGTAAAATCAGAAAAAACATACTTGAAAGAGCATACAAATACACAAAAATGCTCTAGGAATTAACCAGTGGCATAAAACAGCAGAAGCCATAGAATGGTTTACCAATATAAAAAGGAAGAAAGAATGTACATTCAACCAGTTTGATATATGTGACTTTTACCAGTCCATCACTGTAAATCTGCTAATGCCTGCTATAAATTTAGCAAAAAATGACTGTCCTATTAGTGATTGTATAATCAAAATCATAAAGCAGACACAAAAACATATTATTCCATAATGGCTATCTATGGACCAAAAAAATAACACAGACTTTAATATTGCTATGGGAGTATATGATTCAGAAGAATCAAGTGAAATTGTTGGAATCTTTTTACTGTGTCAAATAAGATTTATTTTCAACATTATGGACACCAGACTCTATAGAGACGACAGTGTAATTTTCTCCCATAAAACAATTCCAAGGAATATAGATCAATTGAGAAAGGAGCAGAAAAAATTTTCAAATATCACAAACTAAATATTACCACTAACACCAATGCTAAAGTAATCAACTTTCTTGATGTGACCTTGTACTTGAATACTGGATACTAAAAAACCATATACTAAAGATCTATATAAATATACAAAAGTGAGTACACCCCTCACATTTCTTCAAATATTTAAGTATATCTCTTCATGGGACAACACTGACAAAATGACACTTTGACACAATGAAAAGTAGCCTGTCTGCAGCATATATAACAGAGTTAATTTATTTTTCCCTCAAAATAACTCAAAATATAGCCATTAAAAGCTAAATCCCTGGCAACAAAAGTGAGTACACCCCTTAGAAAAAGTTGTCAATATTAACATACAACATGTCAACTGTCAATATTTTGTGTGGCCACCATCATTATCGAAAACTACCTTTACTCTCCTGGGCATGGAGTTTACCAGAGCTTCACAGGTAGTCACTGGAATGCTCTTCCACTCCTCAATGATGATGTCGCAGAGCTGGCGGATATTTGAGACTCTGCGCACCTCCACCTTCTGCTTGAGGATATCCCCAAATTGTTCTATTGGGTTCAAGTCTGGAGACATGCTTGGCCAGTCCATCACCTTTACCCTCAGCCTCTTCAGTAAAGCAGTGGTTGTCTTGGATGTGTGTTTGGGGTCATTGTCATGCTGGAACACTACTCTGCGACCCAGTTTCTGGAGGGAGGGGATCATGCTCTGCTGCAGTATTTCACAGTACATGTTGGAGTTCATGTTTCCCTCAATGAAATGTAACTCTCCAATACCTGCAGCACTCATGCAGCCCCAGACCATGACATTCCCACCACCATGCTTGACTGTAGGCATGACACACTTATCTTTGTACTCCTCACCTGGTCGCCGCCACACATACTTAAGACCATCAGAACCAAAAAAAATTACATTTCGTCTCATCAGACCATAGGACATGGTTCCAGTAATCTATGGGCTTTGATGACATGTCTTCAGCAAACTGTTTGCGGGCTTTCTTGTGTATTGCCTTCAGAAAAGGCTTCCTCCTGGGGTGACAGCCATGCACATCAATTTGATGTAGTGTGCGGTGTATGGTCTGAACAGTAACAGGCTGAATCCCAATCTCTTTAATATCTGCAGCAATGCTAACTGCACTCCTACGCCAATCTTTCAAAGAAAGCATTTGGATGTGACGCTCAGCACGTGCACTCAGCTTCTTTGGACGACCTACCTGAGGCCTGTTCTGAGTGGACCCTTGCTCTTTTAAAATGCTGGATGATCTTAGCCACTGTGCTGCAGCTCAGTTTCTTCTTGTAGCCTTGGCCATCTTTATGTAGTGCAACAATACATTTTTTAAGATCCTCAGAGAGTTCTTTGCCATGTGGTGCCATGTTGGAACTTTCAGTGACCGGTAAGAGAGAGTGTTAGAGCTGCACTACAAATTTGAATACACCTGTTCCCCATGAACACATGGGCATAGTTATACTAATGAGTCACATGACATTTTGGAGGGAAAATGAAAAGCAGTACTCAATTTAGACATTTAGTGGTGTAGTTTCTTAGGTGTGTACTCACTTTTTAGGGGTGTAGTTTCTTAGGGGTGTACTCACTTTTGTTGCCAGGGATTTAGCTTTTAATGGCTATATTTTGGGAGGAAAATAAATTAACTCTGTTATATATGCTGCAGACAGACTACTTTTCATTGTGTCAAAAGGTAATTTTTTCAGTGCTGTCCCATGAAGAGATATACTTAAATATTTGAAGAAATGTGAGGGGTGTACTCACTTTTGTGATACACTGTAGATATGTCAGTAAACAATCAAACCACCATCACAAAATTCAAGATAAATAAATCAGTCCAAGTTAGATTATCTACTAACTCCAGTAATAAGGAAATATTTGATAATAATAAAAATTAAATATATAAAAGCTTTAGAACTAAGCAACCATAAAGTAAATTTAGAGTATTTAGAAAAAAACAAAAAAGGTAAAAATAAATAGAAACACTGTAGGTATAACATTATATGGTTTAATCCAGCTTTTAATCTTAATGTTCAGACTAATATTGGAAGATTTTATCTAAATTTAATTCATCACTTTAATTATTCACCCAAACTAAAAAAAGATTAACAAAAATAATAAGATCAGCTATAGCTGCATTAGTAACATTGATAATTCTATATCCCAACATAACAATATTATATTAAATAAATATATGTTTAACATAGAAAACAGAGTTATTTTTTTTTAATAAATGCAGCTGCTGAAAAAATATTTGTCCCTTAAATGGTCAATGTATGACTGACAATATTGTATACCAAGATAGCATACATTCTGGTAAATGATGTCAAATTTTATTTTGGTTTCACTGAAAATCCTTGGAAGTTTAATTTCTATCATCATCAAATGACATTAGGCAATATAAAATACATAAGCAACATTGGCTCTCACAAAACATTTCTGGCAATTAAAGAATGATAGTAATACACTCATTATTATGTGGGATATTGTAGCTGAACCCAATTCTTACAATGGGAAAGGCAATAAATGTAATTTGTCTTGTTGAAAAATTAGTTATTTTTTTATTTATTTTTTTTTTTTAAGCATTTCACCCCAAGCAAGGCAAGAAACCACTAGGACGCAAGGGGTTACAGAAAATTTAGAGCAAGATCAGATAGGAGTGATAGAAGAAAGGATGAGGGTGGTGGATAGATCAAGGCAACTGGAGATGTCGATTGACATTACATTTGAATAGCTGGAGATTATAGCTCACAGGGAAACAGGAAAAAGGAAGGGAGTTCCACAGGCGAGAGGTGCAAGACATGAAGCTATTAGAGTAGAAGAGATGGCTACATTTAGGAGTTTTGACTGAAGGGGTGAGAGCAGGATGCCAGCCTCGTAAGGCGCTGGAACTCATGACGTCTGGGAACCAGCGAATGCAGCTCCTCGGATCAATTACCATGAAAGTATTTGTAGAACACACAGAGGGAGGCGACGGTGCGTCTGTGAGAAAGTGACTGTAGACGAGATGCCAGGGCAGGGCCAACTATATTGCATATCCGCCTCTGGAGCCTATCAAGAACCCCGAGGCAAACAGAAGGGACACCAGACCATATATGGCAGCGATACTCCATGCAAGGGCGAATTGTTGATTTGTAGATCTGGAGGATCGACTCCGAGGAGAAAAACTTCCTGGTGTGGCTCAGGGAGCCAACTTTCCTTGCAGTGGACGAGGCAATTGATTCAATGTATTTATTCCATCTCAGGTCAGCAGTCAACATGAGACCGAGAAGCTGCAGAGAGTTGCTCTCGAGAAGTTGAGCATCAGACATTCTAATGGAGGGAAGGGAAGGATCTCTGTGGTGATTAATAGAGAGCAGTTTTGTCTTGGAAGTGTTGAAGTTGACCAGCCAATTCATGCCCCAGTTCACAATCGATTGGAGGTCCTTTTCGAGACGCACGGCCAGGCGAGTTTTGTCAGCGAGACTAGATTTGTTTTTGAGGCAGGAATAAATTGTGGTGTCATCCGCGTAGATGCCAACTTGGGAAGTTATTGCGTCAGGAAGGTCATTTATGTAGATAAGGAATAGAGTGGGGCCTAGGATGGAGCCTTGAGGAACACCTGCATTCGTGGGATAGGAACTGGAGGAGAATCCATTGAGAACGACCTTATCTTAAAATGCTTGAATAATCCTAGCTTATTAAACAAGAGAAATGAATTGATGGTTACATATAGGCATAAAAATAAATATCTGCTTGAATACATTGATCCAGATTAATTTTTAATTTAAATTATGCGTTGTTTTCTTTTGTTTTTTTAAAAAGAACCACTAATCCTTATGCTTAATACAAAAAAATTAGTATTCATCACAAATCTAAAATATTTTTGTTTTACATATATAAATACCATTTATTTTAAATGCAGAATATATTTATTACAATAAAAAAATGTAATCCCCATATAATATCTGACTGCACCAACATTGCGATAACCAGTTATTTTTATTAAATTTTAAATTGCGTAATGGTCAATCTATACTCAGCACCTGAAGATTGCATTGTGCATGCAACTCCGAGTTGTGCTACAGGTGGGGGATAATATATTTATTAATATATACTTAATAGCTCTGTTTTATTACAACCAGCACTATATATATATATATATATATATATATATATATATATATATATCTTACTTATTACAAAACGCAGATTGTGTGTGTGTGTGTGTGTGTGTGTGTGTGCGTGTGTGTGTGTGTGTGCCTGTACGTTTATATATTGGATCGGATTTCCTACATTTTTCAACTGATTTCAACAAAACTTCACAGGACTACGTAAAATTAACTTGCGGTGGTTCTAACAGCACCAAAAATTGGAAAAACACAATTGCTTTTGTACAAAATCAATTTGAAAACACGATTAAAAGGCATCACAAGAATGAAAGGGGGACAACTCATATCGACTTATACTTATTATAAAACCCAGGTTGTTTCTGTGTGTGTGTGTGTGTGTGTGTGTGTGTTCGTTTATATATGGGATCGGATTTCCTACATTTTTCAACCGATTTTAACAAAACTTCACTTTTTTTTTTGGCAGGTAGTGTTTCTTATTGTCTTGCACACTTTTTTCTTTATTTTTACATTCAGAATGCTTTAAAAATTCCATTTACAAGACAATTGTTTATAATAAAATTCAATCGGTAGACTCATAACGATTGAAAACAATGTTTTTGTTTGAGTTTGGCTTTGACCAATTCGTAAAAAAAAAAAAAAAAAAAAAACTAATTAAGACATGCGTGTCCGTCAACCTTAAACAATAATCTTTGTCAATTTTATTTTTCAGTCTTTATGATGGTCGATACTTGATCTATCTCTTACTGTTACATCCCTGAGCAACACTGGGCTCTGCTGCTAGTATATATATATATATATTCTAATTAATTTCTTTGAAATTCCTGTTATCCCAACTTTTACTTGCATATCTATTTTGTCAATTGTGTATCCATTTCTTCTTATGGCTCAATTATAGAAAATAAGCCAAATATATTTTACTCATCTTGAAGTCTGGCAGTTTGTTAACATTTTATTCAAGTCACACTGTATTCATGAATGCAAGAAAAGGCCAAAAGGTTGAATTTTTAAAAGAAACAAAATACTTAAATATTTCTTTATACAGATAAGGCTATTATGTAGGAATTGATGTGTTATAAATTCACAGTCATTCAGTCATTTGACTCTGGAGCTCAAATTAAATCATCCACTAATGGTTATTTCCCTTGTTCCAACTACTGCTGCTGAGAAATTCTATTTACTAATGTTTGATGTCTTACTTGCATTTTCTCACTTATGAATAATATAATATATTATATATATATTTATTATTTATTATTTGATATTTATTAAATATTGTAAGGGATTGAAGAAACTTTACTGAAATTAACAGAATCTTGGAGATTCTTCCTTGTTGCTTTGACAACTCAAGTGAGAAGTAAAAAACAACTTAAACGTTTTTGTTTGGTCATTAGGTTAAGAATGCTTTTTTAATTCATCATACTAGAAAATGATTGGATCATTCTGCAGGAATCTCAGTGCTAACAAAACAGGATGTCACTACTTGTTCATAATAATTATTAGAATTATAAATATCAGGACACAGATTGTTTGATTTCCAGAAAAAAAAGGGAAGAAAACATTTTAATAAAATTCCATATTAAAATGAAATTTATCTTGATCCTATTATTTATTTTTCTCATCTTTTTGATAATTTTATGCAACCTCTAGTGCGGATTCTATTTAATTCTAATATTTTTTGGTTGGTCTAAAGCCTGATAACAAAGAAACAATGCTATTTATGAAGAATTCTTGTATCTGTACATTAATACTCTCATTTGTACTATCCCATTGTGGTCATAATACTTCATGCAACCCTAAAATATAGAGAAATTGCAGTTAGCTACATTTATTATATTACATTGTTTTTACTAAAATATGTTCTTCATATTTATGCAACACTTTTAGTATTCTTACACTTTACCTCCTTTCTCGGTCACTCTTTCTATAAAAAAAATAAGTGTATATGACTGGAATTTCCAAACTATTGATCACACTAATTTGTACAATAATTGAAAAGAAAAACTAATAAAAATACTGACATTTCCCAAATATTACCTTCATTATACATGTGTAGCATAGCAGTTATTGGTATAAAAAGGTGGGTTGGCATGCTGAGTCCAAATTCCAGGCAAAGTCATTGCATTCATTTTCACCCATATGCCCTTTGGAAAGGTATGAATCCATTTTCCCTACTACTTCTCATTATATGTTAAATAGTTTGGGCTCTGGTTGGAAACAGTCTAAGAGAAAGACTATTCTGAATTTAAAATTGTTGGATGTATGCAAGCAACTTCACACCACTACAGAAACCACAACAACAATACTTAGTGTGCTGTGACTGTGTCCCTATATTCTACAGGAGTCTAAGAAGGAGGAGTAGAATACATTCCAAGTCTTTCAATTGTAGTTTTGTTTTGTCATTATATATTTTGATACACAATACATCCTTTTGTTTGTAAGTGTAAATGTAGTTCAGTGATAAAAGGACTTGATATAAGAGAATTATAAGATAATTAGGTGTTATCTTAAAAAAATTTCAGTGAGCACAACTATAACAAAAAAAGACATGAAAATCCTGATGATTGCAGAAGAATTTATCAGTCTGCCAAAAGTTCTAGATAATTAAGAGAATCTTTATACCATGTTAATTAAGTCTTTGAGAAATTTAGAATCCTCAAAGATGTTGTGTTTAGTAAGAAGTTCTTGACAATCACCTTTAATCAAATGGGCATAGTAGAAATTAGAGATTAATGATGAGATATATAGTAACATCAATATATAACACCAGGTGGATTCCCAGCTATTCTGATAAACTTCATCAACCAAATGCTTTAGGGTTGTTTGGTAACATTCACACAGACTTCACCAACTACCTTAATGAAGGTGCTGGATTTTCCTGTCAATATATGCCATTAGTGATTCAATCAAATTAGACTTGCCCAACATTCACAGAATAGAATTTTTTCAGCCTAATAGAAATCAGCAACTATCAGAAACCAGTAAATAATAACAGTTATCTCCCTTACACATGAACTGACTAGTGCCTGACATTTTATAAAACTAGCCTCTTGTGTTAAGCATGAGAATACATGTTTCTGAGTTTATTAAATATGCATAATTAATTTGAAAGTCTCGGTCATTGAGGTGATAACACTATATAACACATTTCTACAGAATTATTTAGTAATATTAAAATAACTTGAGTATTATCATAATATGTACATTAAAAATACTCAGAATGTGTCTCTTGATGTTACAGTGAAGTGTCACACTTATTAATTTAATTATACTTCTACAAAGGAAGTAACTAGTGGATATCAAAAAACAAGAGTTCTTCCACTAATCTCCAAAGGTTCCTTTCCAATGAATTTCTGACCAATGCTGACTTACAATCAAACTATAAGAAAATGGCTTATTCATAAATTAACTAGAATCAACTCAGATTCAATAAGCTTGCCTACATTTGTGTGTAAATTTAAAAATTCTCCTTACATTGTAGTGATTAGCAATGTAGTCTCATAATCAAGTTTTACTAGTGAGTTAATTCATTCTAACTTTGTTTTAAGAAGTTAACCCAGTATAAGAAAAATCTCATAAAAATTTCCAAGTGGTTATTAAAATTGAAATTTAACTTTCATTTGATAAAAAAAATAGATGCAAAATCAATTTTCAAATTGTTTAATTTCTCTTTCCTAAAATCAATAATATATTATAATAATATATTAGAGATACATGTTAGGCAAATTAATGACAGATTGGAAAATATTTTGTGTAATGCATTTTGTCATCATTTAGAACTTCTTTGGACTAAAGTAATGTTTTTGTCGATGGAATATGTGTAAGAAGGAGATATATGTCTAATTATTTCTAACTTATTTATATATTTTATTATCCTATAGGTATATGTATAATTATTTAATACTATATTTATTTTCATTGGTTCTATAGTAAAATACTAAATTTTTGGTTTATAATTGATTTTATTTTACCAGCAACATCCAAGTAACAGTGTGTTTGTATGTATATGCATGTAATACACACATGTTTAACATATGCTCATAAAACAAATATGAAAAGAGAAAAGCAGAGGATAATTTTAAAACTGCCTGGGAGAGATTAGAATGTGACTTTTTAATCCAGTTAATGATATTTTTGTTATTGGAAATGTTTTTCAATTCTTTACAATGCATGTATATTAATCTCTGACTAGTATAAAAACTGAAATAGACTCATTTTAGAATAAATTATATCAACAAGCCTAAAAAGTCTTACTGGAAAACAAATATCATCCATCTTATCACACACGCACACACACATGTATATATGCACAAATATATATACAAATATATATAGTAGTTCATGTTATGCAATTACTGAATATAATTTTGTTCATTTTGTTTATGAAAATAGCTATAAATTGAAATATCCAAAAATTAAAAATAGCAGCACACTGGATCTTTTTCCTCTATCCTGCTTGTTGAAATGTACTCAGCCAGATTATGCATATGTGATGTAATAGGTTAAGTGGTAGTGTAGCTGTGACAGCCAAGGGACATGAACAGGGTCTAATCCCATTTGACTAGACTGATTATTGGGAAGAGAAATGGGGACTTCAAAATGGCAACTACAATTGAACAATATATCAGCAACTCATGAATTTTGGACATGTAGCAGTATCACAGGTAACACAAGACTAGGACCACTGGTGGTAACTGATAAAGATAGTAACCCCACCCAACTAGCAATTTAATATGAGTGCCACTCAACCCATGAGTCAACAATACTCACTGTATTCTATGGTGTTTTGTAGTCATCAGCCAACAAGGGTACCATTATTAACATCACAGCATCAGTTACTGAATCCAGAGAATGATGCCATTGAATTGGAAAATTGATGCCATGTCATCTGGTAACACAAGTCCTATTTTCATCTTTTTCAGGCAGATGGTTAAGTTTGTGGAAGAGATGATATGGGGTTATGAATCTCTCTTACAAGTGGGGAGCTGCTCTGCAAGCTGGTGGTGGTTCTGTAATAGTGGCAAGAGACCCTAGTAAAATTGAAATCTCTTTTCACAGATCTTATAATAGCTTGTTCCAGCCAGATAATAGTACAAATTCCATCATGTGTGAGTGATATGAAATTGATTCCAAGAATTCTATTAATTCCTTACTCACCAAACTTAAACTCTATTGAGCATGTATATGATGCAGACTTTACTAAAAATCTCATTTCTGGATAGCCCTGAAATTGGCAGTGAATCCATTACTAGGTAAATGCCATGATATGTCATATAGTTGCCATTATTCAAGTGAAGAGAGAAGCTACATGTTATTAGGCAACTGTTCCTAATATTTTTAACACTTCAGTTGATGCTTCTCATATGGAGAATGATTAGTACATGTAAAGACATCTTTGCATCCACATTTCACAGGAACTGTTTTCCTTTAGCAGACAATCATATATTAAAATATAAATTGATTTACTACCAAATAAAATTTTTTTCAGCTTTGACTTCTAAAAAATATCATTATTCTTTTCCTGATCATTTTTATAGTTTATATATTTTGAAAAGATTTTCACACTTCTATATTTTAAAAGTCTTTCATTTGTGCTTGAACATAAAGTATTTGTTATTTATTTTGCAGTGAATATAATCTACTGGTTAATTTTGATCATGTTGTACATTTACTTTGAGTCAAAACAAATTAAAATTTGTATATATTTCTGTTGACTGGAAAGAAAAGATACTACAGTTTGGTTTCTATAAAAGAAAATGTTTGTGTTGACCTGTGCTTATTTCTGTAATGGTTAGCAACTTGAAAGAGGAACTGGCAAACAAAGTTCAAATTCTAGCTGAGTTCATTGCATTCACTTTTGCACAAATGTCTTTGGGAAAGACATGAATTCATCTCTACTCCCCTCAGCTATCAGTTAAATAGCAGTCTAAGAGAAAGAAACTGAATTCAAAACTAGCCTGAATAAAGATCTTGTCTTCATCAGACCATCTTGCTTAAGACACACCACTGCTGCCTATGCCCCTAATGGGTTATGGGATTCATTACATAACAGTGCAAGGATTAGCAGGGTGGTGTAGTCCCAAATCAACTACTCTCTTTCTCCCTCTCTCTGCTTCAATAAGCTTACCTCCATTTTGTGTGTAGACTTGTAAAAACTCTCCTTACAGTGAAGAGGGGCAGATAATGTAACAGTTATCAGCACAGAAAGTGAATTTCCACTACATTCTGTTTCATTCAATTTGTACCAATACTCTTGGAAAATGCATGACTCTATCTTCCCCCACCTATGGATTAAATCGCATGTAATATTGGTCTCACTTGCCTTGTAAATATCAACTCATCTAAGAGAAGGAAAACTTTGATATCAATACCAGCCTGAAGATGGATAGGCTCCATCAGTTTATCTTTTCAGTGGCACACCACTGCTACTATGGCTGCTATACATATGGTAACTCTATGACCCTAATACGTTATGGAACTTGTGATACGACAAATATTACAGGAGACATAATGGGAATATTAAATATTTAAAATTATATAATTTGGAGAAGGTATTAAATCAAATTTGCCTTTCATGAACTGTAAAGTAACTGCTAAAATGTTAATACAACACAGCATCATTATTAGTCTTCTCTGTAATTTTAAATTGAAAAAAATAAGCTAACCACTGAATTATCATTGGTGCAAAGGTGGTTTTAATAGTGACTTATTGGATGCTTCCCTGTGGCTTATGTCTATGCCTGTAAGCAATGTTTCTTGGATGAAGTCACATTCATCCATCTACACAGATGGAAGCAGATTCCTATGGTTTTATGCAGTTGTTTCTGGCACTTATCTTTTCAGAACAATTTTTTCTTTATGTACATAGTAACTTTAAAAGAACATTGAGCAGAAACTCACACACCCATTCAGAAAAAGGCTGCAAGTTATTTTTGTTAAAGGTATATCTAAAATCCATTTACTATCCACATGAGGTTTACAGTTTAAAGGCTAAATGGAAGAATTTTTTTTTATAGGTACAATGCACTGATACACCTCGGTTGTTATATTGAGTGTGCTGAAATATACTTTGCATTGATATTAAGGATGAAGTGCAAAAGCCAAATTAAAAGATGGAAACTTGATTTGCTTTCTTTCATTTAAACACATTTTTCTTTTTTTTCAGGCTCAGGCTACATTGGCTATTTAGACATGAACTGATGAGACATTTCAAGGTTTTGTGTAAATAAAAAAAATTGTATACACACATTAATACAATTAAAAATGTGTCAGAAAATGCAAGAGTCACAAAAAATAATTAAGAAAGGATGAATAAGAAAAGTGGAAATAGAAGAGTTGAACAATAATGCCAATGTAGTCAGAATATGTGAAGTGTAGGCCAAGAACCATTACTTTTCTATTTATCATCTTATATTTTGGTTAATTCTCTCTGAGATTTTATATATAAACACTTCTTTAAAATATTCTTATAAAAACTTGGAGAGCAACACCAACTGCTTGTTTTGAATCCATTTCCCTTTTATGGACAAATATGGAAACAATATCAATTAAATTTTTTTTTTTTTTAGGAAAAACTAAGTAAAAAATAACTCAAATTCTGGGAGGAAAAATAGAAAAAGAATGAAAAGATAAAAAATATCCATTTCAATTCGGAGCTTGCAACCTCTGTGTAAGTTTTTAAATCTTCAAAGAATTATCAAATTCAATGAAAAGGTTGAATATGATAATTTCTTGAACATTGAAAAACATAGAATATTTTTTTAATTAATTAAAAAAAAAAGAGTAGGACTAGACATATTTTGCCAAAGGAACTTTCTTAATTCTGATTATTTGTCAGCAAACTTAATATGAAAAATATAAATTAATTGAAATGATAAATTTGTACTCCAGAGTAATATCTGTATGTATGTTTATATGTTACCATCATGTCAGGTAGGTTGATGATAAAATTGACTTGAAGATAAATTCTACACCTGTACACACTTATCAAAAAATATTTACAATAAAGAAAAACAGTATATTTTTTTTCAGAAAAGAATAGCAATAATTGAAATGGTTAGCATCTATTTTTACTCTGATAATGTCAAATTCAGCTGTTAACTATTCTCTGGTAAGGAACTCTAACCACATCTTTCAGTCTATTTCAATTCCTAATGTTTCTTTTTTACTTAAAAACAAAGTTGTAAAGGAAAATGACAAATATTTTGTTTTCAAAATGTTTGTTTTCAGTCACTGTCTACTACAGTCAATATGACAAATAAAGGCACTTATATGATGGTGGGGGGGTGCTTAAAGTTCTCAGCTTGGTAAAAAAGGAATTCTGTGCTGTCTCTTCAGTTCAGGATGTTGGTGATCATGGCTATCAACAATTTCCTGTCTTTTGTAGATCAATAGATTTTGTATTTTTGCTATCTTTCCTAAACCCTGTGCTGCCATCCATTTTCACAAGCTTGATATGAAGGTTATGCATTGTTTTCCTCTTTCCCTCTTGCCTTCAGTCTTTCCTGGGAGTATCAAATTTTTCAAGCTCTCTTTCTTCATTATATGCTGAAGAAATTATAACTTGTCTTTTTCTCATTCTAAGTATAGATGTCCTTTTGGGTTCCATTTTCTCTAAAACTTTGTTTTTGTTCATATAGTGCATGTTATTAGGATATGTTAGATCAATAACAGTTAACTCTAAAAGTTAAGTTTATAGTGATTGGGAAAGCATCCTCTTGGGTGTCTGTTCCACAAAGTAGTGGCTCCCAGGAAGAAGCAGAGTGAAATTCTCTTCTTACTGATAGAAGAAACTACACAGATAATATCACATGAGAAACATTAATAAAAGCAAGACAGTTGATATTCATAGTAAATTGAAACTTGCAATATTGGACATTGATATTTTAGATTTTCAATCTTGGGAAGTGGTGGTACTGGCTTTCAAATGATGTCTTTACATATAAATCAAAACTCTATGCGTTATTATAGCATAAAAATTATCAGTTATAATGAGGCTGCATACTAACATCAAGTGGAAGGCTAGAATGAAGAAGTAAAAACCATGGTAACTCAAATATCTAATAAAAGAATTTCTTAAAATAAGTACTAGTCTAAAAACAGGAAATGATAAGCACCACATCTGAAATTGCTATAAGAAACATAAAAATATTTCCCAGATATTTTTATAATATCCGTTGTGTTTTATCAATTTATTTCCTTACAAATCTTATTTATGTGCAGAATTAATTCAAACACATTATCATAAAAACATAGACAGTAACAATGTTAAAATTTCACATAATTTTATGCTTAGAGCTTTTAAAGAAATATAAGAATATCATTCAGTTTTAATGTGTTCTTTTTTCCCTTCAGGATGTGATTGATCATGTAGCAATGTTTGTTTTTTATTATCCTTTACATTCTCTTCTGCTATTCATTTATAGAAGCTCATTAGATAGGTTACTCACTATTTACATTTGTCCCTCTTGCCTTCAATATGTCCTGTGAGTGTCAGATTCTCCAAGTCCTCTTTCCTAAGTACTTATTCCAGACATTTCATCTGTCCCTTTCTGAGTCTAAGTATCTTTTTTCACATTTTCCTTAAAACTTCCTTGTTGTTCACATGCTCTGCTCATGATATTCTCAGGATCCTTCTAGAGAACCACATCTCTACTGCCTAAAGTCTCTTCTTCATTTGTGAGGAAATTATCCAGCATTCACTGCTATGTAGAAGGATTGATATTGTATTGCAGTTTAGTACCCTTTTCTTTGTTTCTAATGAAACCTTCCTTTTAGCTTTTGGAAAAAAAAAATCACATTTTATAAAAAGTCAAAGTTAAATAAATTTCAAATCTGTTAAAATTTTATTTAAGTTTATAAATAGAAATTAATAAATTTAGTTTTATTTGGAGTTTAGATGTTCTGCCTTTTATGTTAAATCATTTGAAAAAATATTAATTATTAAAGAATCAATTACAATCAAATTTAATTGGTTTAATTACAGTTGCATTAAGTGCAATTGGTTTTTTTTCTAAAAATTTATGATTTTTATTTGTATAAAAATTTACTTTTTACTTCAAGTCATGCATCATGTTTGATTTATTTGTATCAGATTCTATTTTACAAAATGTGTTTCACTCTCAGATATTCAGAAAAAATAATCCAGCAATGTGCTAATATTTATATATAAATATACACACTCACATTATACATACATATATAGGCATCAATAATCTATTCAAACACATCTCATTGAATTCCTCTGACAAGGCATTTTTGATTCATTTCATCATGGCATTTTAGAAACATAATTTGAATTTAAATGTTTGTGTTACTCATTTACTGCTGAGATGTAATGTGAAAGAGTATAATAGCAATCATAAATAGAACTCCAATGACAAGCAAATCTTTAAATACTTGTGGTTACAATTTGGACAGTGGTCAGCTGATATATAATGTTGTCTCAGTGGTTGACATTTCTATACAATTTCAACAACACCATTTAGATGAGGAGATGAACTTCTCTGCATACATCAGAAATGTAACTTTATATGTGTTATTGCTATAACAACGTGGATATAACTCTTTATACCAGTCAATAATATTTGAGAAGCTAATTTAGAACAGCCATAAAACTATTATGACATACATATGAAAAGAATTAAAAATAATTAACAAAATAAATAACATTATTATAATCAAAAATAGTATGTATGTTTGTATATATAAAAGTATATAGACAGGCAAGGTAATTTGGTATATTTTATCATTTAACTGATTTGGTGCTTTGTTTTTCACAGTATTTAAACAAAAGGAGCTTTGAATAGATACTGTTAACCAATAGCTTTTGAGTGAATTTGTCTGGAATTGGAATTAAACAAGAAATATTAGCCTAGACCTTTTTCGTTTGTATAATCAGATTTTGATTTCTGATAAAATGTTGTTCTCAATTGCATTCATTCTGTTTATAGTCAGATTGCTTTATAGAAACATTGATTTATGTATCTATTTGTTACATACACAAATGTATCATTTTCTCTCTTTATATGTAGACAGACACACTAAATTTGTCTTAGACATATAGCAACAATAGTGAGTCACCTACAGAGAATCAGGCAAATTATACTAGCAAATGACTTGTGTAATTAACTTGCTAATCTATATTAATCCATTAATTTCTTATGGAGATTATATTATTTTTTTAATACCTAACTTAGACTGTGTCTCAGAACTGCACCTATAGATCTTTCTTTATTGAGAGCTAAGAAAAAATTTAAGATTTCTTTTTGAAAAGCTAACATTTCAAGATTTCTTTTCATAGCATAAAATAGTTACATATTTAGGACATAAATACACATGTTTGGAAGAATAACTTTTTTTCCCATTTGCTATCATCTCATCAAAATGTAAAGGGAAAAATGAATAATTTAGGACATGGAAAAATTTTAAAATTAATAAGAAATTAATTTGAAAAAGTCTTCAAAAGGAGAAAGTGGGTTGTAAATTACATATTTGTACTTCTAGACAGATTTCGTATTAATCTGAATAATAGACTTAATTCAGAAACTGTTCTAACCCAGATAATTTCAGGTAAGATTATTAAGACATTTCAAAGAATGTTTAAACAGTCTAATTACTATCAGATAAAGTTCTACCAGTTCTAAAATGTATCTTGCTGAACAAAGAAAAGGTGAAGAATTTTAGTTATATCTGTATAAGTAATCTGTTATGATTGTAAAATTTCACCTATTTTCTTTTATAAATGTTTTTTTTGAAAAAAATATATTTTGCTTTTTGTGAAATGTCCTTCAAATATTTTTCTCCTTGCACATAACTGTAAATTGGTACTAACTTCTCTATTTTTTGGTACATGTGGAATAAACTTTTGCTATAATAATATATTTATATGAAGTAGAAACTTTGTTTATCTCAACTAATTTTGGTGCTAGCTCAAAGTGTATTTTTTCATCAGCATTTGTAAATGTACATATACAAGAAATAGTACAAGAACAATCTTTACATTCTATTTTACTATTCCTCAAAGATCAAAGTATAGTATCTGTTCTTTTTGCCACTTAATAAAATACATGAAATTTCATTTACTGTATTAAATTATTTTCCATGGTGCATTTAAATCGTACAAATATTAGTGGCCAAAACATCTGTGCTTCTGTCATTAGTACTGTTTAACTTCATTAAAAAAAATTGATTGTACTGTGACAGCTGCCATATTAGCATTTTTTTAAATTTGTCAAAATTGGGATATTTTTGTTTGATTCTAACATTAAAGCTTGAAGAAAATAAGCAACATTTCTGGAATTTATATTTGTATTTGTTTTTAACAAAATTTAAAATGGAATTGAAAAAGTGGTTTGTGTAGTTTATAAAGAATGTGAAGGATCAAACATATCATGTTTTGTAATGTTTTATGAAGAAGATTTCTTGCTGAACAATGATTCCCTGTCAAGTAGACCAGTTGAAATTGATAGAACTCAAGTCAATCCATTATTGAAAAATAATCTTTATTATATGACATTGAAGAGAGCCAAAATGTACAAAATATCCATATCAGGTTCAATTATGACAACAATTATGAAACCATGTTTGAATAGTACATAATGAAAATGTACTATTTTTCAAACAAATTGTGATGGCTTATGAAAAGTGGATATTTTACAGCAACATGGAATGCAAGAGATTGTTGGGCAAGTGAAATAAACCTCCACTAACTGCTGCAAATGCCTGTCTTCATCCAAAGAATATGATGTTTTATATTTTATATGATTGGAAGGGAATTCTTAATTAAGAGCTCTTTACAGATAAACAAATGACTTTAACAAATATGGCTTACAGTTAAACCAAATCAAGACAGTAAAAAAGGCTATAATATTTAGTCAGAATAATGTTTGGTAAAAAAGCAAAAATTGTAGCAGTTCAACTGGAAAGGTTTTACTTCATCACCATATTCTGCACATTTTGATTCCTGTATATTCCATTTATTACAGAATATGTTTAATAAAAAAAATCTCTGGAAAATTACAAAAGGCATTTAGGGCTGTTCTTTACTGACAATGATAAAACTTTCTGCAAGGATTGAATTATGAAATTGGCTGAAAGATGAGAGAAAGAAAGAAAGAAAGAAAATGGTAATTATATTGTATAATAATGTCAGAAACAGAAAAAAAATATTTTATTTTTACTAAACAAAACAACCTTTTTGGGCAACATGATATCATCAACTGTTGCCCTGATTTGCCCAGATATATTGACACAAACTATACATAGCAATAGTTAAGTATCATTTTAATTAAATCATTATCTATTGTCATGACTGAATGAAATACTTTTTTATTATATCACAGAATGTACAAGTGTACATACAGTTCTAGGAAATTGGAATAAACTTTGCAAGAAAAATAAATTATTCTAGCTTTTTCTTAAGCTACTCCTTTTTTCCAACTTTGAAAATATACAAAACCTGTTTAATATGTTGATATGAAATTGTTGACAAATGCATTCCAGCCAATGCAAAGCAAACTCATATGGTTTGTTTAATCCATTAATGCTCATAATGCCATCTTTAGAATGATGGCCATTAATAGGTTATAGGTAGAAACCTATAATTAATACCAGATTTTATTACATCTATCAGCCTTGCTTGCCTATGATGCTCTCTGTAGTCAAGGAGTGGTCTTAAGCAGACTGGATCAAATGCTGGTTTCTTCTACAAAGGTTGACACAGGTTCAAACCCTGTTAGTGAGTGCATTCACAACACTTAACTCACCATTTGAACTTGGTTTATACCAACGGCTTTCCATACTTAACATTTTTCTTCATTTTCACTCCTATCATGTGTGATATCATGAACTGCAATGGGATATTTGCTACCTGTGTTTCATATGCACAAATTTATCATTGCATAGCAATCTTCCATGCAAACAAAACAAACTATTATTGTTGCAATGTCTGCATAACCATTAAAAAACAAAAATTACCATCTTTGTTATATAATTTATTATTTAATTTATTGTAATTTACTTGTAATCTCTGATGATGGCTTATGTAAGCCGAAAGCTTAGACAAGATTAACAATAAAAACATCAACATGGTGATTTTCTTTTGTGCTTCAGTGATAATGCTAAAAAGCTTATTCAACAATATGAAAGGAATCTACTTAAAATAAATAGACAAAACTTGTCTATATTATTTAATGAAACATGCATTAATATATATATATATATATATATATATATAAAATTTATGTGTGTGTTTCCTAGTATAAATATTTTAATGATTTTATTTTAATTCTTTTTTTTAAAATAAACTGTTGACTTGCCAAACTGTAGAAATCAATATATCACTTGTAGTCAATGTTAACTTATGTAGATTGGTTTTTGTTTCTTCTGTCAATATTCAATATAAAAACTATATTATTTTTTCTTACAAATTATTTAACATTTTCAAGAGAACTTCTTTGTCAGATAAATTTCATAAATAAGACTTAATTATGGACAACAAGTTTAATACTTGAAACTGAAAGTTAAATTTTTAAATTAATGAAAAGAACAAGTTTTTATAAAACATATCTCTACGATTATTTTAGTCATAAATTCTCTCATATCTCTTCCAAATTTCCTTCATTCTTTTGCTTTCCACTTATAAAGACAGTGCATTTCTGCTTCAAAAAGATTTTTAATATTCAATGCTTTTTCAGTTGAATTGTACCATATGAACCATGCTTTTTCTCAGTATTAGTCTTAAAACACTCTGTGATAGTTCCACCAAAGCTCTCTTCCTCGGGTTTCTTACTTTATCTTCATTGAATTGCACCTAATTCTCATGTCCATGGTTTTAGAGATTCCTTTTGGAAGTTCCAAAGACAAATACACATCTCCAAAAATGATTGATTTGGATTGTACTTGACAAGGATAACTGCAAAGAGAATATTAGATAAAGACAATAAGCTCTGCTGCCATTACTTCATCCATTAACAACAGAATTTTGATAGGAATTTTAGCATAATCTTTTTAGTACCAATGATTGCTTTAAAAATCTACATGTATAATGTTTCTGTCTGTCTGTGTGTTTCACTCTCTCACAACAGAATTACTCTATCCTTATAAGTTACATTATTAGTGGTCTTTACAAAATGTGTAATTCCTTAGCTATTTGAATAGGAGAATATTTCCCATGAAAAATATAAAGGATGACATTTCTCATTAAACTTTCTCTAAACAGCACTGACTTTACTCTCACAAGTTATCATATACACATTGATCAATGATTTTACTTTGAGGGGAAAACTATCTTTGGATAAACTTTTGACAAGCTTAAAAGTATTTAATCATGGACAATATTGTCATTTTTCTAAAAGTCTGTGAATAATAAAATATAAGAATTCAAGAAAGTCATGCAGAGATGAATGACAGAAGAGAAACTCACTTCACAAGAAATATTGCTTTGGGAAGTTCTTGAAAATGAATAAAAATTAAATTTTCTCACCAAAAAACTCTATGTAATATTTTGGGGATTATTATTAGACTCCATGGATTTCTGCTCTATCCCTGAATTAAAACAATATTCTGGAATTTCAGTGGGTTAATTGTTAAATTACTTTGTGATTTTTAGTTGTTTTATTTATGTCTATGTATACATGTATATATGTATACAGACACACATCTGTTCTATAAAATGCATTTGTGTTTGAAGTGTAAAGATAATTGACAAAATAATTTTGTCAATAATTCAAATTGTGTGAGATGTTTCATTAATATTTCTATATTTATAATTCTCAAAATATTGGGAAAAAAGACTATTCCAGGGCGTATTAAAACTTATCTTCACATCTTTCAATCAGTTTATTCATCATCCTTTGTTTTTAATAATCCTTGATTCAGTCCCTTTTTTTTAAATTCACAACTTTCTCAACTGGAACAATTTGCAGTTTTGAGCTTTGTACTTTTCTATTCATAGTTAAAAAAAAAAAAAAAAAAGAAAGGTAAGCAAAGACTATAAATGTCACAAAAGGCAACATCTTATGTAGTAAACATGGAGAATTTTTACTACTAGTTTCTTAACAGACTCAGACATGAAAATTTTTCAATGCCATTATAATTATTTAGTTCCTTAATGAACAATGATTTTAATTTATTATTAATCTTCACATTTAGTCAACATATTCAGTAGTTTAACAAACTACTTACTTCACTTTGTTTCTCATTGTAGTTTCCTGTTATTTTTTAATGTTCATATATTATTATCATAGCTCATCACCTTTGACATAATAGTTATATAGTGTAAAATGTTTACTTCAAAGAGATGTTCATAATCTATCACAAATTCTCTACAATTTTGTATCTGTATATAAAACCTTAAGTAAATTATTTGATAATTATTTCCTTGTAGTACAATGAATAAAAGTGTTTATTCCAGTTTGTCAACCTAGCATGCGCACTTGCAGTTGTTGTGCTGACAATCAATATATATATATATATATATATATATATATATATATATAGAGAGAGAGAGAGGGAGAGTAATCTTCTGTCTTGTATCTTTGTAATTTGCCCAGAGATGTCACTTCCATTCCTAACAAATATGCAAAAATCATAAGAATATATATTTTTATATTTTTTATTTCACATGGTTTGTATTTGCATAAACCATAATGATACAGTACAAGCCAACTTCAGCCTCTGAATTTCTCACTTTTTTTTTTTCTTTTTAAACATTTTCCTATATTTAAAACAAAAATGCTTAGACCTGCCAAGGGATACTAAACAACATCTTTTTCCATCATCCTTTACAATTTTTTTCCCATTAAGCACTTGTTCTTTTATTTCTCTTTTACTTAAGTATTATTTATTCTTACTTAACCATCATCCTCTCTGTATATTTTCTTTTTCCTTCAATACTGAATCAGCATTTTAAATCATGAACAGTCAGTCAGCCACTCAGTCTGGATCCTGCTCAGTTTGTTGCCATGGTTTCTACAGTGACACACAGTGTTTCCTTTTTGGCCTGCAACTAATTTCTTTGTATCTTTCTTGACGTATATAGGATGAATGCTATTTAATCAAAATTTTCCATTTCACTGTTTGCAAGGTACTTTCTCTTAGAGATTAGACTTAAAGAACCATATTCTTACAAACTGTATTTATTAATGATCATTTCAATTTGGATATTTTATAATTTCTAATTGTGTACCAGAGTTCACTTCAATCTGTGAATTTCATTTGAAATTTTTCTATAACATCATGGACAGTTTCTACAAAAGTAGATTTTTATGTTTTTTTTTCTTTTTTTCCAGATATTTAAGAGCTTTTGATACTTTTCAGATTTTGCCAAGTTAAAACTGTTAATCCTACCATATAGAGGCTGATTAGAACAACACGCTTACCAAAGGTGACACAGTATTATAAAAGATTCAGAATTATAGTCTCTTGGTCTTTAACATTCCATTTGACAGAAAAGACCAACAAAATAACAGAATCTCTTCAGCATTGTCATGCTTATAATTACCTTTCTATTTTAGTGAAAAATCACAGGTCTGTATGTAGTGAGTTGTTTGAAGTTAGCCTAATGACTATACATTGGAATAGGAACTAAACAGATAAAGTAAATAAATGAATTTAAATTAGTGGGATTTTCTGTATTTTTATGAATAGTACAAAATCTGTAATGTTAAGCACAGCAGGTCATTCATTTTCTCTTGTGAAATGAAGAAATGGAAAGGAAGAGGTAGCTAACATCAGAAAAGACAAACCAACTCCTATAAATGAATCCATTGAATCAATTTTTTTTTTCATTCTTCTTTAATATTCTCTTTGTTCATCTTTTGACATGTATTTAGATATCATTTCAATTGCTATTCATATGTGTGCAATAATATTTTTAATATTATTCTAATTCATTGCTGAATTATAAACAGCAATGAATAGTGTGGTCAGGTATATCCACCAAATTCAAATAAAGAAAATGGATAGCAGGTAATTAAAATATCTTGAGAATTCAAATGTCAGATGATAGAGAAAACTTAAGAATGCAGAATTTAACAGCAGAACCCATGTTTCTTATCTCATGCCAGAGTAAGAAAAGTTTTGGTCTGAATTTTCCTTTAGTCAATTTGTTTTTCAAGTTTCTTTTATCATTGTGTTTTGAGCTAAAGAATAATAAAATTGTAATTATCAGAACTCATTGTATTTGGTATTTGTTTTTGATGATTAAGCACAAAAATCCACATATCTAAAAAGCAAAGTTGTGAATATTCACTATATACATTCAGTGAGATTTTATATTGAATGATTGCAGTAACTCTCCATTATAATGCACAAAATGACAAATTTAAGAACAATTCTAGAAGGCAATCAATTGGATCATGGCATCAGTATTAGCATAAGTCACAATAACAATTTTTCAGTGTCATCTACATTTTTATTTCCTTTCTGTTTTTGCCTATGAATCTGTTCTTTCTACCCTCTTCTGTTATTCTAACAGCTAAACTCTGCTACTTTTTCAATCAAAGCCGGGAAGTATTTATTTACCATTTATAACTGAACCATGTTAAGTGATTTTCCTCTTGAACAAAGCAACATTTCTCTTTTAATAGTATAGATATTAAAGATAAAATATAAGGTCAAGTGAAATCAATCAAGTAGAAACTATGACCAAGAAATGATTTATTGGATATTTGTTATTCTTTTGCTTATTTACTTTTCATTTCAACTATAATTCAATGTATTTCTCTGCAACAGCTGGCTTGTCTTTTGTTTTTTTTCTCTAGCCAACCTGTTACTAAGTGTTCCTATTTATTCATTCTTCACCACTTTTTATTTTTCTCAATCTCCTTCACTTGACATGTGACCTGAGCTGAATGATAAATCAAGCTTAAGAATAAACAATAAAAAAATCAAATTCTAAAAATCCTACTGATTTTCTGACATGCAATATGATTTCATACTTTTAGCATTATATTTTCGTTTTAAAAATTATAAACTGTAAGCGCAGTTATGTAAATCATGTATTTGAGGGAATTATTTCTGTTTGGCAGTTTAAAACAACCTCAAAAAGAGGTAATTCTTCTTTTATGTGCCTTCAGGACATGGGCAATTATAGCTCTCCACGATTTCTTGTCTATTGTAGTTTCTTATAAATATTTGACTCTTTACTATCTTTGTCCTCACTCTGTCATACATTCAAACAAATTAGGTAATTTAATGCTTCCATCTTGCTCCAAGACAAGTTATGTGAATATTAAATTCTGCACATCCTCTTTCTTCATTATGGGTACCAGAAATTTCACTGTCTCTTTCTGATTGTTAAGTATAAGTGTCCTTTTTGTTACCATTTTCCTTAAAGCTTCCTCATATTTACATCATCTGTTCATGGTGTTACTGTCATCAAAGAGTAAGATAAGATTAATCTAGCATCAATTAAAATCCATAAAAAATTAAAATTAACAATCATAAATAGCAAACAAATTTGAAAACTGTGAGAGAGAAAATGATTTCTTCATAAAGTATTGTATTCTCAAAGAACTTGCTTGCAATAAAAGATCTCTGTCTATTCTCTTTATGCAATCTATAGAAATTGAGAAAATCAAATGTCAGATTAACTGTGTACAAGTGTAGAATGTCTCAAACTTTTCCATACTGCTTTATATTAGTTTCAGCATAATGATGATAATAAATGCTATTGTCAGAGTCTTGTGGAAATAACCTGTGCTTCTGTATGACTAATGTATAGAAATATCAAGTCTGATTGCTTGGGTCAGGAAAACAGAAACAGTTAGATTGGTTTTGGCTATGATAGCCTGGACAGTAGGAAGAAAGAAATGTGGGAATGAAAAGAGTGAGAAGGGGAAGATATACTGGAAGGAATAACTGGTAAGAGGATGAAAGTGGAAGAGACAAGGGAAAAAAAAAAACAAGAGCAGATGAAAGTAGACATTTAAAGAAAAAGAAGAATTAACAAAGGGGAATGTAAAAGGAAATTAAAAAGTAAAATTGAGTAAATAAATAAAAAAAGATATGAAAAATATAAGAAAACAAGCAGAGAGTCTGATAAAAAGGGAAGAGAAAAGAAAAAGCAAAGGAATAAGGAGAAGAAATAAATTTAAAATAAAGAATTTGAATGGGAAATATAATGAATAAACATGAATAAAAAAAAAAATAAAAATTTTTGAGAAATAAAAATAATATAAGTAAATGAATTATGAATTATGAAAGAAAGACGGATGGAAAAATAGTAAAAAGAAAAAAATAAAGATGAGAACAAAAAAAAAAGAAACTTTATTAATGAAGATAACAAGAAATGATAAGCAAAGAAATGCCATGAAAAAAAAAAGATTAGAAGAGCAAAAGCAAGGGAAGAAATGTTAATATAATAAAAAGGGTTTTACATAAAGTTGGGTAAGGTAAGCAAGCATTGAATAAATAGATAATGTTAAGAATGATGGATATTAATCATTAAATGTCTGCAATGCAAATGACATACAAGTGTTCTGCACAAGAGTTATCTAATAATTCCTAAAAGAGGGAGATCTTCAAGATCATGCATTGTGTGTGGTTTGAAAGACATTATATATTTGAAAGTTAAAAATGTGAATTGTCAGTGTCTTTTATTGATAGAAGAAAGGACAAATATTCACCAGTATGCATTCATCTTCATTATTATGAATATATAAAAATGATTTGAAATATCTTGAAGGAATCTGATTGCTAATGGTAATAAAAATTGGCTCAGCAAAATGTGATAAAGATGGAATAGTAATAAGATGTGTTGAAAAGCTAAACTTGATAACCTCAAATAGTAAACTCAGTGTACATATTCACCTTGATTGCTTCTTGAAATATAAATCTCTGAATTGCAAGGTATTATTTTGTGGTAATGACTGTAGGAGAAAAGTTTTGAATTATCTCTACTAGTTTAACTGCAGTGTTGAAATCTTCCACTATGATTTCGGTTCATAAATCTTCCTCACTACTTTCTGCTTCAAAGTTTATTTTTGAGGGGTTTTTTTTCAGATTTGTAACTGAGAAGTTTTTATATTCCATCAAAGTTCTTCACTTCAAATACTTTTTTTTTAACATTCTTGGTTCATTATGCTTTTATGACAGTCAAAATTTCATGCGTAAAATTTGCTTTCTTGAAAGTCATGAAAGCATTTGGAAATCATTTTAAATCTGGCTTTGAAAATGCAAAATCGACAACTTAAAAGGCTGCATTATGTTCCGATAAAATACAGTATATTATTATTATTTTATTTGACTGGAATGCAAGATAAGAAAGAGTTCTGATAACGAGCATATTTATATGTGCCTGCCTGGTGAGCATCTTATATTTTCTACTGGTACCAGTGAGTAATATTCCTGTTTGGATTAAAGCTTACATTTTCTTTAATATATACTTTTTAAAGAAAAAAAGACTTGCCATATATGCAAGATATGCATAACACTATCCAACTACTACCATTACTTCTAATTCAGCCTAAAGCTGGACTAAGCTAAGTTTATATCTAATTAAAAGTTCTACAATGCTGTTCATTCTCTTTTATGGTGCAGAATCTTGGGACATCTACTGGTGTCACTTCCTAAAAATTCTTCCACCAGTGCTGTCTCCACATTATTCTCAAAGTGCACATACTGAAGTCTTCAAGAATTTCAATATTGAGGTAATGCTGTAAAAAAAAAAAAGAAGCTAAACTGGGCTGGTCACATATTGAAGATGGAAGACTTGATTTCCAAAAGTCCCCTACTGTTCATTTGAGTTGGCTTCTATTCAATGCAACAAGCAGGGGTGCACAATAAAGATACAGGGATTTCCTGAAAAGGGATTCCATCATCTCTTGAAGAATTTGTATTTGTAAGTCTCTTGAAGCAGTATTGGAAGTAGATAGGTTTTATTTCTTTGTGAGGCAATAATGTTCTGAAAGAGGAAATGGTTTCAATAACATACATTCAATTTGAATCTGCAACCAAAATATTCAACAATATATATATATATATATATATATATATATATATATATATAACTGTATATTCCAGCATCAAAACCTTTGTTGTATATGTTTTGTTGAATATGATTGAATTGTACTTTCTAAACATAGCAATGTTTTTACAACCATACTTAATCTCTTCCTTTAAACATTTATTGTTTACCTGCTGCACTAACTCAGCCAAATATTCTTGCATCAATACAACTATCTCTCTATTTCTCCCCTTTACCTTTCTTATGTATTTGTATGGAATTACATTTTCATTCAAGAAACACATGTGAATGAGAACTACTCTTTACACATTTATGTATATGTATATATATGCATATACATTTATCATTCATATTGACTTGACTTATTATTCAAGCACAATCTTGTCATCCATTTATGAATATTCTAAAGAGTACAAGAACTAGAATAAACAGTTAGAAGAATAAGTAACATATTTATTTCATCCTAAGTATTTCACAGCAGATGGAGCCTTGGCCAACAAAAGCAAGTATCTACTAAATTCCTATATTACAACTACATTTTGCTTGGAGGTCACATTCACATATCCATAGCTCTTCTGTCATTTTATTCTCAAGAGATTGTTCCATCTGAATGATCAGTTTGTGTGAAACTTAAAGACAATGTCTTCAATATCTGTCATGTTATTTATCTCACCTTATACACCATTCATGCTTTCATTTTGAGATGATCACTACCACAGTATAGTAACTCTCTCTCTCATACACACACACACACACACACACACATATATATATATATATATAGAGAGAGAGAGATTTCCCTATTTAAAATTATATTTATTTAAATACACAAACTAAAATATATATCAGGTCGGTGCAAAAATAATGACGTTTTTGACATATTTTTTAACGTCAAAAAACGTCATTATTTTTGCACCAACCTAATATTTTGTGCTTAGATTACTTTAAAAAAGAAGAATTTATTTTCTAGTAATGAAATTCTAATCAAAGAATTGTAAGTAAATTAGCTCATAAGTTGTAGAATAAATAATTCACATACACAAAGCTGATTGAAAGAGGGTGCATATATATATATATATATATATATAATGTGTGTGAGGGAAGAAATAAATATTTGTAGAAGTATGTTTTCGTGAAATTAAATTAGCTGAAATGATTATATTTGTATTATTCCAAATATAAAACATATCACGCACACACATACATCACATATATTTAGAGTATTTGTCATATTAAATAAAATCTATCAATTGCTTAAATTATTTTGTTCACATTTAAGTGCAAAAATATGTTAGCAAATATAAGCAATAAAAAGTTCCAAGAGGAGGTGTAGATTTCTTTAAAACAAAAAAAAAGTAATTTAGCATTGGCTTATATTTTCTTTTGGTCTCATTTTTAATCCTTTACTAAAATAAATCCCTCCCACCAAACAGATTATTTTCAGTGAATCAATGAGATGATATGACTTCACAAAATTTGGGAGAATTGTGAAACTTTATACATTAATTTCTACCAATTAATTATATTCTTAAATTGTGACATTGGAGAGAACAAAAAGTTTGAAATCCAATTCTTAATTTCAGACCCATATCAGGTTTAAATGAGTTTTTATCTGTATTTGCCCTCCAAAACAGTTCTGATTCAAGTCACTTCTATTCTTTTTAGTTTCTATATAAATGTAGCCTGGCTTTGAAACTTTACTCAGTACCTGTAAAAATGAAATTTGTTAATGGCTTAATAATATGTTGCTTTCGTAAGCCATTAAAAGTGAATTTCTTCTTTACTATTTGCTTGATAACTTTGCCCATATATTAAATTTGGATGATACATTATTATGCAAGATAATTTGAGATTTTTAAAATTGATTTGCACTATTTACATTTGGACTATTTGTTGTTATCACAATGTTTTGGCTATTGTGGCCTCCACAGCCTTCATCAGGTGTATATTGATCTAGGTAACCTACAGGGAATTCCAAACTGAAGCTTTTAATCTACAGGTGTAGACATTTCTCATTCTACTGCCCATGTCTAGTGACATTATCTTGTCTAATTCTTTTTTCTTTTTTTTATTTAGTAGTGGTCAGTTATTGCTCATGCTGTACACACTGCCTGGCCCAAGGATTGAACTCGCAATTAATATATGATTTGTGAAGAACTTGGAACCTTAACCCAACCTGCCTGCTTAGGAGTGCTACTTAATGTTGTGATAGCAACTACAACAAAGATGAGGACAATAGTCTGAATGTAAATAGTGTAATTAATAATAACTTTTCATCCCAGAAATTCAGACAATTTAGGAAATGAACTTACATTTTGTGAATTAACTTACACAACTTAGAATTTTTTTTTTCTCTTGTTATTTAATTGGATGTTGCTGATTTTCAAGGAAACATCATCTTTTCTTTACCCCATATGAACCTGTAAATCCAACATCTACATAATCCTATAAATTGTAAATCCAACATCTACATAATCCTATAAACTATAAGCGCTGTCTACAAGACAATGTAGTCTGTATGTTTGATCACACGTATATGCTCTATTTATGGCTATACATGACAAAAACTTTTATCTTAATATTCTGATAAATGTATCAGATGTTATATTTCTAAATTGAAGTTTCATTAAAAAAAAATAATTTCTGGATTCTGTTTCCTGATGTAATATCATTGTCAAGTCACAACACATAGTACTTTAAAGAACACATAATGCTTTAAAGAAAAAAAGTATAATATTGTTTTATATTTACAACAAAAATGCTTCCTCCCAGACTAAAAATTTATTTCCAAGGAGTCTGAATGAAAAAATCTCATAATTCCCATTTTTCTAAATGCAATTTCAGTAATACTTTTTGATAAATCAAGCTGTTATCTGAGAGAAGATACAATTGTTTCCCCAGAACACATTTTCCTTAAACAAAGGTCAGAGGAGCTAAAACCACCTGAAAACAACAGTGAATATTTGTTTTATCAACAAGTTACAAGATTGTAAATTTTATAAAAATTAAGCAGAATCAGTATTTTATACATTAACATTTACTTATATTTTCATTCATTTCTTTTTTTTCATATAACAGATGTGAATATTGGGTAGGCAAGTGAAAATGTGATTTTTGTTGAAAAAATAACATTTCTAATGAAAAGGTGATTGATTTCTAAATTTCTTCATAGTCACACTGTGGCAAATGCGAGTCAGTATAGATACAAAAGAGGCTCCAAGTTGTGCGCAGACATGTTTGTCATGATTAGTTGCATTCAGGGTTTCCCCATTAACATCAGAACATCTTGGCATGTCAAGATACGGGCCTCTCTACAACTTGTCCAAGTTTTGGTCTTTGTCAGTTGTCTCATGCCAATAAAAATGACAGGAAAACCAATTGGCAAGACTCGGTATCTTGTGAATTATTCCCATAGGCATTTTGTTCCTAAAGTTGCCATTTTGTGGTTTTCTGAAGTAGTTTTATTTTGTTTCCTCCTATCTCTTTGCTTTCTTTGTGTGTTACTCTATAGTGCTTTGGGAAGCAACTGGTTAGGTGTTGCCTCCAACACCAGTCCTGTATTTTACAACCAGCTATTTTGGCACTCATGATAGCAAGTTTGACCTGAGACTAACCCCCAAATTTGATGGTTCAGACCAGGGTCTCTCTATCTTTGAATGGTTTGAAAAGGCTGAACTGGTTGACAATATGTGTAGTATGATGAACATTGCTGGCATTCTGCCACTCTGGTTGGCTGGTGGCATGTCTGACCATGGACTTATGTATGCATTTGTAGCAGGGTTGCCTGAGCACATCAAGCAGCTGATTTGTGCTGCCTCTTAAATGGATGCACTGGATGTCAACCAGCTGTTAGAGTGAACCAATGATGTGTTGGTGGTGGGAGACCAGTTGCCTCCTGAGGCTATAGAATACAATCTGTCCTGCCATTTACCACAGTTTGAAGGAAGAGAAGAGATGGATTCATACCTTTCCCAAGGGTATTTGCATGTAAGTGAATACAACTAACTCGGCTAGAGTTTGAACTCGGATCTCCAAATCCTCAAACCAATCCACTCTCCATTGTTCTACCATGCTTCCAAATTTTTATATATAGTTTGTCTAATTGCAGAGACACCATTATTTATTTATTTATTTTACTTTCTTTCGGGATATGGGTGATCATGGTTTACCACAGATTCCTGTCTTTTATTGCATTAAGTAAATCTTGACCCATTACCATCTCCTTTTGTTCTTATTTTTCCATCCCTTCACTCAAACTATTAGGTTATTTACTCTTTCCCCCTGTTTCTCTTCCATCCTGGGTATGACGTTAAACTGCATCAAACAGCAAGGCCTTTGATCAGGAGGTTTTGAGGAGCATGGAACCGCCTCTTAATTGCTGGTGTTCCCAGGTCCACCCTGACCCGGGGTGGTAGCACCTGTTAGGGTCCAAACTATGGGCAAATAGTGAACTCCAAGTCTTTTCCAGATCTTACCTATGTCCTGGGTATGACAATAAACTACATCCACGTCCTGGGTATGGTGATAAACTACATCCGCGTCATGGGTATGATGATAAACTACATCCAAAAGCAAGGCCTCAGATAATGTTTTCAGAAAAATAATGTTGCCAGCTATACGTTTTTGCAAAAATAATGTTGCCAGCTATACGTTTCTGGAAAAATAATGTTGCCAGCTATATGTTTTTTGAAAAAGTAATGTTGCCAGCTATACATTTTTGGAAAAAGTAGTGTTGCCAGCTATACATTTTTGAAAAAATAATGTTGCCAGCTATACATTTTTGAAAAAATAATGTTGCCAGCTATTCGTTTTTGAAAAAATAATGTTGCCAGCTATACGTTTCTGAAGGAGTAATGTTGCCAGCTATACGTTTAATAGTACTATATATTTAATATATATATATATATATATATATATATATATATATATATATATATATATATATATATATAGGTGTATATATATATATATATATATATATATATATATATAACTTAATTTACCATTAAATGACCTACAGTGGTTGATATGCCATAAAACCCAACCAACCAACCAACCTGTTTCTCTTGCTTTCACTGTCTTGTGATTGTTACATTTTCCAAACCCCCTTTCCTCATGCATCTCAGAAATTTCAATTGTCTGTTTCTAATTTCAATTTTCTTTATAGTTTCCACTTTACTCACATTTTCATAGTAATCTCAGGATTTGTCACTTGAACCATATCGCCATCACTTTCTTTTCATTTATTAGGAAATTGTTCAGAATTTCACTGCCATATAGAATATTAGATATTATATAGCAGTACAGCACATTTTCTTTGTTTCTGAATACATCTCTTAATACTTTGCTTAGTCTTTGGAAGACATCTTTCATGATTCCCACATATCTTTGAATTTCTGTGTCACACTTTCGATCATTAGTCACGACACTAACTAAATAGTCATATTTCAGCATCAGCTTGATTTTTTTTACATTGCCAACATTTAGCTGACTTCTTATGCTGCTTTTTTTTTTGCTAATGACCAAGCACTCTGACTCTGTCTTCTTACAGTTAATTAGTCCTTTCATTTTATATTTCCTTTACTACTTTGTCCAAGAGTTTTTTTTGGTTTTCTTTCTAGAGCTGCCATTAATACAGTGTCATTCATATATGTTAAGATCATGTCTGCCAGTAATAAATCCTAGTAGTTTTTCTCATTCTCTTAGAATTATCTTGCTGTATAGTCTAAATAAATCCAGTGAGAATACATATTCTTCTTTTTATTTTTGTCTTATTCACTTAACTCACTCTGTCTGCATGCAGGTTGTTTGTTCACAGTAAATATTACAGATTACTGGAACATCTTTTCTGTGTTAATCAAGCTTTTCTATCATTAAAAGTAGCTCTTTGTATCATAGCATTTCAAATAAATTTGTACAACATATGATACAAATATAGGTCTCTCTGCATTTGACTTATTCACTCTGATAGCATTCTGATCATAAAGATATTTTCATGTTTTGAAAAAAGCCTCACAGTTTTTGCCCTATTTCCAGTTTAATTCTGCTAGAAGTTCTATTCATTAAAATCCTAATAAGTTTAGTTATGTTACTGATTTTCCAGTGAAATTTTCAATGTAAGTTTTTTGCCTCTCTTGTCATAGAAGAGTTCTCCAATGTATTCTTTCTATCTACTATCTTTTCTTTTTCTATATGAATGTCACCATTTTAGATTTTATGCATTCTGTTGAAGCACATATTTTTTGTTTTGCTTGTTCTTTCTTTGATCTTTTCATGCATGCCTTATGTGCCTACTTTCTATAGTGTTTCTTTGCTTACTTTCATTTCTTTTTATGGTCAACATTCTATATTATGTGCCATTCCTCGGTATTATATACTGCCATTTTTTTTAATCTGAAGAACTTAATCTGTCATCATTTTTATTTCTTGTCTCTCTTCTCATCGTCTGATCTCTTTTATCATTACCACTAGTGCTTCCCTTAAGCCTTAAAGTATCTCAGTGTGGGGAACTGACCTCTTCTGAGGGTTTATATTTGTTCTTAACTACATTTGCATATGTTTTCAAATAGTTATTTTGGAATTTGTTATAGTTTAGGCATTTTCTTTAATTTTCATAATTTTATCCTGTTATCCTAATTACTGGCAGCTGATTGCTAAAATGTTGATGGTCAAATATCACCATTTTCACATGTCTCTCCTTATGATGCATGAAGTTTGTTTCAAGATAACCCCTTTTGTGTATTCTGTTATTTCTCACTTTTTGTATTACCGTGATTTTTCTAGGTAAGACTAGTGAGGTGTTACTCCTTGCCTTCTCCATAGTAACTATCATGACACCAGTTTTAGTTATTAGTCTGTTGTTCATCCATACTCAGGAATGCCTTATTTTTCATTCTACAGGATTGCTGACCATCCTCCTCATCTCCATTGAAATGTGATGAAGAGCCAGTTTAGTTAGCAACAATTTTTTGCTTATAATTGCAACATAAATTCTCTGAAAAGGATGTCACCTGACATTGAATGTAAGAGCTACTTCACAGCAAGTAATTATAAAAGGCTAGACAAGTAGGAAGCTGGATATATAAGGAAATTAATAAATGATTTAATGGCATATGTTCCACTGGGCTTAGGGGGTGGAAGATAAGTTATATGAGATTGGATGCTGAAAAGTCAAAGCAATACAAAGACAACACAAGACATGGTAAACTTAAAAACTTACTTATTCAAACCCCTCTGCTGGATCTGTCTTTTAGTGCAACCAAAACTGCTTACAATCATCATCATAACCATAATCAACATTATTGATGTTGATATAACAGAGTACATGTTCATTGTTATATATATATATATATATATATATATATATATATATATATATAAAATATGCATCATTCAAGTATGAAATATATATTTTAATTTATTCATACCTATATATGTATATAAAATATCCATAAATCTCTCTGTATTTGTGTATGGGATTTACTCCTATGAAAATATTAAGGAATATATATATCACTACTATTCTTCTTGCACATGACTGTACTGTAAACAGCTATCATTACTACTCACAGATCCATTAATAATAATAATAATAAATGAAGCTCAGCATCAAATGTTCAAGAAGGTTGGAATGTACTAGTTACAGACAATTCTATATTGTTTTGTTTTTAAGGGAAATGATATTAGAAAATGAGGTTATTGGTTTGAGCTGAAACGAACAGGATATTCCAAGACAATATAATTTCCCACAGATATTACAGCCTCTTTTTAAAGAAACCTGTAGTAATTATTTATGTATCAAGATATTTGTGATTATCAAAGTCTACACTTAAGATTGAAAGCATTGTTTATAGAATCTGTCTCCCAGACATGAATCTACTTTCATAGAAGAAATCATACACAGTTGGCTTTAGAAAGACAATTACCATTGTGTCTGAATCAGTCTACCTGAATGTATTATCAAATGTATCAATTGTAATGTCCTTCTATATTTGTGCATTCACTTGTATACACAAACAACTTTACAATTAACATTCTGTCTTTGACAGACAAGACAGTATTTTTCATTATGAGATGATATTACTTTTTATTAGTTTAGATGTTTTAAAATGTGAATGTATCAATTTAGGAATTATGAAATATTATGAACAAATTTAATCCAATGGAAAGTAGATAAACTTAAGTTTTACTTTAAAAAAAATAACAAAACCTAATCATAAGAGATAAAAATATAATGTTAATAACTTGGTTGGTAAAAAAATGCTACTATGTAAATGCATGTAGCCATATCTTGGTTGGTCTATAATACTTCTTATCAGCTTTGCTATTACTGCCAGCCCAACCCACCATCAAAAAAAAAATAATGTACATCACTTTTAGTACTTATTTTTCATGCTTTATTGTTTTATTGCATAATGAGTATTTTCATTACACGGTCATATTTCACAATGTAAATAACAGGTTGTGTATGTTTGTTATTAATCAACTTTATTCAGATTTTTCATAGGGAAAGACAAATCATTGCAAAACTTTTTAATGGTTATGATTATGAGCAGGAAGACCATCCTAACTCAAACTAAAAACACAGTATCATTGTTTCAATATTCTAATCTTCTAATTGATACTAACCATAGATTTTTATGAAGAATAGTTATTTTAAAACCAATAATATTCAATGAGCCTACAAAAAATACTTTGCTACTAATCTGACCATTTGAATACATTAAGCACTTGAAGTATATCCTGTAAAATATATAAGCTAACAGTTTAACAAAAGTAGATAACAATAGTTACAAAATTTTGTATCATTATTGTTTGGTGATAGAAGGCTGCTTTAACTACTTCCATTTACATATAACAACATTAAGAAGGTATCTTATGATTTACTGTGAATATCAAACATTAGAAATAATATGAAAGTGTTTTGCATTCTGATTAAAATTATCATATCACTTTTTTTAATTAATTACATCTTTTATTAGTTTATACATTAACTAATTTAATTATGTCAACTGTATAGCATATTTAATACAGTTTGAATTTTGTTTGGTTGATACTTATTACAAATTTTATTTATTTTATAGTTGATTGATAACTACACTTTCTAACAGGCACTTCTTGTCACCCACTTTAAATTCAATGGCTGAATTTCTATCTTATATATACATGATACTTAAATAGATCTTTATGGGAGATTTATATATTTATAACTTTGTGTATTAATGCACAAAGCCCTCATCAGTTTTTTAAGAATGTATTTATATAGAGATTTATATAACACTAAGAAAATATGTAAGTAAAGTATAATTGTATATAAATGTATGTACATCATTTTTTTTGTAATGATGTATCAATCTAAAAAATTCAAATCAAATCAAACATTTTCTGTATGTGACAATTTTTATTCTGTAATTTCTTTTCATTATAACCATTCTAGTTCTTTTTTGTTCATATTGTAAGTCTATTCTCCATCCTTCTCCAGATGATTTTTGTCAAATACGAAGTTTACATGGTTTAGTTTTATTTATAATCCTTAATGACGACTGCCATATTGCCAGAGTATATTTTGATAATTACATATGTAGCAATTTCATCAATTCTTTTTTTCTCTTTACCTTCTCTTATGATTTCCTGCCTGCTGCAATCGAAACTCATTTTGAAGAGAATGGTGTTTCATTTTGTTTTTGTTTTTTCTTTTATGTTAATTTTGTATCATTCCAACCTGAATTTATGAACTGGGATTTTTGATAATGTTATATTTGATCAGTAATACTATGAGTATGTATACTATGCAAATGTCTTTTACCTTTATGGCAAACTCTGTTGGCTAACAGAGTTTACATAGTCTAGTAGTATTTGTACATCTTTATACCACAACTTACTCATCTTAACCAAATAATTCACTTTAGTGATATTGTTATTCAGGACATATCTTCAAAGTGTTCTCTCATATGCAAATGTCTGTCATTACTGATAACAGAATGAACTCATGGATTTTTGTTTATATGTAAAGGTTTGTATTGTTTCTATGCAGAACATTAGCTTTTGCCATTGGAAGATCTATTGGAATGCTACTATGTCCTTAGAGAAAGGATCTGTTTCTAATTTAGGGTCATTAAGTGCAGCAACCTCTTTGTTTCATTCTACAAAGTGAAATGAGTTTTTTACATATTGTCTACCCAATGAATCTGAAAAAGACCAAGAGAAGGATACTTTCTTTGTGAATTTTTTTAGGAGAACAAGAATATTTGGCATCTTGGCATTATGTTGGCCTAACTGTGTGTTTATATTATTGATGAGGTGGATTTTTTTTTTTTTTTAAATCAGAATTTGGAATATTTTCCTTTCAGCTGCTGAAATTGGTTGCTTTCTTTGCTTGTAGTAACAACTCTCTTTAATTAGGCATGCCACTTTCTACGAATATCTCTACTCGTCTATGATGACCATAGCCTTATCTTTATCTGCCTGGAGGTGGAATACATTCATGTGGGAATATTTGAAGAGGCATTCTTCTCTCTATTGTATAGAAGTGAGCTGTTAATTTTATTTTTTCCGTCTGCAAATATTCAAGGATGCATTCACATCTATGTACATGTACAAAATAAATAACTAAAATTAAATATACAAACATACATGTGTGTCTATTTGTGTGTGTATGCGTGCATGCATATAGTATGCCCTAGTTGATATTCCATTAGTTAAGCATGTGTAATTTACCTGATGGTCATGAGTTCAATTCCAAGGTCAAGCAGTGGAATCAATATACTCTGGTTCAGTAGATCAAGCAGAAATAGTATCCTAAAGATCAATTAGCTAAGAAGAATTAATACAATGTATCCTGTAACATGAAAAGTAGGATGACAAAAAGTCTACCCTTGTGGATTAAATAATGTGTCTGTCTTGAAATTGCCAAAATGAGCATGAAAGACACCTGAAGATGGGAAGATGTAACACCTGAAATGTTATACACATAATGACCAAGAGGAGGAAACCAGTCTGAAGAAATAAATGCATATTAAGGAGTTGACTGTAGTCAGAATCATCAAGTCAGTGTAAACGATCCTTTCCTTAGTTGCATAGTATATAGTACATGCTTCACCAGGACTACATACAATTTTGAATTCAGAGTTTTTCTTCTCTTAGACCAGTTGCTACCCAAGGCTATAGAACCCAGTCTCTCCTACTATTTGCTTATAGCTGGGGAAGAAACATTGAATTCATACCTTTCTCAAGGGTATTAGCATGTAAGTAAATGTAATGAACTCAGCTGGAATTTGAACTTGGCTCTCTGATTCCTCAATCTGAGCTTCAATCCATTGCTCTACACTACCTATATTCTTTACCACAATCCATTACACTACTGTGTATATTATTAATAATAATAATAAAATGTATACATAGATAATGTCTATATCTTATATATATATATATATGTGTGTGTGTGTGTGTGTATACACCTTTATGATATTTCTAACTTAATATAATCAAAATTCACTCACAGTATAAAGACACAATATGTGTAGATTTTAAAAGGTAAGCTATAAAGATGCAAATATATATATGAACAAAGTGAAATAGATCAATGGAAAAATAATTTTATGGATAAAATATATCTGATTCCTATCCAATTATGCTTAGCAATCTATAAAGCCTTTTCTATTATGATAAACATTTCTGGCATAAATCACTTGTCATTTGTAAGTGCTTAGAAATATCTTTTCACTCAAATTTAAATTGTGTATCCACAAAGCATAAATTCATTATCTTGCTTCATTTATTTTGGCACAAATGCAATAGCCAAATAAGAAATATATTAAAAAGAGAATCAAAGGAGAAGGTTTTGGCTTAACTGTTGCCATGCCTTTGCTGTACGAGAGATATTCATTATAAAATGTTATTTAGATCTTTGTTGATTAAAACAAGCAGAAGAGTAAAAGTGGAATTTTGAAATTGCAAGTCTTTTTTTATGTTAATTAGATATTCATGCAATACAAGGTTCAAGACCCACTCTAGGTAGAGTCTTACTGATTGAGGTTATTGTATGAATCTAAAATGAGGAGGTAAGAAATGCAGATTATGAAAATATTTAGAATAGATAACAATTGGCTCTAGACTTGAAGAGGTGAATATTGTCGCATTCAGGGAAGCATACTCTTGGGAGTCTGTTTCACAAAGTAGCAGTTGTCAAGAAGTAATTGTCTGGGTGAAACTTACTTCTTAGCAATGGAATACAAAGGGAATGATAATGAGTCAACCCTGTGTACATGACATGATTGGTCCTTGCTGTAAAGATCTGAACTGATGAAACTAAAGAATCTAGTTCATCTGAACATTTACCATGGAAATAATGAAAGATGTGGCTTGGAATGTTTCATCTGTGGAAAAACAGTTGTAAGTTTGAAAATTATTCATTACTGACAAGACATCATAAATACTTTTGAAATTTTTCAAAGCTGGAAAGTGAGGATTATGCAGCACCAACCCAGATATTGGCAACAATGCTCCATTTTTGGTCTGATTTAATAATTGCAAAGATAGATCATGGCAGGAATAATCAGCTACTCTCTGAAACAATAGAGGGAAATGACAATTTGTTCAGTATTCTTAGTAATGGTTTGTAATATATATATATATGTATATATATATATATATATATATATATATATAATATTAGTTGTAATTTTTCCTTTTCTCTCCCTCCCTCTTATTCTGATCTTTAACATTAGATCTTCTATGGTGTGTGTATGTCACCACGAAATGTATTTTTAATGTATTAGACATCCAACAACATTCATATTTTCCCCTTCCACTCACCTCTAGTTAAAAAAAAACCCTCTCTGTTAAGTTTTAATCTCCCACTTTTCCTCGTATATTACCCATCTCTTTAGCACTAACATTCGTCCCACACTCTCATACTTACACTCTCTCTAAATTCTATTTTTATTTCCGGAGTTGTTCTTTTCCGTCTTCTTTTTGAATTTGTAGGTCTGATGAATTGGATCGTATTTACAATTTCAATGGAATAAATTATGACCATGGAATATTAGTGTTTAAGCCTTTTTATTATATATATATATATATATATATATATATATATATATATGTTATACTCCATTGCAATTAGATCTCTTTTTGATTCACTCTGAATGCTGGCCAGATGTGAATACAATGAAAGTAGAAAATGAAATAACAAAAGTTGTTTTCTGTGCATTGGTTTCCACACATCACATCCAGTCTATGAACCAAGTTCAGGCAGTGGTCAATCGCACACATTCCTGTCAGAAAGATAGATGCTCCTGGAGACTACCAGACCTGCTTAAAAGGAGGTCTCTGAGAAAAACCAGCAGAGTTGCATCCCAGCAGGTTACCAGCCATCATGCAGGGTGCTACTGCTGTTGCCGCCACCACTGTTGCTGCTATAACTTTGCCACCACCACTCAGCATAACTGTACCTCTCAATGATCATTACCACTCCCAGGCTTGACCTAATCACCTTGGCTATCCAGCATTGACTCAAATACATCTCAACTTTGACTACACAAGCCCACCTCACTACCAAGGCCATCACCTTGGTAAATCCAACTCTGCAAACAAGTGACTCCAACCCCACAAGGAAGTGACTCTGCAAGCATGCAACTCACTCGACTCATCAATGATGCCAATCTGATGTCACTCTGGTTCAACACAACAGGTCTAGCAACCAACAAAGCAACCTCCCACCATGACCTTGATCAACCAAATGTGCACCAACCATATCCTGTGAGCTTAGTTAGGCCAGCACAAGAAATATTTCAACTCCCAATGCTACGTTTACACCAGATCACTATTCTGATGATCGTTCACTGAAAACTACATTTCACTTAGCTTTGACGTATCTGTACGATATACTACCCTCCACAGTGACCTCAATCAACCAACACAGGAACCAACCATACCTTGCAACCACACATCAAACCCACACAAGAATTAGGTCAACACCTGGCGCTATCCTTAAACCTGACCGCCATCCTGACAACCAGCCACTGAAATGGACATTCCATTCATTCTTCAAAGTCTCTGTATGACATGCCAACAATAAACATTGTTCAAAATTGAATCCTTATTTCTTTCTCTCACTACCAAATGCTTAATATAAGATACATACATACATACATACACACACACACACACACACACACATATATATAGATATATATATATATATATATATATAAACGAAAGAAAAACTTGGCAAATTTTGTCTAAGATAAGTTTTCCTTTTGTCATTATTCATATTGCCCTTTTACAGATATACTCTATCTGAAATTTTCACATGCTCACACACACACACAAACATATATATATATATATATATATATATATATATATATATTATGGTAAGCTATATTTATGGTGTAGAAGTCAAGTGACTTACCTGCTAACATGACTCCTCACTTCCCCACACCAATGACTATGTCAGCCCAAAGCGACATAAATTGGATGACCAATGATCATACAGCAGGTTGTGTGCCTCCCCAATATGGAGCAAAAGCATTCCACAAAATTCCAACTACTGATTCACCCTGAAGAACCCCCCTTTTCAGCAAACGAAGAAAATGTGGAGAACCTGAAAAAATGGTTACTGAGACAATTTGCTAATTCAGCGTTCAAGACTGATGGGCAATTCCCAGACCTGTCTGGTAAACCCGTGCATATCCACCTGAAGGAGGGGACAATCCCTAAAGCCAAACAAAGACCTATACCAGTGCCATACCACTTAAAAGAACCAGTGAGGCAAGCCCTTATGTGAGACATAGAAAGGGGCATACTAAAACAAATGCCCATTGGCACTCCTATAGATTGGTGCAGCATGATGGTGATTGCGACAAAAAAGGATGGTCGACGCAGATGTACCATCGATTATCAATATCTAAATTCACAATGCAAGTGAGAAATGCACCACCCTGCATCGCCTTTCCAGCTGGCAATGCAGGTGCTGCCCAATACCAAGAAAACAGTACTGAATGCTGTCGATGGCCACCACTCTATTATATTAGATAAGGGGTCCCAACCACTCACAACTTTTATCACACAGTGGGGGAGGCTTATGTACCTTAGGAGGCCTCAAGGCTACTTGGCATCACCACTTACAGGCATCAGATGGCCTCTCCAACACCCAGGCATTGTCTCGACTGTTAGTGGGGCCATTCAGGATGATCTGATTGACGAGCTCAGTTTTACGAAGCAGGAGGCTCGCTCAATATGGTCTTGGGTGCCTGTGTTGAAATGCCTCAATAATGATGAGGCATCACTCACCTGGCTGGTGATTCGTGGGGCCCTCTGGGTTACCAAAAGACTTTGTTCAGTGGGCTTGGAGAAATCTCCAAACTGCCATCACTGTATTGGGGAAGTCGAGACCACTGGTCACACCTTCTTTCATTGCAGGGTCGTAGTGCCGTTGTGCAAGTTTGTTGAAGGCCTCATGGTCCGCATGCTGCAAGGAAAGTTCTTTGTCCTTGAGGCCAGTTCTGTTTGTAGCAATGTGGTGCCACAGATGACGAAGGCTGAACATTATGTGTTCTGTTGCTTACTAGGTCTTATGAGAGTTGTGATTTGGACGACATGTCAGAAGGAATTCTATGGGGGCGAGAAGTTTACTTCTTCCCAACTGATCTTGTTCTTTAAGCATCAGCTTAAAGTCAAGATTAGGAAGGAAAGGCGGCGGCTCACCTCATCAGAATTCGGCAAAAGGTGGGTGAATCTTGCGCGTATGTGCCGAGTAAAAGGGGCTGACCTCGAGTGGCATTTTGATATCGGTTAGGCATCAGGATATTGTTTTCCTGTTTTGAACTTGGGCAACCCATCCCTGGAGTTAGGCTAGAAGAAGGTATTTTGCAGTAAACTTAGCTAGGGTGTGTTTGCTCATTGGCCACTTTTATTTCTGTCCCTTTTTCCCTTTAGTTTAATTCTCCATCCCCTCCCTCGTTAGGTGGTCAGTGATCTCAGTTCTCTGGTGGATGGGGGCGACTTTCTTTTCACGTGTATGTTTTTCGTATTTGTTGTTGTGTCTGAATGTGTGCACGTCTGTGTGAGTGCTTGGGATGGATGTATGTTTTCCTATATTTTTATAGTCCCACATCAATTTTGTCCAGTTAACTGATTTTTCTGCCACATTTAAGGTTTGTGGGGGGCTTTATTACTAACATGATTTTGTTTAGTTTCTTGTAAATAGTTTATAACCATATTGTATATACATCATTGGGGTGTTTTTAGCTTGTTGTTTTTTTTATTCCCCTCCCCTCACAGACAATGATTTGTACATATGGGGCTATGTAGGATTTTCGTTGAGACAATGAGGTATTTTGGTGGATGTAGTAAGGAAGGTAAGTATGAATGTGTTGTTTTGGTTCTAGGATTATTGTTTTGTATGATTGGGTCAGTGGTTGTGGCTAGCTAAGTTATAAATTAAGACAAATGATGACCGTCCTTTTCCCATCCCCATTTTGGCCTTGTGCCACATTTACTGTATTGTTTACAGTAATAAATATTATTTTTACTTGTGATTGCACCAGTCTACTTGTGTGTCAGACCACTTGTAAGCAAACCAATATTCTACATATGGGTAAAAAGGTTCAATATCAGTGATAGAGCATATGTAAATGTAAAATTGGACACTGAGGTTAACACCAAGCAGTGACAGTGGGTTTCATGTTTGAAAGCAATCTTTCAGCCATGAAGATCGCACTCAAACATGAACAGACTCTCACCTTTTGGTCTTAACCTGAGTGTCTAATTTTAGATACACACACACACACACACACATATACATATACATATATATATATATATATATATATATATATATATATGTATATACAAACAAAAAATTTAGATACACACACACATGTATATATTTTATTATTATTATTACTATATACAAACAAAAATATTTAGCCGCACACACATACATATTATTGCTATTATTATTATATACAAGGAAAAAAATAAATAAACTGAAATGTATGTGGCAAAAGTGGATTATCTTCCTGATGTAGTCATGTGACTATGGTCACGTGGTATTAGCATAAAAAGCAGCACACATTCAAAAGTCTTTCTCTTTTCGCATTTCTCTGTTCCCTGAACAAGTGCTACCCATCATGTAAATAATTTTGCCACATCCGTCAAGCACTCATATGCACACCCATACATAACATACACTCAACACACTTACTCACTCTTTCAAAAAATTGTAATTTTTGTGAGAATATATTACTTTTATGTTAAACAGAAAAAAATGTTTGTTTATTTGTTTTTTTTTTATATACTAATGTTCATCCAATACAAGGCCAAAGATCCGCCCAAGGTAGAGGGTTACTGTGTGGTGATGTAAAAAAAAGGAAATTTGTCAGATATTGAAATTTTTGCTTGCCACTGCTTTTAGTGAGCTAGGAGTAGTACCACAAATATATATACAGGGTGTTTCAAAAAGAATACGCCAAAATCATTACGCTGTTTTTTTAGGCCTATAGCATTGTAGTGGACTGAATCAGTGGTTATTTGATAGAGTAGTTATCAAAGTTTTATTGGGTGTCAGTTTCACCGCTGTCGTTAGTATAACTTCCTGTGCAGCTTTAATTGTGGGAAGATCAATCAAAATGGCGACTCCTCAGCAGAAGGCGTTTTGCGTGCTTGAGTTCGCGAAAACAAACGCAATTGTCACGGTGCAGCGTGCTTTCAGAACAGAGTTCGCCATTGATCCTCCCCATCGTGAGAGCATTCGACGGTGGGTTAGACAGTTTAAAGAGAGTGGTTGCCAGTGCAAAGGAAAGAGTCCTGGAAGACCACGTGTTACAGAAGAGCAAGTGAAGAGGACTCATGATGCATTTGAGAGCAGCCCACATAAGTCCGTACGCCAAGCAAGTCTTCAGCTTGCCATCCCTCATACCACTGTCTGGTGTGTGTTAAAGAGACGATTACACATGAAACCATACAAACTAAGCCTTGTCCAAGCACTTACTAATGATGTCAAGGTGATGCAGAGGACATTCTGTGAGTCAATGCTGGAGATGGAGGAAGGTGATCAAACTCTTTTCACGTTTAGTTTTTAGTGACGAAGCGAATTTCCATTTGAGAGGCACAGTCAATCATCACAATGTGCGCATTTGGGGAACAGAGCACCCACATGAAACTGTTGAGCATGAAAGAGATTCCCCTAAAGTGAATGTCTTCTGTGCTGTGTCTCAAGACGTGGTCTATGGTCCCTTTTTCTTTGAAGGAAACACCGTTACAGGACAAACCTATGTCGAAATGCTCCAAAACTGGCTATTCACTTTACTGCAAGCAGATTCGAATGACTTCATTTTTCAGCAAGATGGAGCACCACCCCATTGGCATCTCGGGGTTAGAGCTTATCTGAATAAAAACGTGCCTCAGCGATGGATTGAGAGGAGAGGTGCTAAAGACCTTGCTCTCTGTGCTTAGCCTGCCAGATCCCCAGACCTCTCTGTGTGTGACTTTTTCTTGTGGGGTTATGTTAAAGACCAACTTTATGTTCCAGCACTTCCAGCAAGTATCGATGACTTGAAAGATCGAATAACAGCTGTAATCAACATGGTGGACCGTGACATGCTGAGGCGCGTTTGGGAGGAATTCTCATATCGGCTTGATGTTGTCCACGCTGCCGGTGGTGGCCACATTGAGCACTTATAAAACATGAAATGAAACTTGAATGTATATACAACACATGTGTTCACACTAGAGGTTTGTAATTTTTTTCGTTTTTGACACATCACATGATGATTTGGCGTATTCTTTTTTAAACACCCTATATATATATATACACATATATATAGTTCCATGTAAGATCTGGGTTGCAGAAATTTGACCTCAGCCAAGCTTGTAGTTCATGTAATAAAAATAAAAGGATTTGTACAGAAATTCTTGGGCATCAGATTAATAACTGAGAACATAAATATAATAAATGTGGTATTTATCATAGCTGTTGCGTATGAAGATAAATACAAATAAAATCAGTTATAGGGACACATGAAAGGATGAATATTCGCTTCAGGACAATATTGTAATGTATATATGTTGAATCTCAATTTACAAATGGTGTCATTGAAAACAATGTAAATGCAAGGTGAACCCATTCATTCATCAAATGCAAAATTTGGAATAAAGTAGAAAAAAGAAAATACGATTATGCACACCAAATACTGAGAAAGAAAAGAGTCATGAGCAAAACTTAATAAAAAAATAACAAGTTTAGTTCAGCATAAAGAGTTTGAGTATCATATGAAATATTGTAACAACCAGTGCTTGTAACCAAACCAAAAAATTAAACAAATTCTTATATCAGATTTAGCTTGAATGTTTGTTCAATTCAGAAAATCCCATATATCAATATAAATTAGGCAAAGAAAAATATGTCGACCAATAAGGTTATCCCTGGATATTAGCAATTTGTTTAATTCAGTGAGTATCTATTTTCTTTTTACATAAAACAATGAAGATATGCTTCTGATACTAATTCTTGTGACAGTGCTGTGTTATTTTTGTGGAAAAATACATTTTAAGAAAGCTTCAGAATGTTTTTGTATATATGTATATAGTTGAATGAATTTTAAACAGGAAAATAATTGGATTAAGTGCTTAACTCTTTGACAATTGTTAGTAGACTGTCATGATTTATATTTATGGATGCCTTTAAGCAGTCTCCACTCCAGTTCTTTTTCTTATTGCACTCATTGAGTTTCCACACCATTAGAAACTGATTGTTTATAACAGACTGAGTGACAGCAAGTCTTTTCAATTCTTCATCACTCTCCTAAGAATTTTAGTATTTTTTTTGTAGCGCCACTGTAGTAGCTATGGTCTGGATTCTGCCTTACATTTTCAATTCCTGCAGATTTTTTGCTATTCTTATCAAGATTTTTCCCAGTGCTACAATGATGAGTGGTACAACTGTCATTTTAATCTTCTTTATGCATGTTTTTAGTTTTTCTTCAATTTTACACTGATCTCCTCAAACATCAAAAACAAGGTGTTTCTCCTTGTTGTTCATTATAATTAAATCTGATTTTCTAGCATAGACTGAGTGATTTATTTGAATCTCAAAACCCTAGAAGGTATTGCATTTTTCATCCTTATTGGTTTTTACATCTAGCATTGGCATATATGGTCAAATCACAAGTATTTGCATATTTCCCAGTGGACCACCTTTCCCACTCAGTCATGCTTATTTTTTTTTTACTTTCTCTGCAAACTTGCTGCTTTCACTTATTATTATTGTTAGTGATAGTAACTATTATTTTGAAGGTAATATATAGTCAGGTGCTTGTTTGTTCTGTACTTGCTTAAATTTTGGTTTTTCCTTTTCAGAGACATGATTTCATAGTTAGATGTCTGCTGATGTAAGACATCATTCTTAGATAACTATTCTTCATTATAGCCTGAGCAGAAAATAATTCTAGCATCTTAAATATGGGTTCGAAAATCCTGACCAATGCCCTCAGGTGCCAGTTTTATTTATCACTGAAATTCTTTTTCTTTTTGTTTGATTTTTTATGTAAAGAAAGAAATGTTCACTCAGAATTAAAAGCCAAAATTGTGCAAAAGGTTGCATAATTGTAGTATTTTCACAATTTTGTTTACTCATGTCAGTGAAGTAATATTTACATACAACTCACTCTCATAAATTGCCAATAACATGAATGAAAAGTTTTGTTTGGCTAGAATAACTTTTATTATTGACTTCTTATAACTTGCCAACTGATAAAATTATGCACAGATGCAATACAGTGATATATGTGTTTGTGGCTATCTAGAAATAATTACTTTGTGTAAAGGAATAAATACATAGTTTTTGTTTTATAAAATGTTCTTTCAAAATCAAGACTATATATGTTTAAAAATACTTTTGTTTTGCTGATCATAAAATCTCAGTAAATTTCTGATAAAAATGTTTTGCTTATTTCTGATATTTTTAATGTATAAGTGATTTTAAAGGTCTGATGTCTCTCTTTCAAGTCCTGCAGATTCCACTGATAAGTATGATATCATACTTCTCAGCAAGTGTTTCTGCTGTAGTTTCTGTAACAAATAGGTTTTTACAGGTTGGAGTTGCTAGCCTCATGCTCAACTGGTTTTAAATTCAGAATTGTCCTTTACCTTGACTGGTTGCCAATCAAGGCTGGAAGAGAAGGGGGTGATTCATATCTTTCCCAAGGTTATTTACACAAAAGTGAATGTTACAAACTCAACTTGAATTCAAACATGTCTCTCCACATGCACATCTAAATTAGTAATGCAAACAATTGTTCCTGCTTTTTAGATTCAAAATCTTGTTTGCTTTAATCTCTATAACAGTTCTTTTGTGCACAGTAATGGTAATGCTAATATTAGCTGTTTCTTTATAAGGAAACATTTGGCATTCATTGACAGTGTTACTTTCAGTTCAAATTTATAAAATCTTTCTATTAAAACAATTTTTTACAAATATAGGTTTCTCAAGTCCAGTAGTGGTTATGGCTCTTTCCAGTATTTATGGGGGCTTCCTTCCTTGCCTTATGTTTGAAGTAATGTGGAATATCAATGATTATGTCATTATTTTCTCTTCAAGTTGTATGTGATATCTATTTTAGTTGTTGCTGTTGTTCAAAGTCCACAAGTGGTTTGCTTTCTGTTAGACATTACAGTTCTTTGTTTGGGATTCTGTAGTGCCAGTCCACAAGGTTTGAAGATGGATTGTCTTTATGGAGATACTCAGGCTTCATATGCTCAGAGCCATTTTTAAACATTGATCTAAGGGAGTGGTTGTATACAGCTGACAGTTTAGATATTTCTCAATATGTATGACATCCATATGAATGTTTTGATTTGACAAGGCTATTTAAGAACATGACTCAATTTGTGGTGTTGGGTGAGACTACTTCTAGCACAACCTATTCTATGCTCAATTTCCTTATAACAAATTTAATATAGTGGATAACTGCTCCATACACCAAGGTATTTGAATTGTTATGTCCTTACTAATTCCACATACTGAATTTTTTATGATAGATTCAGGCTGTAATCACTGATTTCATTTCAATTCCAGATCATTATTTCTATCTTGGATAGGCTTATCTTGACTCCTATTTATTGGAACACTTAGTAGCGATAATGATTGGAATGATGGTGGAATGATTATGTTTATATATAGATATTTTTTATTTATTGGTTTCATTTCCAGGACATTTAAAAAATAAGCTAATGTTAAATTAATGCAAGGATAATATTTCCAGACCTCAAGGCCAGAAAAAGTAAATTGTTATAAAAACTGTCTATTTTTCTTAACCCTTTCAGTTTTACATAAAGAGGAATTGGTTCATTTTTTTGGCAATGATTTTCTTGAGGAATACTTTTAAAACTCCATATTTGGTTGATACATGTATTTCATACTATGGGGACTGTATTCAGTCATAAGAAAGAATTTGTGAGTTTCTTAACAGATATTGTTATGTTTTTTTTTTAAAAAAAAGAAGATTCCCAATTTCTGTTAATGTGACAAATTCCAATCTATTTTCCAGTTGGTGTCTCTGTGATTCACAGAATTAAATTTTGAGCTCTGTCATAAATGTTTATAATACTTTAACAATAGATCTATTGTAAATTATCATATATAATATGATTTTAAATAACTTTAAATAGCTACTAAAGTTTTACATCAGAACAGTAATTTTCAAGCAATAAAAAGAATAAAGTTAGCCTGGTTAGTCATATTAAATCATGACAAACATTGTGCTGTTTTTGTAGCACCTTATTTTAAAGGAAGTCTCATGATCAAAGAATTGTAAACCAGTTGCTTTTCTATTACCATGTGCAGACATAATGCTGCTGAAGTTTATGAGGTAGTTGGCTTTCACATGCATTTGAAAATAAGTGATTTTTTAACAAGGTGAACATTGAATTATAAAGATGATGAACTAATTTTCCTCAGAAACGAACTGGTAGAAAAAAATTAATAACAATAAGAAAAAGGTTATAATTTTTTTTCAGTCAGATAATAACTATGACCCAACCAAAACACCATTATGCAAAGTTTAGAACACAGAGATACTCCCAGAGAATCAAATATACCAAAAAGAAAACTAGATAAGTAGCTGGCACTCACTCTAAAGGAATATTTTAAGATTCATGCAACATATATTCATGTTTCAGCAACTTTTCATAGCCAAAGACTGAAACCATCAGTCCATACCAAAATTAACAGCTGTTTTCTAGCTTCTGAAACCAGTCATTAATCAGTGTAGTGAAATTGATTAATTGAAGACTACATAAATAATAACAAAAACAAATACAAAAATCAACAAGAGCATAAATATGTGTTTGAAGAAATCCTTCATTTGGTCTAAAAAATCATCATTAAAGGAAAAGATTTGCTAAATATTTCTATTAAGTAATTGAATTGTGTCTACGATATGAAATCATGAAGAGTTGATAATTTTGAAGAAATAGTTAGGAAAATAACTTTCTTGGTTCTTTTTTAAAATATTTTTTTATAATATTTGAAAGACTTTATATTTAAACTGGAGTTCAGGAAAGTTATCCAGATTTCTTAGATATAAAGAAACTAATATTGCAGTTCTTAGATTAAATTTCTTCCAGAGAGAGGCTATCATATAATATTATTTACGTTTGGTATTGATTCCTTAATCTATTTGTAGAGAATGATGTCATACAGACAGATTCTGCTATATTCTATTTGAATCCCATCCCATCCCATCTCTCTCTCTCTCTCTCTTTCAAAACAGTTTATATTATTGTTATTTTAGAGAATCTCTTGTAATCTGCACATATGAGACAATGTCACTTTTTACTGAAGGATCTATAAAAAAAAAAGCACTTTGATAATTACTGTAGACAGAGAAAATCTTTTGACACCTTCTTTTGAATGCACTTGAGAAATTGAAAAGAAGTCAGTTTAAGGGAGATAACAAAGGACCAGGAGAAAAACTTAAACATGATCATTTTATGAAATAATTTTTACTAGACCCCACCCATAAAAAAGCAGCTCATGATACAAAATAATGAGGTAACAATATTATTAATTATATATATATATATATATATATATATATATATATATATATATATATATATATATATATATCTTAATTTTATTTTTAATACAAGTTATTATAATAATTATTATTACTTGCATTATACAATATTATTAAGATCAAACTCAATAATAAATCAATAATACTTATATTTTTTATTATACATACTTGTTTCTTCCTCACATTTACTTTAAAATACATAACAATAGCAAACCAAACCTCCACATAGTTTCTTCACCTGTCAAGTACTTACCAAACATCTAAGATATTTGTTTATTAAAATAAAGTTCTGATGTAGTGTAATGAATTGTATAAATATATGGTGCATTATGCATATTTAAATTTATTTAATAATGTTGTTATAACATATTATGCATATATATTATTTTTTAAACACATAATAATTGGAATATAATATGCAAGTGATTGTTTGTAGTCCTGTCACTGGATCTAACCAACGCCTTTATCCACTCTGGGTATTATAAACCTAATGTCTTCAGCAACCATTTTTACCAGTGCTCATATTGCAATTTTTGCTGTTATCATTACATGTTTTTACCAGAGCTCATATTGCAACTTTTGTTGTTATCATTGCTTTTCTCTGGCACTCCTTATTACTGGTACCCATATTGTATTTATTTCTATGCTTGGTCAGCTTGGGAGATTTTTGTGGCCTAGAATATGTGCTGATTCCTTAAGTTTACGAATTTTCCAATGGTGTTCCTTGTCTATGATCTCAACCTGATCCCACAGAGAGCGGTGATCTCCCTTCTCTCTCCATATGTGGTCAGCCATGCCTGATTTTTCTACCTCCCCTCGTGTTACAGCTTTCTGGTGTTCTTGAAGCCTTACCTTGAGGAAGCAGCCTGTCTCTCCTTTATATTCCTTTCCGCAGCTGCACGGGATAGCGTACATACAGTCTTTAATCATGTTCTCCTCTATGGGGGGTCTCACTCGGGAGAGATATCTGCGAAGTGTTGTCAAGCTTTTGAAGGTTGTCCTGATGTTATATGGACTGCAGATCCTTTGTATTTTCTCTGATAACCCCTTCACATAAGGCAGGCAGACTGTTTTCTGAGTGTTGTTGTCCTCCTCCTCCTCTTGTACCCGCCTATCCCAGTTTTGGGGGAACTGCTGCCATGTACCCAGGGTAGTTGTTATGTTGTAGGGTACTACTTATACTGACCAATTCTTTATCTAACGTCTCTGGGTCGCCACTTAAGAGATGACAAAAAAGAATAGATCCTGAGAAAGTAAAATGTGTAGATTCCAAATCTAGAATAGTAACCTAAGATATTATATCTAACAGTTCTGCACCATTTTCTCAAAGAAAAAAAAATTTGATCAGTAATTGAAATAATCAGGATCATATAAACTGTTTATTGTAAATATCATCAGCTTTATGCTAAAAATAGTACTGATATCTTCACCATGCAGGGAATAATTGATGCGTCTAATTATTGTGTTTTTCAGCATGTCAAAGGGCTTTTCCTCTGGCATGTAGTGAAGTAGATCAACTACTTCTGTTATGACATCTGCCAGTTTTTCTACTACATAGACATATTGCACAGACTTGCATTGTGATTTTATTCAGGCTAAAAATGTATTTAATTGGTTTGCATATTTGTTGGATTGTAGATAAGTAAGGTTATCATTAATACAGCTTCCATAAGTTGGGTAATGTTGTTCATATCCATTTTGTAAAAAACTTGTGTTGGTTTGAGTTGAAATATTTCTAGGAAGAAATATTCTAGAAATGTTGGCAATTCACCAGCTTGTTGTTTGCAGATGATTGGATTTGTATATTTTATGACAATGAATAATTTTTAGATTGTTTTTCACCATTTTTGTGGGGTCAGTCTACCCAGATTTTAGGAGGAAAAATAAAATCCAAATGTCATGTCCATGATCTTCACAGAAAAGCAAGAAATCAAGCTAAATATGACAGTAACATTTATACAGTCAAATACACGTATTTTATACATTAAAAATCAATGTTCTTTGTTGTAGCCATGAAGAGACCAATAGTTTAATTTTTCAAAATTATTTGTCCTAAGTGAGTCTGCAAAATTTCAAAGTGTTTTTCTTGCAAGTGAGGAAATCAAGTGGTATGGTACACCAATATGTGTGTGTGAAGCACACACTAATGAAACATGAGTGACTGCTGACTGATTCCATGCATTAACAGTAATTTTAAAACACAGTGAAAAAAGAGAGGGGAGACAAGACTTATTTTCATCATGGCCCTGTATGTAGGTAAATCATTGCTGACTGATGTATTGTCATAATACATGTGTCTATGTTGTAGATCAAGGCCTGGTCTGGTTTGTTGACTGTCTTTTGCTGACTGCACATCACTGACTACATTATTGCAGATTTGGTCTCTGATGAGCTGTTTTTATTGCTATGGGTCAGCTCCAAATCACTATCTGAGTTTTGTGTGGGGATGTACAGCGTAACCAGAGCCCTTACCCATTTTCTGGTCATTTGGAGTTCAACCAGGCAGATGTCATAGAAAGCACATCACATGAGTTTTCCTATCCAAACAGGTTTCAGAAATCATGTATTTAATTTGGAGCTGTGTTTGTACAAAATTGTAAAAAAAAATTTGTATCTACTGAATTTAGTAAGATTTACTTGTAGGTGTCTCTTACATGTTTGTGCTTCACTTATTGTCCATAAAAATATAGCAGATCCAATAAGGCTTAGGGCAGTAATATATATAAACAAGAATGAATAATTCATGCTTTTAACAAATCAGCAGAAGAAGAATCAATTCTCATATTAATTCAGAATAGGAAATCAAATGATTAAAATGGTTTCAGTTTATCTTATGATGACAGGGCAGAATAATATGCTTGGTTTGTAGAGTTTATTTTTTTAATTTTTTTTAATCATTTCACCCCAAGCAAGGTAGGAGAATCACTAGCATGCAGGGAGTTACAGAGAGTGAAAGTGAGAGAAAAGAGAGTGTGTAGGGAGGATTGCGAAAAGGACAGGGATTAAGGCAACAGAAAATGGCGATTAATGTTACATTTAAATTTTTGAGATTGAGGCTATCAGGGAAACAAGTGAGAGGAAGGGAGTTCCAATGTCAGGAAGTGTGAGGAAAGAAAGTACTGGAGTAGAAGTGGCAGTTGCATTTAACTATTCCAACAGTAAATGGATGAGACCTAGATGTCAATCTAGTAGTACAATATTAATTCAAGTAGTTAGGGCACCAGGAAAAAAGCCTGTCAGAGCAGTAGCCATGAAAATATTTATAGAAAAGATGAAGGGAAGCCACATCACATCTGTAAAAAAGGGTCTGAAATCGAGAAGACAATTCAGGACTGATTACATTGCAGATTATTATTTTGATTCTGTCAAGAACCTCAAGATGAACAGCAGGGGCACCAGACCAGATATGGCAATAATATTCAATGCAAAGACAAATAGTAGATTTGTAGATGTGTAAGATGAAAATCTGATGAGAAATACCTTCTGGCATGACACAGTGAATCAACTTTCCTTGCACTAGATGCAGCTATGGATTCAATGTAGTTTTTTCAATACAAGTCAGTTGAAAACAAGGCTAAGAAGACACAGTGAGACATTCTCACAGAGACAACCATGCTAATGGGAGCAGGGACATTTCTCTATGGTGGTTAAATGAGAGTAGTTTAGTTATGGAGGCATTAAAATTTACAAGCCATTTCCTGTCCCAGTCAACCACTGAGGTCCTTTTCAAGAGCACTGGCTAGGCTTACTATTGAGATAGTAGTAAATGGTAGTGTCATCTGCATAGATGCCTACTTGAGAACTAATGATATCAGGAAGATCATTGATGATGATCAGAAACAGTGTAGGACCAAGAATAGAGCTTTGGGGAACACTCACATTATTATGAAAGGAACTGGAAGAGAGCCTATTCAGGATGACCTTCATTTCACAATTAGATAGGAATAATTGGATTAAATTAAGTAAATGTCCTGTAATACTGAAGCCCTGAAGCTTATGTAGAAGACCAGCATGCTAAACCCTGTCAAACGCCTTTGAGATATCTAGAGCCACAGCTTGAGATTTGCCATTATTATCGAGAGCTTAATATATATAATTATTGTCGTAAGCACATCAGCAGTAGACTGGGAAAAACGGGATTCATATTTTTTGTCAGACAGTAGATCATGAGAGATAACAACTTCAGCATTGATTAAAGCCTCAAAGACTTTCCTGAAAATTGGAAGGAGACTGATAGGGTGGTAGAGGGGTCAGAAGGTTCTCCTGAGTTCTTAAAGACAGAAGAAACAGAGGAGAACTTCCAATAAGTTGGAAATCAGGAAGCTGTAAGATAATAGCTGTACAGTTTGGAGAGAACTAGAGCCAGCTAGAATTGATGACTGGTATCCTGTCACCTCCACTTGCCTTATGGGAGTTTAATTTAGAAATGCTGTCTGAAACAGGGTTATGCATATATCACTCAGTATAGCCTCAGTTCTAGTGAATGCTTTTACTTCAGATGAATTGAGTGTTGAGTTGGAAGAAAATTTACAAGCAAAGCACTCAGCCTTATCTGCTGTAGATGTTAGCACTTCGAATTGATTGAATAGAGCAGTGATTGAGGATTTGCCATTGTTCAGCAAACACTTGAAAATACAAAATAATATATGAAGATAACATTACCTCCCTTGACATCCCTCTTAGGCAAAATGAAGTCATTTATTTTTAAAATTATTTGAAAAAACAAATTTAGCAACAGAATTGCAGTTCTAAAAAGAAATATATTTAAAGAAAATTTTAAGTCAATTTATATTTTAATTGGATGTGTTTAATAACTGTGACCAATCTTTAAACCACTGATTAATAAAAAATAAATATATTTGAATTTTTATAGCTTATCAAAACATAGTATATTTCTAAATGCTCACAAGTACCATGTATTGGTGTAAGCTCTGTAGAATAGATATTCAATATATTAACATTTGTGTTTCTAAAGGCTAAAAAAAAGATGTCAGTGCATAATGTAATTGTATGAAATTTATTTTATTCTTTGCTTAATGCCTATTAGGGCTAAAATAAGGCAATAGATTTCAATATCAAGGCACTTGTAAATGTCGATATTGAAAGCCATTTTTCAGTGTACACACAGTGCTTCTCTGTAATCAGAATTGATATATCATTGTTATAAAAATATTTAGATCAAGTTGCAAATTAAATAAATTTCTGGAAGAAAGGCTACTTCAGCTCCAACTCTCACTTCATACTGATAGTCAAATCAAAGTTAAAAATAAAATTATACCACAAACAATTCAGTAGGGAAGGAAAAGAATTATTCAGTTCCAAAACAAAATAACCAAACACTTTTAGCTGAATTATTCAAGTCCAACTCTTGGGGTTAGAAAGAATACATTTTTCAAAACAAAGGATGCATAATATTTCATCTTCAGGAAATTAATCTTTTATTCAATATCTGACCTATAAAAGGTTAATCTCCAAGAGATCTAAAAACTTGAAAACAAAAAATTTCATGTATGTTTGTTGAAAGTTGTTTTATATTAAATAGAAGTGTATTAATGCAGATTGCTTTAGTTTGTTTCTCATTAAAAGAACAGATACTAAAATTTGATCAAAAGCTTTCACAGAAAAAGAACAATGAGCAGATTAAAAAGATTTTTCCAATTTTTTCAGGTATCTTGACATGAGAATATTATCTTCCAGATTTTTGCCTGACATTCAGACAGAATATGGAGAGAGTTCAAAGCAAAGAAGCAGCTTTGGATAAGTTTTTAACAAGTTTTTTTCCAACACATAGGCTGACATCTTTACTAATCAGTCATATTAATAGCTGATAATTTGGGTACAATTCCTCATATATGTTTTTTTCATACTTCACTGCCAAGAAACTTTACTTGACACAGAGAAAAAATTTATTACATAAGAAATAGAAATGTGCCTTTGATTTTGAAGAACTAATCTCTACTTAAGAAAGGCAACAAGAAAAGGAAAATATTGAATATGAAGGATTAGGAATATAAGTAGAGATGCAAAGGAGAACTCGGTTCACATTATGAAAATGAACTGCAAAATATGGATGAGATATAAATTGGTTTTTATCATATTCTTGATATATTAAAAAGTAATAAAAATAGTTCAATGACAAAGCAAAATTCATTAAAAAAAGAATGATTAATTTATAATATGAAATTAGGTAAATATAAGAGGGATTTCTATGATCAAAAGAAAAAAAGGCTTTCTTACAATCATAATCTGAACTATATTTAATATACTGCAGGGCAAGTAATAAATGTAAAAGTTTTTCATTTTGATTTATTTTATTGAAATTATTTTGAGTTATTTTGGAGGTTTCTCTTCTATAATTGGAAAATTTCTATTTATAGAGCCAAAGGTTTGAAAATTCATAGTGATATCTAGTAAAAACATGAACCTTAAGCTCTAAAAATAATAAAATTTATTACTAAATCAAGCTAGAGAATTATAAGGGAGACTTTGAAAGATGCTATTTAGAGAATCAAAGAAAAATTAATATAAAGTGAAGCAAAAAATAAATTTCATATTTTCTCTCTCAACTCTTAGAGAAAAAAATAGGATTAAAACAGGAAAACAAATTGAAGGGAAAATCAGTGAAAGCTTTAAAAGTAGCAATTTTAATGTGATATCAAAGATTTAAGTTTCCAGTTATCTAAAATCTGAAATTGAGGAATGATAAAATTTGATGCAGATTAGTTTCTATAAAGTACAAGAGATTATTAAGTAAGGCTTCTTAAAACTGAAGGTCTCAATGAAAATAATTCAGTAGAAATGTGTAAATTAAAAGTGCTAAGAGACTTATGTAAATTGCTTCTCACACTTATCCGTTTGTAATATTAATGCAATTAAAATGATGAGGCATCTATTGGACAATTGAACCTCAGGAGTCAAAATCAACATATTCAGAAGAGAGCTCTCTTGTTGATTTTAGGAAGGTAATTGTTCCTACTGGCAACTTAGAAAATAAAAAAAACAGTCAACCATGGGCCAATATTTACTGAGTTGTTAAAGAGGCAAATGGATGCATTACATTTTCTAAACAAATTGGTCTTCATTCGCTAAGGACATGTAGTTAATATTGTGGATGCACTTTTATTTTTCCATTTGTTTTTGCACTTGACTGAAATCAAAGAATGTACATTGTTCTTTGGCTCATTGTGTTTTTTCTGTCATTATCTTTAAAACAACTCTGATGTTCATTAAAAGAATGAAACCTGCAGCTAGATTTCTCCTGTTTATTTTTCGCTTGACATTTTTTAAGATTTCTAAAACCCCAAATTCCTTCCCAGTATTCTCCTAACAAGAGAATATTTTTTTAAATCAATGTTAAAAAGTTAAATCTTTATTTACTTTTCTTAAAAAGTGGGGTTTCACAAATATAAATTGTTCCAATAAGATTATTTTCTATATTCATTTACTGGTAGTAAAAAATGATGAATGAAAAGGAATATAATAACTTCCTTCAAACTTTTCTGTTGAAGTACATCAGTTTTATGTTTTTGTAAATTGCAAAACTTATTCATATCTGTTATTGACTAAAAATGAATTTATTAAAAATCAGTTAGATTCTCTTTATTTATTGTCCTTAAAAGTTATAGGATATTTTTCAGTATATTTATTCATATTCTGACTGCTCTCTTTCAAGTTGAACAATGAAAACAATAAATATTCATACCATCACATGGTTAAGTAAAATAGTCATGAGTATCATTTGCTCCTTACTCAATCATTCTCTTTTATTTCCATCAGGGAGCATGTCAGATATTATCAAGATGTCTGTTGTTTATTGAAGACAATCCTTGACAACAAATGAATGAAAGTAATAATTTTTTCTTTTCTTTTTATTAAAAAGTTGTAGAGGTTTGTCCGCAGTAACATACATATATGCACACACACACACCATTTATAAATATTATAAAAATCAACATGTCATAGTTTTCCTTTAGTGAAAAATTACTTCCATTTTGTCTTTTGCAATGATTTGATTCTGGTTAGCAACTGGTATGACATTAGTGTTACCTTTTACCTGTTATATTTTGCTGCAATTTTTTTCATGAAAAGTTTAATGAAAAGTTAGTGCTTCAGTTCTTCTTATTGGAATTTTTTCTGTAAAGGCAGTTGAAACTCACTGCATCCTAAGAAAAAACATGATTGCAAAACTCGCAAATCTGCTACATAAAAAGCTATCAGATTTTAAAATTTATTTACAGAGTTGTCTAGTATTTTTTCATAGAAATCTTTTTTTAGTTCAATGAAAGGCCTGTTAAGAATAGAATAAATATTTCTGTCATCTTGTAAAAAACATACATCTAATAAGAGATATATTTTCTTTCTGCTTAGTCAAGATATTTGCTATCAACAATTTGTCACCTATCTCCCCAATATGATTAACTTTATAATTTGTAAAGCTGGAAGAGGAGAAATGACTTAAATGTGACTAGATTTCAGTTTTATTTGAAATAAATCTTTTTAGGAAAAATTAGACGATAAAATATTACATACAATCATTATTTTTCTCATCAAAAAGTAAAAAATTGTTTTCAAACTCATCCTACTATATTTTTATTTAAAAATAAAAATATACAGACTTTTATATGATTATATATCAAAAAATGTTAGCCAATTCAAATCCATCAGAAAGTGATTCATTAAAAAAAGGTCAAAAATCAAAGTGGTGATGGGCATATCCAGCTCAATACAAGTCACATGCAACCACACACAACACAGATACTAGCATCACTCCCTGATGAATTGGAGTTAAAGAGAGTATTGGAGGTAGTGGCCAAAATACATGACAACAATCAGGACAAAAGTATATACGCCACATCATACACAACAACAAACACATCACCACCAACAGACAAGCTAGAAAAATTGTCTTAGCTGGAAAATAATATAGTAGACCTCATTACACAAATCCAGAGTTTGATACAAAACCAAAGATTTCATTGTTCTCTCCCAGAAATCAAAAATTAATCCTACTCTCTGCACAGAACAAGCCAGAGTGTAGTTTACCTATAATATCCTTTGGTATCATTATAAATTTGGAAAAGAGACAAGGAAGTGCAGAGAACTCCCAAACTACTGCACAACATCAGGGAAATGATTACTCTGGCAGCAAATAAAGATGACATTAGCTGCTGGAATAGAACAGAGATGTTGTCTATTTCACATCCAGGACAAAAATACTGGATATTTACTTTTAGTCAACACCAGTACACAAATTAGTGTTTTTCCTCTGGAGCCTAAACAAAAACACATATTATCGTCATATACACTACATTCCACAAATGGATTGAAAAGAGCTCACTAACACTCAACTTTGGTTTACAACAACCTTTTCCATGGATTTTCACACAAGCACAAGTGAAAACACTGATTCTTAAAGCAGATTTTTTATCCCATTTTTACCTATCAGTGAAAATGGCTACACACTCTCTCATCAACAGTGACACAAAGCTAACACCAAAGTGAATTACATCAATCTACATGTCAACAGGAAATAGTTCTGCTATACCAACTGCTAATGGACTACAGAAATTGATAGGAAAATTTCCTACTATTACCACTCTTTTAAAACAAACAGATGAAATTCATCACACTGCTAAACATTGCATCACAACAACTGGAGGCCCTTACGCATGCATCACAATGCAGATTGTGTCCAGAAAAATACAAAATAGCAAAGGATGAATTTCAACACATGTTGCAATTAGGCATCATATGCCCTCCAAGAGGCCCATGCTCCTCTCCACTTCACATGGTTCTGAAATCAGACACTGGTGTATGGCATCCTTGTGGCGATTTCAGGTATCTCAACATGAAAACAGTTTCAATCCCATACTCATCACAGGTTTATAGGGAACCACAGTTTTCACAAAACAATGGTTAAAGCATACTACCAAATACCAGTAGCAAAGGAAGACATAAAGAAAATGGCAATTAGCATTTCTTTCATGCTTTATGAGGATGCCATTTGGGTTATGTAATGCCACCCAAAGTTTTCAGAGATTTATTAACAAAGTTTTGAGAGGATTACCTTTCATCTTTGCATATATTGATGATGTTCTTTTGCTAGTCATGACAGCAAAGAACACCAGGATAATATACAAGATATTTAAGAGACTAGCACACATTTTGATTTAAAGATCAACATAAACAAATGTGAGTTTGCTGTTGCTAAACTGAACTTCTTTGGCCATGTGATCGACGAACATGAGATCATGCCTGTCCCAGAGAAAGTAGCAATAATACAACAATTTCCACAACCAACATCACTGTGAAAACTATAAAAAATACCTTAGTTTGATTAACTATTATTATAGATTTATTCCAGGCTGTTCCAGAGTTCTTGACCCCACTCACAAGCATATTGCAGAGACAAAAAAATAAGAATGCAAAAATAACTATAAAATGAGAAGTATTAACTGCATTCCCCAACACTAAAAAGCACTAGCAAATTTCATTAAAATCTCCTATATCAGTGATGATAACACAACATTCACATTGATGACCAACGCTTCAGCAAATTCAATTGGATGTGTTCTACATCAGAAGCACAATGGCTCAGAGAAACCAAAATCCTTTTTCTCTGTAAAATTGAACAACACACAACAAAAACAGAGTACCTTCTTGATGGAGTTACTCACAATTTATTTATCTATAAGGCATTTCCAACATCTGCTCGAAGGGCAAGATTTTACTGTTTTCATGGATCACAAATCTCTCACTTATGTGAATACAGAAAAATATACATCCAGAGGTACATGACAACTGGATTATTTATCTCAATTTACTTTGGATATCTGCTACATTAAAGGTTCAGACAATATTAAGGTAGATACGCTCTCATGCCCCAAAATACAATCTCTAGATTCTGAAACCTTTACCTTTGACCTCATCACAGAAGAACAATATAAAGATGTAACATTAAACAGAGTAAAAGAGGACACTTCTTTACAATTGAAGGAAAATCCTGTCCCATTTGGATTGAAAACACTACTTTGCTGTGAGAACAGGTTATTCGAGAGCATACATACCACCTTCACTGAGGAAAAAATTGTTTAAACACTTTCACAACCTCTCATATCCTGGATACTGAGCTAACATCAATTTGATAGCAATCATTTTGTCTGGCCCAACATGCATACTGATAGAAAAAAAACTGGAATCAAACCTGTTTAAAGTGTCAAAAAAGCAAAGTAAGCAGACAGTAGGTTCATGAACCTCCACATTGATATATTGAGACCATTACCAGAAGCAAATGGCCATCATTAACTACTCACTCTCATTGATTGATTTACAACATGGCCTGTGACTGTTTCTTTAAAGGATATATCCTTTAGAGAAACAATCTCTAAAATCATCTTACATGAATGGATAACTGCTTTTGGTTGTCTCTCAATAATAACAACAGATCTAGGATCTCAATTTTAATCTATGCTTTTTGATGAATTCACAAAACTACTGGGAGTCATGCATATAACTACCACATCATGTCATCCTTGTGTCAATGGCTTAGCTGAACATTTTTACAAGCAACTTAAGACAGCACTAACAGCAAATAACTATTCTGGGACATTGTTAGAAAATTTACCACTCATTTTGATATCTATCAGAAATATAACCAAGGAAGATTTAGGATGCACAGCATCCAAATTGATCTTTGGGACATCATTAACACTACTAGGACAGTTTTTTGATAAAACAAGTTACTTACAGTCAACCCCATTTTTGGACTTCAAACAAAGTATAGGTGATCTAGTTTTCACACCCACTAGAACATAAGCAAAACACCTTTACACACCAAAGGATCTTCTCAACTGTGAATATATTTTCTTACGAAATGATTCAGTAAAAAGACCTCTTTACCCTACTTACTCAGGACATTTTCAAGTACTTGATAGAAAATCAAAATATTTTACCATTATAAAAAAGGTTAAAGAAGATACTCTCTCCATAGACAGACTAAAATCAGCATACTTGGATTTACCTACAAAGAACAGTATGACAGAACACTCTATACCCCCACTAAAAGCCAAGGTGTGTGAATTATTTTCTGCACCAACAAACACAGCCACCAAATGTCACTACAAAATCAGGTACACTAGTAAATTGGCCTACTCACTTTAAAACATATATTAGACTAGACAAAGTATCTGTCAATGCCTGAATGTACATGACTGCAGTTGTATAACTTCAAACCTTCTATACACACACACCCTGTATAGAAATATCTGCCTGCATCCCTGCTTCCATGCATCATCTGTTAATATACTACGCTTCCCCCCTCCATTACAGTATATCCTTCACAAGTGTTTCATTGTTCTTAATAAAGGAATTCCATCAATAAAAACTTTGGTTAATGCTTGAGGTTAAATTGTTTCAATGTTTTAGATATTCAGTAAATTTCCTATGGCCATAATAACTTTCAAATAGTATGGCATTGTTCATAAATCTAATAATGAAACAAAAACAGGGATGAAGCCTCAGAGCTTGATTTAACTGCAAGAAGAGTTGCTTGGACACACACGCACACTGTACTTACACACTTATATATAAGATATTCAAAATGTTGTCAATATTTATCAATCTGAAGTGTGGGTGTCATAGGATATAAACTCCTATATATTACAACCAATAAGTAAAGCACAAACAAATAAGAGACACCTACAAATAACTCTTACTAAATTCAATAGATACCAAATAGTTTTTTACAATTCTCTACAAACACAGCTCCAAATTAAATGAGTGGTTTCTGGAATGTGATCAGATAGGACAAGTCCTGTGATATGCTTCCTATGACTTCCATGTGGTTGAACTCCAAATAACCTGGAAATGGGTCAGGGTTCAGGTTACTGAGTACATTCCCACACAAAACTCATAGCAATTCTGAGCCAACCCACTGCGATAAATGCAGTACGTCAGCTACATTTAGTGACCAGATCTGCAATGGCGCAGTCAGTGAAAGTCAGTCAGCAAACCTGACTAGGCCACAATCAACAACATACCCACAAGTACCATGGCAATGTGTTAGTCAGCAATGATTTTCCTAAATACAATACCACAATGAAAGTAAGTTTTGTCTCCCCTGTCTTTGTTCACTGTGTTTTAAACTTACTGCTATTGCATGCAATTGGTCTGCAGTCACTCATGTTTCATTAGAATGTGCTTCACACACACACACATACACATATTGATGTACCATACCACTTGATTTCCTCACTTGTAAGAAAAAAACTTTGGAGACTCACTTGCAACAAATCATTCTGAACAATCAAGCTATTGGTCTATTCATGGCTACAACAAAGAACATTGATCTTTAATGTATAAAATACGTGTATTTGACTGTATAAATGTTACTGTCATATTTAGCTTGATTTCTTGCTTTTCTGTGAAGATCATTTCTTTTTTGTTGTTTATAAAATTGTGTTGTATTTATTGACACAACACTAGGATTTTTTTTTTCTTTCCTAAAATCCGGGTAGACTGACCCCCACAGCCTTTTAGTATTTCTACAATTCTTGACCATGACATAGCTGTCATTTCTGATGTTCTATCCTTAAATAAAGAACATTCTCTCCCATGGTTTTAAATGTAGGAATATCTTTCATTTTAAGAAACAATAAACTAATCCATCGTGTGTCAACATGGGAAGTGAAATCGGTAAGTTGAGCTCAAAACGCAGCCTAGTCTCCTGTGTTCACTTTTGCACAAATCCCCCTTAAAGGGAAATGTATCAGTCAATCCTCTTCCCATCAGCTATGGGTTAAATAACTGGGCACTCTAGCCCTGAGTAGCCTTGAGTTGCAACCAGTCTAAGAGGAGAAAAACTGAATTCCAAACCATGGATAAGGCAACAATAAACCACTCCACTATATTTCTCAAGAATCTGAGATTGCCAATATCCTGAAGAGGAAAAAAAAAAAACTAAGACATGGCTTTCAATTTTATGTCAACTCTCCAGCTATCAGTTTTTGTTCCCACTGACCTGAAAGCATAAATTATTATTAATGGGCTTCACCTATCCAGCTATTCTCCAACATTTTCCTAGCAGTCTTTAGTATATTGTTCTAACCATCCATTAACGTAACTGAAAAAGATATTTATGCAAAAATTTCTAAAATAATGTATCAGTTTTATCTGATTTAAATAATTGATTTGAAAAAATTCCAATCCAGTTATTTTGAAAATTACCTACAACAATATGAAATAGTTTTCCCATAATTTTGTCTTGTTTTGTTACATTTTAGTAGAATGATATTTAACAGGGGAAATAAGATTCTTGAGAAATGACACACATGCAGAAAAGATTTATTGAAGTGCAGCCAATAAAACTAGTGCTGAATAAAAATAGAGTATCTTCATTGGTTGTATTTTCAAAAATTCTGTTACAAAGAGGCAGGTTGTAAAATTTATTGACAAAAACAATTTAAATATTTCAGAGCAAAAATAAGGAAATGGGACTCCATTGAACATATTTATTTCTCTTTCATTTCTAATTTCACACAGTTATCTGCTTTTAAGTAAAAAGTTTGTTTCATTAATTTAGTAAAAGACTCACAATTTTCTGTTCAGAAATAAGAAAATGTATTGAATATTCTATGGTTGTTGTCACTTTTACTAAGTGGTCAGCTGATTGTTTGAAAATGAAGTAATTGGTTTCTTTTATCAAATTCTACTCTCTTTAATAAATCAATGTATTTGCTGTAAATTTATAGAATTCATAAACATTGAATTTCTCTCATGTATCACTTGCAATAAATGTTATACTCTAATCATATAAAATGTATTTTTATAACAAAATCCTTTGCCATGCATTTCTATAGTAAATTACTAGCAAGAACATTTTTATAATAAACTAAGTGCATTAGATTAGAAACACCAGAGTATGTGATAACTATCAACATTTATCAAACTAATTTTTTTAAAAAAATTTTAAATGAATTATTTTCCCATTTTTTCAAAATATAAAACACTTTTAAAATGATTTTTGAAGTTGTGTGACTGCATCTTTAAAAAAATATTTTCCTTCAATCAAAAGTAAAAAAAAAAAAAAAAAAAAAAAAAAATGGAGTAAGAAATTGGTTTCGTTTTCCCAATCAGGATTATTTATCTTGCTGAAAAGTGTTTTGACTAAAATTGAGCATTTCCAGCAAAGAGAGGATTAAAAAAGTGGATATATATTAAAATATGACTTCGTTTTTTACAATTAAAACTGTATGACCTGGTGAACCATGAACTGTAAGAACATTCATGTATGAGAAATTATTTTTTAATAGAAATCTGAATGTTCAGATCCATCAATAGCTGACATAGAGCAGATCTGCTCCTGATAGAATATTCAACCAAATTCAACAGTTGATGCACTAACTCAAATAAAATTTGTTTTCTTATTAATAAAATTTAATCTCTTATTAATTTCTATCCTTTCTTTCTCATATTTTCCAAAAGATAGATAATCATTCTGCCAATACAGCAGTGTTTATTTATTTATATATATATATATATATATATATATAGGCAGCATATGTTTGGTTAAATAATTTAGGCATATTATGTCTATTTATTTTACTTTTAATCCTTTTAAGTCCACAAATTAATTTCTTGGTGCTGTAGAAAATTGATTAAGAAAAATGTTTTTAAAAGATTTTAATTGTAGTATTTTAATTTAGTATTTTTTTGTATAACACTTTGATGCTGCAAACATTTAAGATTTAAGTTGACATATTTTTGGCCACAATTCTCTTGTATAAAGGGCTTCCAGAATTTTAAGTTTTTGCTTATTATGATCTTGATGGAGTATTTTCGACCAATATCTGTCTAAACTGTGAATGTGGACATGAGTGTTCCCGTAAATGTTTTGAGATTGAACTATGACCATTCAAGTGAAACATAAGCCTTCTCGTCATCGTTGTTGTTGTAAAACTAACATAATGTATTAACATTTTTATCAGAGATGCAATCTCCCAAAAGACATTTAAATTGATATACAATGTTGGTTTTCTGTAAAATGTTAGTTAACAGAGAAGAGTTGTTATGGATGATAGACTGATTGTATTAAATTTAGTATAGTATATAATTAATTTTATTTTTTTACTTGGATCAGTGGGGGATATATTAGTGTTTATGAGTCTCTTTAGAATTTTTTCCTCCTGCCTATAGTTAGACTGCATTTGATTACAGTATAGTAGCTTGATATGTTTAGAGATATTTGAGGATATATTATGTTCATTTTTATTTATGTTAATACATTCATAGATATGCATATTCATATATAGATATGAAGATGGTCTCAGATGAGAATGAAAGTACTTGGGAAAATAAAAATTATTCGAAAGAAAATTGAGCAATTTTTCTTAATCAATTTTCTACAGCCACCAAGAAATTAATTTGTGGACTTGAAAAGATTAAAACTAAAATAAATAGACATAATATGTCTAAATTTTATATATAGGGATCAACAAGTCTGAAATTGTATTGAAAGTGATAGTCACTATGCAGTGTTGATTCTTATGACTACACTACTTATATCTATATAATGCTCTATTTCCAATAGTGAACACTCTTTTTCTATAAACATAGCAACTTTTAAACAATATATATATATATATATATATATATATATATATATATATATGTGTGTGTGTGTGTGTGTGTGTGTGTTAGTAGAATGTAGAATAATATCCAAAGCAAAAGTGGAAATAATGTATTTTGCCAATGTTGAAGAAACACATCATTAAAAATCTTATCCACTTTGTCCCATTATCTCTACTAATATATTATCATTATTATTATTATTATTAAAGTTAGGTGAGAATCCAGAAAAATGATAAATATGTGTTTGTGTATTTACCATTTTTTATATATATATATATATATATATATATATATATATATATAGAGAGAGAGAGAGAGAGAGAGAGAGAGAGAGAGAGAGAGAGAGGGAGAGAGACAATATGAAAAAAAAGACAAAAGGAAAACTTATCTTAGCTGATGTGTTTCATCTCTTTTTCATATATATATGGATAGGCTGAGAATTTTTCAGCACCACCTTGTACAAGATTAGTAGATATCACATCTTTCAACTATTTGCTTTTGTCTTTTCAATAATTGCATGCTTTAAAAATATCTGTATTAATTCTACTAAGTAAATGTTAACATTTGTTTTTAGTTCTTTTTATTTGTATCTCATTTTCATTTGTTATAATCTTCTAATTCTGACTTATTTTTGCAGCAAAAACTTCTTCCTCATCAGCAAATCTGCCTGCTGTCATTCTTTTTCTGGAAGGCTGTAATCTCTCCTCTCTGACTGCATCAGTAAAATATCTGATGCTGAGATATTGTCCAACAAGTTACAGTAGTTCTTGGCTTGTCTCACTAATGGAGTTATCTTGAATAGCTTATATGGATTCTATCTGTTGGTTTCACAACTGGAAGCAAATCAGTTCTTAACAGAAGTGCCTACTGGCATTGGTTCTCACTTTCATAGAACCATTCTAATATCTTCTGGAGACTAATGCAAGCCACTTTGTTCATGGAATGGTTGACTTGTTTCTCATTCCCAAAATAGAGAACTTGTTTTGAGGGATATTGTGTTGCTTGGGAAAGATTTTATCATCAAAATTTATGATAATTTTCTAAGTGAAGAATTCTTATGCTCAAAAGTAAGTTGTTTTGAATGTGTTTTAATTCTAATACTGTATTTGCTGACATAGGTTCCTACTTATTTATTAAACTTAATATCTTTATCACTGTGTACCCTGTACTGTAGTGGCTATCAGTATGAAAAGTGGAATCAGCATACTGAGTTTAATTCCAGCTGAGTTTTTTGCATTCGTTTTCACACAAATATACTTGGAAAAGGTATGAATCATTCTCTTCTTAGGTATGGGTTAAATAGCAAAGCAAACTTGGTTCTCTAGCTTTGGTTAGCAACCAAAGAAAAGGAAATTCTGAATTCAAAGTTGGGTGTAGGGTTAGTAACTCTACCGTTTGAAAACATTGTTACAGAAAGAACAGGGCCAAATGAGGTGATGTTGTGGCCCTATATTTCATAAAGATCAACTGGATAATTGATTGATTAATTATCTTTAATGCTTCTTAATATAAATACATTGATTCTTTAACTGCAGTAATAACACTTGTTACATGATATTTAATCTTGTACTGACAAATACATTTCATTTGAAAATTTAAATTTTCCAATTCTCTTACGAAATGCTTTTATCTTTGATTAAAAAGGATTTATTTGAAAGTACTGCTTGACTGCATGTAATATTTATTATAAAATTCTTTAATTTTGTATATAATCATTTTTACGATGAGGTTTGCTGCTAGAAAGGCTGTAAATCCCTTTTGATTATAAGGGTAAATCATCAACCAAACTATATTAAGTAATGTTGTCATATTATTTTCAAATTCATAAACACCTCAGAATATCAGAAACTGAAAAAAACTGAAGATTGACAATTGCATCACAAATTCAACCATTCAACATTTAGGGAAAAAAAAATAATCCTAACTTAAAGAAAATTTGTAACTTCTAAACAATATTTAAATAACTTGTAAGTTCTAAATTTAATTAATAACTTTTTAAAATAAAACTTTATTTTTTTTATTTGAGGATTTTGTAAAAACTTAAATGAAAAATTAAAATAAAATTAGAATGAGTACAAAGAGAAAATTTAGACATCAGAATTGTTATACTAATAAAATACCTTTATTGTATATTATTCTAGTTTATAAGATCCTTTCTCAAATTTAAAGAAAAAACATAAGATTTGAATTCATAAGAAAAGATGGTGTTCACAAAAGACACTTACAAGGGTTGTTGATAATTGTGTAAAATTATGTAAGTAGTTTCAATGAGTATCAATATTGAGTTAAAAACATTATTTAAACAAAACTTTCTTTAATTGCAATGATCCTCAAATTATCTCTGCTAAAGTATTATCATTAGCTTCAGAGTTGCTTAGGACAGAAGCAAGTAGTGACAAACTGAAGGCTTTATAAACAAATCTGTTGGCTATCAGTTAGAACATATAAATGTAGTAATATCTTGTCAATTTTTCTTATTTTACAGGTCCCATAAAGCAGTATGAATTGCCATTCTTATAGTCAGGCCAAACTGAACATGGAAGATTTCACTAAATTCTTCTGATCATGAAGTGAACAGAAGTCCTTATTGGATTTACTGAAGTTGCATGCAGGGATATGAAATATCTACATAATGGAGAGTATACCAGAGGAGAACCCTTGCTCTGGGATGACTATAGTTCGTGCCCAGTGGTATAATGGTAAGTAACAGTACCAATTCTTTATACTTATTTGTTTTTTTAAAATAGTATCTTTATTGATCACCAATTTTTTTTCTAAATAATGTATAGCTAGTTCTCAACATTCTTATATAGTAGACATAATGACTTGGAAAAAAAAGAATTTATTTTAAAAAGCATTACCCTGATAAATCTTTTGACATTTTAATAATCTGAATATTGTTTTGGAAAGAAGTAAGTTTAATTTTACTGATGTTGTTAAGCTTATGTCCACCTGGAAGGACTTCTGTCTCTCTTAGAATTACATCACTACATAGATTAAATAAACTATAAGTCCTACCAGGATTATTATTGGTGGACACAATCTTATGTGCATGAAATACACAGACACAGAAAACTGCAGGAACTCTGAAGCAAGATAGTGAAGGAAAGTAAGAATAAAGGACTCACCATCAATTGTAAAAAGACAGAATGTATGGTTGTTAGCAAGAGGGGCAGCCCAAGATACAAACTATGAATTGGAGATGTCAGATTCCAGCAAGTACACAAATCTTGAGTGTTATAACAGATGATGGAAAATACAATACAAAAATGCATAGATGAAATAGAATATCAAAAGATACCTTCCAAAAGTTAAACAAAGTATTAATTAACAGGAAAATATCATTAGAAACAAAGAAAAGAGTGTTGAACTGCTATATAAAATTAGTCCTGCTATATGGCAGTGAATAGTAGACAATTTTCTCACAGATGAAAAGAAAATGTCAGAGTAATAGAGAAGAAAACTGAACAAACCTTGAACAAAACATGTAAACAATGAAAATGTTTTAAGAAAAATGGAAACAAAAAGCAATAAGCAAGAAATAGTTGGAAGTTTTGAGACACATAATGAGAAAAGAGGGCTTGGAGAATTTGACACTCTTCAGGACATGTTGAAGGGAAGAGGCACACAGAGAAACAGCAAGTAGCCTATCTATTGAGTTTGTGTAAATGGATGGAAGAATAGGAAATGGGAGGAATAGTAAGAGGATAGACATTGTTTAGAGCTACAAAAAATAGGAAATTGTGGAGAGCTATGATAAGCCACTTTTTGAAGGGATATAGCACATAGAAAAAAATTTGCTTGATACATGAATTACCTTTCATTATCAAACTTGTACACACAGCACAACTAACAGATGATTGTAGTTTCATATGCACTTAAGTCCTGTAGTTTTAAGTAATCACAAATAAAGGAAAAATAAATTATATTTTTACAAAAAGCATTAAGAGAATTAATGCACATTTAATCAGTAGTTGCAAATACATTGACTTCAATTGCTTGGCAACAAGTTACACCATTTTTAAGTAAAAAGAAAATATTATATCAAAAGAAAATCAAGATTATTCATGAGAAGTTTGTTTTTTCTTGAGTGAAAAATATATTTACCTTGTTCAGTACAAAATCTGTGGCTGTTCAAATAAACAATAAACAGCAATGAAAAACAATTAATTTTATGAAAGTATAAAAATAAATTTCTATGCACATAAAGATTTTTATATAAATGTAAAAATTACTTTAGTACTGAAATGTTTTTAATACATTTTATTGATAAAATATTTAAAATTGCTTTCAGTTTAATAATTATAAATTTATTATTTTATTTCTTTAAGCAGTTTCCATTAATGTACTAAAATCAAGAACTAATGTGATTCATACATCCATGGAAAGAATGTCAAAATAAAGAGATAGTAAAAGATGGTTTTTCAAAGATGCTTTCAAAATTGTTGGTTTCAACTTTCATTAATTTTTTCTGCATCTATTTTTGATTTGAGTTTTCAATTCTATCCAAACTCAGCAAAACATAGAATTCACCATTTAAAAGTCAAATAAAAGATGGATCATTTGTATGATAACTGCATCTTTTTAAGAAGAAATACACAGTAACACTTTCTTCTTTTAACAAATACTTTTTAATTTTAGAAAAGCATTTTCCTTTTATTTAGGCTTAGATAAACAAGTATTGCAATTTAATTTTAGAAAAATATTTAAAATTAAAGTTTAGTCATAATTTAATGTAATTTCTTAAACAGGCTGTGGCAAAACCAACAACTGTGCCACCAATGATAACCCTGGGGTCAAGACAAACCATCATTATCAATGACCGAGGAAAATAATTATAAATAATTAACAATACCACAAGACTGTTGATTTTTCACCATACTGCGAGAATGACAGATGAAAATGCAGTCTCATCATATATTCTTTTATTAAAAACTTTCCAATCAACATTCATGAACCTAGAAATGAAACATTAATTCTGTGATATGAGATTTGAATCAAATGACCAAATGGCAATATCAAAACTCCAAAGCAGCTAGCATGAACATCAACTACAAAGTCAAGACAATATTCTACATTACCCAATCTGAAATGACTGTTTTCATATTTTAAACTGGTAGCTTGGGCTGACAAACTTCAACATTGGCTCCTTTCAAGCAATTTATCTCAGTCAGAAATTTAGCCAGTTGTTGAGACAAAAAACCATTGAAAATAATGAATATTAATTCATACTTTTCATTTACATTGTTAAAATTTCATATTTAGAATATATTAATTCTTTAAGCAAAAATTATATCACAACCAACTGAAAAATAAATCTTTTCCCTAAAGATAACTATTAAGGCTATAATATTCATAGTTAAACCTACTACTCTGAGTAGAATTGGCAGAATGTGTGTAAAAGATTTTGATTCAGACTGTTATCCTCATCTTCATTGCCATATTCACAATGTTTCATTCATAGTATGCTCCAGCCTTTCTCAGGTGATTGGAATTTCAAACCAAACCCTTTATTTCACCCACCGGAGTAGATTGCTCTAGTTCCACGTGCCATGCCTCTTCTAGGTGTCTCAGTTATTTCCTTTTAACTCAATTCTCCAAATTATTTTGGTTCACCACTGCTGTAGCCTGGTATTGAACTCACAACTCTTTGGGTTTAGTCACTGGATCTGACCAATGCCTTTATCCACTGGGCCATGTGTCCCCAAGACCTATAAATATAGATCCTCAAGAACACAAATGAAGATGGCAATGAAGATGAGGATAACAGCCCAAATAATGTAAATAATCATAATACCTCATCTCAGAGATAGAGACAGATATTGTTTCCTCCTGTTTTATGTCAAACTCTCAAAATCATGGTTGACATTGCATAAATGTCAGTCTTTTAGATATTAAATTGGACATTTTGTTGCTGTTTGTGATCAATCCTTTCGGCTTTCAAGTTAAATTTCAAAACTTCAAAACATATAGTTTTAAAGCATAGATGAGTTAGCATCCCATAGTATATTATGTGACAATGTTTATGATGACATTTTGGTAACTCTTGAAAACAAGCTTATAGCTAATCAATCAAGAAATAGTAGTTCAGTTTATTAATATACTTTGACAGTAGGTGACTTCTGTTGCATATTTAAATGAAGATTTAGCTTCAATAAAGGAAATGAAATAAAGAACATGAACAGAAATACAGAATATAAATAAAAATTATGAAAGAAAAATGTGGATAATGATGAAAGCTATCAGAATTATATTTGTTAATTCCAGCAAATCAAGAGAAATTTGTCTGAACTGAAGACATTTTCAACTAATGGCTCCTGGGTCATAAAAAGAACTTTTTTCATTTTATAATGAAAAGTACATCACTAAGGACACAAAATTAAATATTTTTTTAAAATATTTATTTAATTATTTATTAATTCTGTTTACAACTACAACCATTCCAAATCAATAAAAAACAAGAAATCATATTCCCTTCACTTGTTTGCATAAATTCTCAGCAACCACAATTATATTTACTTCTTATTCCTTTCATCTTTTATGAAATTTGCAGTACTTTTCTGTTATAGTTACTGTCCCCACTCTCTTTGGATAAAATGTAGTTTTGTAGCTTCAACATGGTTGAAATTATTCAAAAGAAAATCCTGTATATAGACTTCATTATAGGAAAGTTCTAAACAGAGAATTTGTAAGGAAATCCCTTCATTAAGCAGAATATCAAAGAATCCACAGGGATTTTTCTTCATTCCCTTGGAATCTGGTTTGTGCAACTATTAAACTCAGTGAATTTAAATCAGGTTCCATATGGATAAGAATATAATGATTGGTAAAAATCATGTAATAAAACCATAATCTTGAGATTAGAAAGTAATGAGAGTAACTACATATTTTCATTATATAAATTACATATTCTGAACAATAATGAAAACAGAAATTTACTGTGCCATAATACAAAATATAGAATACACAGAAAAATAAAACTGATAAGTAGGTGGGTATCAGGAAATGACTGTATTCATTCTTAAGAAATAGTTACATCAAGTAAACATTTGTTGCATTTAGATTTTACAAGTATATCAACAATTGATCAAAATTTTGCATATCATATCAACAAGCCTAACAAAAGTTCATAAAATAATTTTACTCATCCATTTGTTCTCTCACTTTTCTTTCATCTTGATTTCTTTTGTTGATATCACTAGTGTTTTCTTTTAGTTCCTGTCATCTTTCAAAGCGCTTCATACTTGTCCTTAACTGAAACTGCATGTGTGTGTGTGTGTGTGCGCTTGTATGTACTAAGTCTGTACCCTCCCCTGTGGACTATAATGACTGCATTTCGGTGTCTACTAATGGTGTGTGCCTTTTCTTTTTTATTCAGTTTAGATATTGTTTTGGGTTGTCAAGTTTTATAATTTTAATATCTATAATATAACTTTAATTTCAGTTTTAATGTATATAATTAGGAGATGATTACTTCCACAGTCAAAACTTTGGTACATTTTACAGTGAAAAACTGCATTTCTAATGATTTTTATTGATGGTTTCTTTGATTCTTGGTGTCTTCACCTGAGTGTTTCTTCAAATCAAATGTAGTTAATTACTTGGCCATTTAATGTGCACCATTGTATGCATTTTCCATTACACTCATTTGTATGATCCAAGTCCATATTTACTAACCATTTCACTATCCTATTCTTTTTCTACCTTTTAATCTAACTCCATTTTCTCATTCATCTTCCCTCTTCACTATATGATTCAGCAATCATTGTTTACAAAACCCCTATTCTCCTTCCATTTTGCTTTACATACTTCTAATTTTTGGTCATTCCATCACTTGTTTTAAATTTTCCAGCTTCCCACATTGATTCCAGTTTCTTGTCTTCAAATGGTTACTAAATGGCAAGTAACACATGTCACAGGTGTGTGTTTCCTGACCAGGTGAAGAATCAGTTCTCAGTGAACTCCTCCTTGTAACTTATGAATTCTTATGATTATTCTTGGGAAAGATAGTGGAGTAGTTTCTCATTGCTTTCTGTATAGCATTTTTATCAAGTTTCCATCTCTAGTTAACTGGCTTGTTTCTCCGAGTTCATCCACACTTTGATGGGTTTTAATTTTCTTCCTACTGGTTTGTTAATCACCCCCTTCTCATACACACTGAAGTGTTGGAAGACAGTTTAGCTAATGGCACAGAATATATACAGCTAAACAAAACCATCATAAGTGCAAGCAGACTAAGGAGGCTAAATGAGAAATGTCCAGAAATCAAACAACTGAAAGACACAAATGCAAGTGGACATGATGCACAAAATGTTGAAGAAAATAGAAGGTCTTTGCCAGGATGTATCAAATCTAAAGACTAAATAATCACCATGGAAAAAGTACATGAATATAATGGCTACAATAAAATATGAAAGATCTTTCCAAAAATTAGATGTTTATTTCTGGACTTGAACTGGCCATTTTTATATCAGCTTCATAATTTAACCAATTGGTCATAATGTAGAAAATATAACCAATTAATTGTGTTTGCCAATACTTACTGGGGGTCAAATAAAAATTGTTTTTCAAGGAAGATAATTAGGTGTGGTTCAATTCTGTTATTCAACTGAAAAAAATATTAAGTTGAAGAACAAGCCTCTTTATCAAATGAGCCATGACACTTAAACATATTTTAATATTTGTGAAAGTTTCTTTTTTTTGTACTCCTTTCAGGTATTATTTAAGAATGTAAGAATTTTATTTTTCAATGCAGTGTACAAAGTTGCTGGGCATGTCATGTACACATGCTATATTTGATGCAAAAACTACTTAGTCGTTGTATAGCGAAAATGTATGTAACATTGTTAAAGGCAGTTTTGAGAAGGTCATAAGATGAAACAGAACACATAAACTGTGTGGACTGTAAGAGGCTTACCCTGCCTCACTTAGGGTTTACAAGATAGTACCCCTCTTGTGAAACGAAGCCCAATCATGATAACCATAATTCCAAATGTTGACAACAATTTGCACTCAACAAACATTATCATAAGCAAAGTTGAATCTATTTGAGAAAAAGATTGGTCATTGTGATAAGTTAGCATTTAGCTTTTAACAAGTTAAACAGATTTGATACAAAAACTTGCAAAAGAATCAGTATCAATGACTTTTGTGATTTGAAATATTTTTATGTTTACTGTGTTTCCAATAAATCATCTTAAATAGATAATGGGTGTAAACAGAAAGGAGATATTTTCAAATGTTTACAGTAAAATTTTGTTACACACACACATATATATATATATATATATATATATATATATATATATATATATATATATATATTGAAAAGAAGGTGTTTGAGGAGTGAGATACTTACAAATTCTTTTAATAAATGACATTATAGTGGTAACAGCAAATATTACACTGATATTTATGTCAAATTAATCATTGGCATTTGAGAATTTTGTCAAACAAAAATATGAAAATTTTAAAGAATATACATATTCATGATTTTTCCCATAGTTGAAGGTTAAACTAAAGAGATGTCGCAGATATATAATTGCAATGGTAGACTCGATGAAAGAAACATTGTGATAATAACAACAAAGATGAGGACAGTAGTCCTGTTATTTATTTTGTTTTCATAATTCTTAATTATCTTTATCAAATGTCATTCTACAATTTATTTTTTAGTAAATAATTTCAGGAAGCTATTAAAGACATTTTTTTAATTCTAAATTTTCAACAGTTTTTACTTTAATGATAAACTGTTCTAAAAACCTTTTTATATCAAATAGTCTTTTGCATGGATTCCTATTTAAAATGATATTGGCAGAAATACAATGAAAATCACCAAAATGTTTGAATATTATTTGAAATTTAATTTTACCATGATTAAATTTGACTGATTTTTCTTATCAAATGACAATTGTATTTCAGAATTTATAATTGATTTTTCTAATTATAAACTTGATAAAAAATGTCATAATTGTTAATTTAAGTTCTGTTTGTAATTGACTCCAAAATATTGCCAAAATTATTTACTTGCTATATTGATAATATATCTTCATATCAATATTTATATTTACAGTATATTTTGAAAATAAGTTAAGCATTATCTAAAAAAGAGAAATCATTAAAATCATCTTGGGATTTTTTTGTTTGTTAGTTTCTGAAATTGCAGAACAAAATAACCATTTCATCATTGCTGCAAGCAGTTACATTGCTGTAACTTTCAAAAAGACTGAGCCAGCCATGTAGAATATTTTCTATTCCCTTGAGGGGATTATTTAATGCTAAAAAGAAACCAATAAATTTCTTTAACACAAACAAATTATGAGCAGAATTATTCTAGTTAAATATTTGGATTTCTAACAAAATTGTTGTTTACCATGATGTTTGAAGCACAAGCAACAGTAATAAGAAATCAAAAAATGTTTTTGTATAATAGTAATAATAATAGATCATAAATGAATGTTTGGAATAGTTATTATGAAGGGATACTGAGAGGTTCATTGCCCAACCCAGAAGAAACTGCAAAAATAATTCTGATGTTTGATCGTGTGGTCAGATTTTGGAAGCAGAATCAGTTTAAGAACATTTCAGTACCCATTCATACATGTGATTTTCAGTTATCACATTAAATGGAAACTTAGTATTATTAAAAAGTAAAACTTTAAATGTAACATCTGAAAAGCAAAAAAATAAAGAAGAAAGAGTAAAAAATAATGGCAAAGAAGAAAAAGAATTTGAAAAAAAATATAAAATGCCAAAAATTAATGACAAATATCAGAGAGCAATAAAACTTCAATGTGAAAACTAAGTCTATCAAACTCCTTACAATTTTGAAAATCAATATGTTGGCTGGACTTGATGAGAATTTGATTTAATTTTACAAAATTAAAGTAGTTCAGCCTTATTTTCACACAGCCAGTCTTTAATAGTTTGTTTTATCAAATAAGACAAAATTAGTCATCCTAGAGAAAAGATGTGGGTAAACAAAAGATGTTGAAAAAATAAAGTATGAAACATGATAAACAGGTAAAAACTGAGAATGGCAGTCATTTCAATCAGGGATTAAGGTTCTAGACAAAGTAATTTCTTATTTCCAGTCAAAATCATTACACTGTGTAAGATGATTTTTGTCCTTGGGTAGCAACTATTGTTTGCTATTTGCTTACACCTAGAGAGTTTTAAAAATGGTTAATATTTCTTTCAAATTTTGCTTTTATGACCAAGATAATGATATTTCTGACACTTATTTATTCCAATTTGGATAACTGGTGAATGTGAACATTCTTTTTCATGCAAAATTGGAACAAAAAGACATATGATTCAAAAGTAGCATTTATTTATTCTAGGATTACACAAGAGAGATCACAAAAAATTTAGATTTCATGATTTACGCTTGTACTGTAAATTACTTTCACAAATCACCCCCCAAATATAGTTGCCCATCATGTTTTCATTATAGGATCCTTAGTAGTGGTGTTCAAAGTCCAGTATATCCTGATAGACGTGCTCACCTTGCACTTTTGAGTATGCCTCTATGTTCTCATTGAATTTATCAAGATGATCACCAAGGATATTGACTTTGAAGGAAATTCTGCAGCCCATTATACTGTAGTTGTTTACCAGCGTCTCAATAAACTCCACATAGTTTTCAGTTTCGTGATTCCTCAGGAAAGCCCACTTCATCAAATGCCACTTTCTCTCTCCTAGTGTATTTCTTGGTGAATTCCTTGCACTCTTCTTTATTTGTGATATGATGAAGACACAGGCTTTAACTTTTGCCACAGACAGGTAAGAAGTCTTGAATGCTGCAAACTCTTTATCTAGAGCTGTGACAAATTGTTTCATAAATTCCAATTTTCAGTGTGGTGGAGAAAACAATACTTTCTGGGGGTCCAACAGTGGTTCCCATTTGATGTTGTTCCTCCACACACTGAACTCATGTGGTAGTGTGTCATGGTGTCCCTGCTGTTTCAAAGGCAAAGATAACATGGGAACTTGTTAAAGACACCTTGGAGACCCATTTGGAAGGCCACCATTCTAGCAAGATCTTCACACTGCTGTATTTCTTTTTTGCACTACATCAAGTAGTCCAGGAGAAGAGATGGTTACTTGTTCCCATTATGAAACAGCATGACTTTGAGTCTCCTGGATGAGCTGTCAATGAAGAGGTGCCACTTGCTGGGGTTACAGGCAATTCCAATTGCCTTGAACAGACCAGTCACATAGCAGCAGAAACAAAGTCCATCTTCACGGATGAAAAAGCTTAAAAAACACTGGTGACACTTTCTCTGACCTGTAACTTGTACAATCTAACAAATTCCACTGCTTGACTCTCAATGTCAGAAGCTTGACATTGGACATTATGAAATCAAGATCTCTGATTAGGTTGTTGAGGTCTTTTTGGTTGGGGAAGTATGGGTTTTCTCTCTTCAGTCACACCTCTGTAATCAGAATCAATGACTTCATCCTCTTTTGAATTGCTGTTCTCTTCTGAAGATGGTTGCTCTCTATTTGGAGGAGTGGGTACAGGGAGCTTAGGGCAGCGTGGTTCTAGGGTGATGAATAATGACAGAAGGTCTGAATATAGGATAGTAGGCATATTCTTGCCAGTTTGACTTTGGAAGGATCCATCATGCAGAAGAAGCAATTGTTTAAGTTGCTTCTCTTCAAATTCATAGGGTTGCAAATTTCATGGCTCCATTTTGCCCTCTCTCCAGGTCATAAAAGCAATGTTTGAAGGGTATAATAGTAATTTCCTTTGCTTTCTAGACAGAAACAATTAGGAAATATTACTTATAGACCAAAGACAAAGTCAAAATTTTGTTACACAGTGTTATTTTCTACTCTAGTGCTTTTTCTTTAAATTCATCATATGCAAGCAGATAAATATTTTTATCAATGGATGACATGAAAAGGTTAATGCATTTTAGCTGTAAATTACTTTATAAAACAACTTGCGATAACCATAATATCTTAAGAAATCATGCAGTGGAAACATAGATATCTTTTTTTATGTGACATGTCTCTTCAGGATGTGAGCAATCATGACTCATCACAACTTGTGTATTTAGGCAGCAAATTCTATTTTAGGCATATCTGATTAAATAAATTACAAACATTATTTCTGCTTATTTTTAGCATAATCCTTTCATATTCATGAATATTTTTCTGTGTATTACAATCAAATGATACAATAAATGCACCATAACTGAAAATCACTTTTATTTCCCAAGTACTTTCCATCTCTTTCTGAGATCATCATAAGAGGTGCAACTGGTAAGGCAAAAACTATGTGTAACTATCCATTACTGAATTTTTTATTTTTGCATTTAAATGCAACCACTGACAGTTACGCTTTAGGATTCATTAAAATATTTCTACCTGTGTGTATAATATATATATATATATATATATATATATTATTATGCTTAATTCTACCTATGTACATATATATATATAAATATATATATATATATATATATATATATATATATATATATATATATGTACATAGATAGAATTAAGCATAATAATATATAGATAATACCATCCAATATGAATATTGTTATCAATCTCAGAGATTCTTTTTTAATTTTTTTATGAGAAAAAAGCATTAACTTTAAATTTTAATTTGGCAGTTCTATTAACCTGTAAGAAATCCTATTTTGAGGTGGAATATTTTAATTTTATAAAATATTTACAATTTCTTAATATTTTGTGTTTCCACAAAATTCTCTGAAGCAGCCTCATTGGAAACATTATAATATCCAAAATCAGATTATGCAGTTATATTTCTCATGATTTAGTTGGGGCATTTTTAAAGGCTTCTTATTTAAAACACTTACCATTTTGGTGTCATCATGCTGATAGGCACTCTCAAAAATTGGTATTGTATTCTTATAAAATAACATGGATAAGCTCATACCTATTCAGAGAGTTATTGCTTTTTTTTAAGAATAATCCAAAGACATTTTGTGGTCTTTATTTTATTTTTTGACCATACAAATATAAACATATGAGATTTCTTCTTTTTCAATCAAAATCTTTTTTGTTAATAGTGTAAATATAACATAAATACTTAAGTCAGTAATCTGAAAGAAGGTAATGAAAAGTTTTGTCTTTTCCTTAATTTCACCCTTTCTGTGTGAAGATGATTGGGGAATTTTGTTCTTCATGGTCTTTCTTTGTAACAATCTAACAACTGAAAATATGTCAACAGATATTAAAATATTAAATTAAATATTAGAATTTTAAGTTTTGAGCTCTTATAATTTACATTAGCAAAAATAGATAAATAGAGTGAGAGAGAGATAAACTAAAGATTGAAATCTTAGTTGAAATTTTTGTAGGGCTGGCTAAAGATTCACTCAATATTTTGATAATGGTTTAGTACCATCCACAGGACTTCATCATTTATGAAAAGAAGCACAGGATAGTTGGTAAAACAGTCATTTTTCAATAAAAGAAAGCAATAGACATTTGTTTTCCTTTTAGTGTTAAGTGCAATAATAGTACCTCCTACCTCCTTGTTATTACTTTATTACTTTTGGTAATATTTATTCAAGAAAATCTTTTTCATTCAGAAAATAAAATAGAAATATTTTTTCTGCCAGTGTGTTCAAATGATTCAAATATTTTGCATGAAAATATAAATGAATTTCAGCTTCAAGGAAAGCAATAAATTTTATTCATTTACAAAAATGTTTCCTGCCATACTGAATACTACCTGTTTCCTATTTGCCCTTGCACTCTTAGCAATGTTAATATCTCAAGAAAAATTTGGAACTAACAATTGATTTTAATTCTATTTCACATACTGTATTTTTTCACT